>CACSLK010024540.1:11465574-11480682 GCA_902706635.1 Striga hermonthica | reverse complement strand
TGGGCAGCCCGTTCCTTGGCCAATGTGGCTTCCATCGCGACTCGGGCGGCTTCCGCCTCCGCTCGAACACTTTCTGCCTGGGCCCGAGCAGCTTCGGCTTGGGCTCGAGCAACCTTCTCCTGATCGAGAGTAGCCGCCATCTCTTTCAAGGCAGCCTCTTTTTCCGCCACCGCAGCTTCCTTGGCCGCGAGAGCAGCATCTCTCTCAGCAATAGCCTTTTCTTTATTACTGAGCTCTTCGTCGATAGATCTAATCTTGATGTCGAACTCAGTCTTCTGTTCTGTTTGTGTCTCGTGGAGTTTAGCATTATGCTGCAGGAGGGTCGAATTTTTATCCTGCAGATAGCCGATGGTGCTCTCGAGACCCTTGATCGACTTGCCCGAGCTGTCCCGAGCTTCCTTGGCCAGAGGCAAAAAATCAACCAAGCTCTATCAACAAAGAAGACAAGGCAATTCAACGTATGTATCGACAAAGAAAAAAGAGAAGAACCAATGTAGAGTAGAGGAGTAATACCGGAGCAAACCACTGCACGAGTTTATCTCCAACCTCGGGCAGGGTGATGCTGGCTTTTTTGCGATCATCCTCGAGGAAGGCACCCTCGAGGCGGTCGGCCACCTCATTAGCGGAGGCCGACAAGAGAGAGGTCGATTTCAGGGCTAACGGATCAGGAGGAAGATAGCCAGCGCGCCCCCGCTTGACAACGACCTCGCTCTGCTCAGTTCGAGGGCGTTTGCCCAAGGCTGACTCGCGCCCCCCGTCATCACGATTGCCGGATTCGACCAGAGCTTTGGTCGATACGACAAGAGTGGTTTTGGAGGATTGGTGGGTGGGGGGAATTTTTTCTTGGGTTTTGGTTTTGGATGATGTGTTAGGCTCGGAGGCTTTATCGACAGTTCTGCCTTGAAGGTTGGCTTTGGGTGGGGAGTTTCGTGGACCTGTCTTCTGATGGCAGTCGTCGGCTTTCTGATGGCGGTCGACGGTTCTTTGACGATCACCGGTCTTAGGTTGGTGATCGATGGTTTTCGAGGAGTTTAAGGATTTTGTGGTCGATTGAGAGGCGGATGGGTGCTGTTGCTGCTGGTGTTTGGGCGGCAAGGGCTGCTGTGACTGGGGTTGTTGCTGTTGTTGTTGTTTTTATTGTTGTAGCTGCTTCTGTTGTTGTGGTTGTTGTGTTCCCTTGGGCGGCGGTGGAGGAGGAGGAGTTTGTCGCAGGGGCGATCGCAGAGGAGGCGGTGGAGTTTGTCGTGGGGGCGATTGTTGTTGCGACTCTGGCCGAGATCCGCCAGAGCTGGTCGAGCCATCGACTTTATCGCTGGTCGATCCGGAGGCAGCCCCTGATTTCTTCTTCAGAGGAACTTTCCTCAGGGGGATGTTAAAACTAGGAGCCTCTACACGAGTACAGCAGGGAAACCAAGATAAATATCAGTTTTTCACTTCGACAAAAACAGGAGCATACAAGTAAACATTCGAGCAACTGTGTTGAGAATTACCTGGATCGTTGTCAATGCGAACAAGATTGAGAATCTCCTCAGTAGGAGGAGAGAAGGTTTTGTGGCTAAGTAGACCACAAAAGTGAAGAAGATTGTCATCACAGAGAAGTTTTTCAGATGCAACGGTCTTGGAATTCTAGGTATGGATCCGTTGGTCGAAGAGGGGGTTTGCTGGAGGGGCCGAGGCTGCCTCTTTCGAAACATCCTTGACCCAAGGGACGGAAGGCCAAGGTAAATGGACGTCAGGTCGAATGAAGATGAACTTATCGCTCCACTTGGGAAGGTTGGAGGGGATGTCATTAATGAAGTGCGCACCACTGCGGCTTTTCAAGTAGAGGCCCCGGCCCAGTTTAGAGGGGCAGTAACAATAATGGAAGAAGTCTAGGTCGAATCGACCTAGACGGATGTGACAAAGGATGATGAAAGTGGTGATGAAACGGATGGCGTTAGGATGAAGTTGATGCAAGGGAAGCGAGAACCACTCGCAGATGCGGATTATATCACGGTTCAAAGGAAAACGTAACCCGAGCTTAAACTGGACCTCGAAGAAAGGGTAACAGCCTCGCGGAGGATGATCATACCAGTCAGAAGGGGAAGATCTAATGAACGCCCAACCAAGAGGTTGGCCGATTTTGTTAGGGTTAAACCAAGGATGAGAAAGGGTAGTAGAAGATGCGCGCTTGGAAAGTTTTTTGGTCGAGGACTGTTCAGGGGGAGAATTTGAAAGGGGATGAGCAGTTGGCTGTGGAGAAATAACCTCGTCCTCCTCTGGCTCGTCTAGCGCACCAAGAGGAGGTCGACGGCTGCGGAGGGGAATGTTATCCATGGTATCCCCGAAATTTGAAGAAGCGACGCGGGCTGTGAAAACACGGGTAGGAACTGTATCACCGGGGCGAAGGATAGAGAGGGGAACAGCTTCGAGCGCAGAGGGCAGTATTTCAACCGAATCAGAGGAGGTCTCAGAGTCTGAAAATAAAATCAAAACAAAGACAAAAAAGAGCAATATCAAAAAGAGGAATTTTGGCAAAAAAGAAGAAAGGTATGAGGAGAAGGTTTTCAAAATTAGGGTTCCACGAAAGGGGCTATTTTGAAGAAAAGGATCAGGGATTCCGAGAGAATTTCAAAGGGGAAGGGCGAAATCTACAACGATCAACAGACAAGCACAAAAATTCAATGCACAGATTCAAAACACTCAACCAGCAAACTTCAGATACCCAATTCGAAAAAGAAAAGAGAGAAAAAATTTCTCAAAACACAAAAGCCCAGATACAGGAAGTACAAAATCAGGAGAAAAACAACTTACTCATAATCACGGAGGAGAGAATCGGGAAAGCTTGAAGATTGCAGGGAAGCCGACGGGAGCTAGGATTTTTTGCAGAAAGAACTTTGAATGCAAAGGAATTTGGGAGAGATGAAGGTGGAAAAAGTCTGAAATTCTGCTAAGTACCGGTTTTATACCTTGGAGAGTTTAAGGGGTGAAAGAGGAGAACCGTCAGATTAAAGTTGGATCGTGCGGCGGAAAAATTAAATTACACGGTACTCCAAGTGGGCACGTTATGCGAGGGGGCGCCATCATTAAAGTGCCTGACACACGCGAACAAGCGTGACGCGTGGCAAAAAAGCAGGAGCGACAGGAAGAACTTGAAACAGACGACTTTATTACTGGCAATTAATAGGAAAATATTTGAAAATGTGGGCGGGAAAACTATTGGCTGGTCGACATTGGATGACGAACCATCAAGGAGGATGATAAATACCAATTCACTCTTAGATCGAGTCATCTAGACTCGACCAGAGTGGGGGGGACTAGATGATATAGGATATTATATACTCAAGGATAAACTGGCCTACTTGGCCGGTCGAGGAGGCCAAACCGGAAGCAGGCCGAGCCAAAAAGGCGGGAGAGTTGACGCTCAAGCAACTCAAGGCTCGAACAGACAAGCAATCGAGCAGTCCAATGCTCAATCAGGTACATCGAGCAGTCTATCATTCGATCGGATAAGTGATCGAACAAGCTATTCGATCCCAGCAGAGTGATCGCTTCGAGGAATTCATAATCGACCTAGTTATGGGCGCGTGTATCATAGGCGCGCGTGGGAGCGCGTGGGAGCCTCTGACTGAAATCTCCAGAGAATATTTACCCCATGTGCTGGGGAAACACGTGTCGACAATGTATTGGGTGATGGTGATAACTACCTCTGACGACTCCCAACGTCCTGCGCCACCTCTGACATGTGTGCGGCGTGCCAGAGTACGGACGTGCAGCTTGGGCAGCGAGCTCACCTCATCCGGGCAGCTCTTAGGGCAGGTATCTCACCCCTATATAAAGGGGGTGAGCCTTTCTTCCCAAACACATTCTATTCATGCTCTCAATTCCAGTACACTCATACACATACTGACTTAAGCATCGGAGGCTCTTCACCGGACACAACCCCCGGTGTGAGAGTTATTTGCAGGTTTCCGGCGTTCTACCGGCGAGGACCAAGATCTATCCGTTCAAACCGGACCAGGACGCTTACACTTGCATTAAGAACCAATGTTTTTTAAGAGGAAAAGAACGAACCCCCAAAAAATAAAACCTAGGCTCCAACGTGAATAATAACGAGTTCACAAAATTTGTTCTTTTATTTTCTGCTAACGCGCGACTCGCGGCCGCGGTGAAGAGAAGCTCCGCGGCCGCGAGATTCTTCGAGGCCGCGACTTTTTTCTGCAGGAGGAAGGGCCTGGGGCGCCAGCTTGTTCACCGCGGCCGCGGAGAAGAGAAGGTCGCGGCCGCGGCCAAGGATTTCTGGGCGCGAGTATGAAGAGTCGTGGAGTGGCGCGACGTGGAGATACCGTCGCGGCGCAGAGAGAGCGAACGACACGGCACGGTGCATTGCAGCGGCGCGGCAGGTGAGGATGGCACGGCGCGAAGGTCTCTCACGGCGTGGAGGAGTAGCAGCGTAGGTTTCACTGCGGCGCGGGGCGTGGAGCACGGCGTGACAGGAGGCTTGCAGCACGGTGTGAATAGCAGGTTCTTCAGGCACGACGCGACGGTTGAAGGCTTGCATCAGCGTGGAAGAATTGTGCAGCGGTATGGAGAGGAAGGAGGCGGTGGTGTCTTCACAACGCGATGAGAGCTTGCAACAGCGGTGGAGGAGGGCCCGCAACGGTCATCGTGTGATTATGTCGAGGCTGCGTCTCTGCTGGGCGTGACGAAGTGCCGAGGTGCGATAATGCCTGCAAGAGGTGCTTGGCCTGCTAGCTTTAGTGAAGTCCTGGGCTCGTTTGAACTAGCTTGAACTCGTCGCTAACGAAGCTTTCTAAATGGTCACGCTTGCCCGACGAATATATTCCTGAAAAACTACCATCCCGAGAGTTCCAACCTGCACACCAACGACGAAAAGAGAACCGGAAGAAGACCGAAAAATACAAGATAAACCAAAATAAAACAAAACGCACAATAAGCTAAAACAACGAATAAAAACTAATGAAAAGACCTAAAACGGGGAAAAAGAAGGACAAAACAAATGCGAAAAACGTAACAAAAATGGGACAAACAACTCTCCCACACTTAGACCTTTGTTCGTCTCGAACAAAGAAAAGAAAAGAAGACAAACAAATGAGCATGGACACGGTTTCAAACAAGACTTATCTCAAACAGTCAATCAAGTCGAGAAGAATTCCAATGATCATAATAGCAAACCTCAACTATTAACTTGATTACTTCGAAAAACAAAGACTCTCGAGTATGAAAATATATCATATGCCTCACTCAGTCTCTTTCACAAATATGAGATAGGTACGCTCAAGCTGGTCATCAATCAAATCAATCATAAGTTTGCCTATTATCTAACTTTTACTCTAAAACAATCAAGTTCGTGAAACAATTAATCAAGAGGACTTCTAGGGATGAAATGTAGGCTCTTTGGATCGGTAGGATATATATAGGTTAAGTGTCTCAAATAAAAACAAATTAAACTCAATTCCATCACCCAACCGTGATCATGAACACCACCGGTTACCAAACACTAACCGGTTCCTCCCTAATACCCCCAACACCAACACACTTCTCAAACAATTATTCAAACATCATTTTTTTTTTCTTTTAGGATAACCTTTTGGACAATTTATCTAGGTTTAGCCTTCGGGTTTTCCGCCCAAGTCTCCTAGACCGGTTTCCCGTACTCATTGCTCGTTTCCACTTACATTAGTGGTCAAGCACTTGGAGTAAAATCCATTCTGCCTCCATTTTTTTTTTTTGTTAAAACTCAACCATCACCACCTCCATTTAACAAATCATCAATCCTCAACATCATCATACGAGGTTATCAAGGAAAAATATCAACAAGGCTCAAAAGGGGTGACTATGAGAATTATTTACGAAGAAAAAAAAAGGGAAGACAATACAAGGAACGCCTCAATCATTTTCACGTTTCACAAACTCAGTCAATTCATTTCAAAGTAGACTCAAGGCAAATTCTAACTGAATAAATTTCAGACCAACATCTCACAAGAAACAAGTACGGCTCAAGCCTCACAAGGTAGATAATGTCAATCAAAACAACCAAGCAATTCATCGAGATATGCCACCAAATCTCATCATCACAACTACTCAACTCAATCGACAGTCATTAACCAATCTTGCCATACACCATAGTCCAAGCTCAAAAAGACAGAACAAAATCCTAAAGCTAGACCGGTCCACCACATAAGCATGCAAAATCCAAATAGACTCCCCACACTTAAAATGAGGCAATGTCATCATTGCTTCAATACAAAACAAGAAGTCAAATAATAGGACCTAATATTTTCATACCATGAACCAATCCCAGAAACCACCAAAAGAACACGACTCAAAAGAACGAAAAGAAGGAGAAAACAAAATCAAAAAGATAAAAAGAGAAAAGAATGTGCAAACCGATGGTGCCTCGAGAAGAATAACCACACGTGCAAGTCGCTTGCCTAAGCGCAACCCAGAACCTCGATATTCCTCCTGCTCATGCTCGAAAACTCATACCGGCCAAGAAAACACAGAACTCCAAACTCCAATTATTAAAAGAGAAAATAAAATAAAAATAAAAACATAGAAAATATCAAAGAAAGCAATAAATCACTTAGGTTGCCTCCCAAGAAGCGCTTGTTTAACGTCATTAGCTTGACAAAACCTGTGAGGGAATCAACTAGGGTCTAGAAAGAAGTGACGGTCGTGCCATGCTTTCGTATTTTCTAGAAGTGGTAGCCCGGGCAGTGTGGCCAGAAGGCGGGCATGGTGGGTCTGGGTGGCTATGTTCTGAAGGAAATGGGTTCAGGCCCGAGCAATGCCCAATTCTAGACGTAGAGCTTTTCCCACTCGAGCTCTATCGTCAACCTCCGGAATGATAAGTACATCTGTGGAGCAAGTCGAACTGAATCCTTCCCTCTTCGTAACACAATGTAACAGCCCCAAAGACGGATTCTCCAACTCGGTCGCGGGAGGAGGGACTTGAGAATCAAGCCCATAGATCTCCTCTTCTGAAATATCATCAAGCTCATCATCATCTTCTTCAACCTCACACATTTGCTTCATCGTGCGGGCTTGCGTATCAAGCATGAGGTGGGGGTCGTCGACTTCTGCCTCGATTGAGCTGGTATGTGCTACAAGAATCTCCATTTGTGTGCTCAGTCAAGCACACCCGAGCTCAATCTCCACATCTCGAGTGGACTGGGCAGATATGCGAGCAAGGATGAGGTCGAGCTTCTCATCGAACGACAAAGTAGCCTCCTGAGGCTCGTCCATATGTGTAGGTTCACCTTGAGCGGTGGGCTCGAGAGTGACATTGGTAACTCGATCCTCTAAGGCTTGCACGCGCTCCACTAGGTTCTCGATTTTGGACTCGATATTGCTCCTACGGGCATCCTGGGATGCCAAAAGAGCGAGGGCCTGATTGAGCTTGGCATTGTACTCTGAAGAGTCCTCGAGGGACTCCCATGACTGCTCAACAGGTACTGACTCCCACTGCTGCTCGTAAGGACATGACCAAGTATGGCCATAGTCCCAGGGATCGTATTATGGAGGTGACTGATTCAGACGGGCACACCGGGTTGTGGTCTCTTCTTCCTGAGCTAATCGGGATGCTACGAATTCATAAATTTGGTCGAGCTTCTCGTTGAATTCGTGGGACGCATAATGTTGCTCGATCGGGAAGGGGTCCCAGTACTACTCGGAAGGATATGGATATGGCTAGTTATAGTATCCGGTGTGATAGCTCAGCTCATTAGCCCAAGATTGGGTGTGCGGTGGTGGTTAGACACAGTTATAGTTCATATCTACTCCACACCAAAATAGAACAAACCACGCGAAGCCACGAAAAAAGAGAAAAAAGAAATAGAAAAGACAAAAACAAAAACAAAGAAACACAAAAGAAATAACGAAAACACGATAATTACAAACTAAAGAGAAATACAAAAAATAAAATCAATACCAAAACTAAATGTCCTACTTGCCCTCCCCGGCAACGGCGCCAAATTTTTTGTGTACAAATTGTGAAAAGAGAAAGAAGAACCAATGTTTTTTTAAGAGGAAAAGAAAGAACCCCAAAAAATAAAACCTAGGCTCCAACGTGAATAATAACGAGTTCACAAAATCTGTTCTTTTATTTTCTGCTAACGCGCGACTCGCGGCCGCGGTGAAGAGAAGCTCCGCGGCCGCGACTTTTTTCTGCAGGAGGAAGGGCCTGGGACCTCAGCTTGTTCACCGCGGCCGCGACCAAGGATTTCTGGGCGCGAGTATGAAGAGTCGTGGAGTGGCGCGACGTGGAGGTACTGCCGCGACGCGGAGAGAGCAAACGCCACGGCGCTGTGCATTGCAGCGGCGCGACAGGTGAGAATGGCACGGCGCGAAGGTCTCTCACGGCGTGGAGGAGTAGCAGCGTGACA
Organism: Striga hermonthica; assembly: GCA_902706635.1. NCBI lineage: Eukaryota > Viridiplantae > Streptophyta > Magnoliopsida > Lamiales > Orobanchaceae > Striga > Striga hermonthica. Next base: position 11,472,295 of record CACSLK010024540.1, on the reverse strand, counting down.
GGAGGTTTCACCGTGGCGCGGGGCTTCCGACACGGCGCGGCGGGGCTATTCACCGCGGCGCGAGGCGAGGAGCACGGTGTGAATAGCAGGTTCTTCAGGCACGGCGCGACGGTTGAAGGCTTGCATCAGCGTGGAAGAATTGTGCAGCGGTATGGAGAGGAAGGAGGCAGTGGTGTCTTCACGACGCGATGAGAGCTTGCAGCAGCGGTGGAGGAGGGCCCGCAGTGGTCATCGTGTGATTATTTCGAGGCTGCGTCTCTGCTGGGCGTGACGAAGTGCCGAGGTGCGATAATGCCTGCAAGAGGTTCTTGGCCTGCTAGCTTTAGTGAAGTCCCGGGCTCGTTTGAACTAGCTTGAACTCGTCGTTAACGAAGCTTTCTAAATGGTCACGCTTGCCCGACGAATATATTCCTGAAAAACTACTATCCCGAGAGTTCCAACCTGCACACCAACGACGAAAAGAGAACCGGAAGAAGACCCAAAAAATACAAGATAAACCAAAATAAAACAAAACGCACAATAAGCTAAAACAATGAATAAAAACTAATGAAAAGACCTAAAACGGGGAAAAAGAAGGACAAAATAAATGCGAAAAACGTAACAAAAATGGGACAAACAGATCATAATAGTTCAAGTAGGTGTTTCGTTCATCTTATACTATCATATTGTGCATGATGGTACAAGCATCATAATTCTTCAATAAAAAAACTATCCCATACTAAACATGGTCGTTTGATAAATGTGAACGTGGTTGTAGAATGTCAATTGCAAGCTCAACATTTTGTCTAGCCTCCTCTTGGTACTGAGCAAACAACTTGTGCTTTCGAAGTTGCGAAGAAATATATGATTTAACAAATGCATCCCTTAAATATATATACCATCAGTAAGGTAATATCCTATATTACTTTGTCGACCATTCACGACGCACTTGATTTCTGGTGCACGACCTTCCAAAATATCATCAAAAATATGAGATTGCCAAAATACATTGATATTGTTGCACGAACATTTTCCGAAAAACTCATGCCATATACATAAGTCATATGGTGCAACTTCCAAAACAATTGTTAGTTTCCCACTTCTGCTTGCATATTGCACAACCCATACAGTAGGACAATTTTTTCATCCCAAATGCATGCAGTCAATACTTCCCATCATTCTTGGGAATCCACGATGCTCCCATGCATGAAATATTGTTGCCAAGTCTTGTTCATTAGGCCTTCTAAGGTATTGGCCGCCAAAGTTAGAAATGACGCCTTCTACAAATTTGACGACTCCCTCGTTACAACTTCACTTATTCGCAAGTGTTCATCAACAACATTCATTGATGTCCCATAGGCCATCACCCTTATGGTTGCAGTACATTTTTGCAATGGTGACATGCCCAGCCTACCAGTGGCATCATGCCTTTGTTAAAAATATTCGTCGTTGTCATAATTTTTCTCACTATATGAAGAAAAACATTCTTATGCATGCGAAATCTACGACATAGTACATCTTCAGGATATGTTGGATTGTGGAAATGTGGTCATTGAACACATTCTCCTCTCTCCTCTCTCGTTGCCTCTCATTGATCTGCCTTCCGCTATAGGACCGTGATTTGTTGGTTGTAAGACCATATTGGAAATACGAACAATCACAACTTCCATGATTCGATCAATCGTCGATTTCGTTGAACCACTTGTTCTTCTCATTCATCAAATTCAATGAAACTGGAAAATTCGAAACTAGAACTTGAATTTTCAGATGAGTTTTCTTGAAGACATTGGTGAACAAGAATCAACTGACTTACAAAAAACAAAGTTATAATTGATATAAAGTAAATGACTAAGAGATTATTTTGGTATAAAGTTGATGTGGATCCAATCATAATATATAAGAATAAGATACGAAGAGTAAAATTTTGTGTAGATTCAGATGACTTAAAGTAAAAATAAAGTAAAAGTAAAAATAAAGTAAAGTAACGGTCAAAGTAAAAGTAAAATAAAATGAAAATATATTTTTTTTCCCAAAATAATAGAAGATTTATAACTCAAGACAAAACAAAAGTATTAAGTCTACAAATCGATGATCCACTGATCACAAGAAGAAGAGGCCCTGAGGGATACTAAATCTTAGACCCAACTCGGGAAATTATCTAACCAAACATGGTTATGAGCACTAATTGATGCTTCCAAAGCTAAGCTATTACAACTATCCAAGGAGGAACAAGGAGCAAAAGCAAAATTACATTTGACAAACAAAGAGGCTAAGAGAGAGATGTCTTCAGCTATAGTTTTCAATTCAGCATTGAAGTTCCTTGCTAGCCTCAAATTATTGACCATGTCCTCATCGTCAAGCCTCACCTCAATGCTAATCCAATCAAGAATGAAGGCTGTCCAAAGGGCTTGTTGAACTCCTGTTAGCAAAGCATTTAAAAGTTCACTATAATTTGATATGGCAAATTGCCACACCCTTAAAATTGTGTCTGTTTCTGCACATTTAACTAAAACTCTAGCCCCGCCTCCAACTTGATGGATTATACAAGCACTGGCAAAAATAATAATCTGCCCTACCATGTTTTCGTCACCTCTCTGTCTGTTACTTCAGTGATTCCGTCTTCACAAAACTTTTAAACTCCAACCATTCATAACTAGCTTTTTCCACTAACTCTTTTCCTGAAATGATTTTTTCTCGAAGAGCCAAATGTTTCGGGTTCTCCACAACCACCAAAGCAAATATACGGTAAGTTCCATGCAGTCTTCCCAGCCCTCTCCCTTTTTTTGCATTGCAAATATCTGACCACCGACCTTCAAAACTATCCGGTCGAATAAATAAACTATCCCAACGAACTGGAGACAATTTCCAAACTTTTTTTGCCCTTTCACACTCAAAGAAAATGTGCATTTGGTTTTCAATCCACAAAAAAGAAAAGGATTAGAGATGATACCTTGCATTTTCAGTTTTTCTGCCACATGTAAAGAGTTATGAATGCACCTCCAAATAAAAACTTTTGAGTTTTTGTTTCACTTTCATCTTCCAAGAGGATGACCACGTCTTTTTCCTAAAATTTGACCCATTGCTTGTCTCCAAAATTGTTTTTTCTTTCCTCTTTTTTTTTTCAAAATTTCATTATAGCAAGATTTGACATAAAAGCAACCATTTTTCTCTCAGCCCAGGTGAATCTATCTCTGTTATTTGCTTCAATTAGTTTGATTTTAAGAATTTCAGTTGCTTCTTTTTCACTGAAGATTGCAAGATAAGGTTTGTGTTCCACTCTTCCCTATTTTCCTTCATTAGATCACTTACCCACATCACTTGTTCGACTCTGCCATTCTTTCCTCTGGGCTTGAAATTTTCAATGTTTCGGATCCAAGGATCCTCCAAAATCCTTATATTTTTGCCATCTCCCTCTTTCATTATTAGCCCCATGATAGTGCTTCCCTTGTCTTACTCCAGCTCTTCCACACCCAAGAGTCTTGGTTTTGGTTTTTGCATTAAGAATTCCACCTTTGGGAAAATATTTAGCTTTCAAAATTCGGCTCAGTAGAAGATTAGGGCGTGTGATTATTCTCCATAATTTCTTTGGACTTATTATAAAGACATTTCGAATTAAATAAAAGAGTAAAAGAAAAAAAAAGAAAAAAAAAGTAAAAGTAAAAGTAAAGTAAAGGTAAAAACAAAATAAAATAAAAGTAAAAAATATAGTAAATGAATTTCTCTAGTCTTATTATAAAGACATTTCAAAGACATTTATGAAAAAACACATGTGAATTTTAGAAGAAAAAGTAAAGTTGTTATTTGATAGTGTTAACTCATACGCTATATCCTAAACAAGCCTTGGTCATTCATTTTGATTGAGTATTATACTAGTAGGTAGGACAATTATGGAAGTAACATGTGATTTCTGAAAAGAGATAAGATAAAAAAAAATACTAATTAGATTTTTATAGAATGACTTGAGTTGCAGAAAAACAAAAACTTGCACAAGAATAAATAAATGACATAAATTAAAATTACATGACGAAAAATTACAGTAAATTTCCAAATACAATTATTGTTAAACGATGTTTCCACTCTTTATCTTCCGGCTCCAAGTGGTCCTTTGCCAACAACGTATTCAACATCACAATATTCATTTTCTTAGTCTATAGTTCCTCATTTTTGCGTTCCAACTCCATCAATCGTTCGCTATTTTGGTCACTAAATCATATTCGTTATATCTTGTAAGTCTTAGTGCACAAATTTCTGCAGTGAACTCATCATGAATGGAAGAAAGTCGTTATGCTATGTTTTTTATCCTTTATTTTTAGACATATCTCTACCTTTGGGACGGGGAATCGCAGAACCATCACTAATTGGAGTTTCTAAATTTGAAGGAAATGAATAATCTCCATCTTCAGTAGTGCTTGATCGTTTTGAACTGCCACAACTTTCTCATTGCTCACTTCATCTTCAGAACATGAACAAGTTGAATAACGATCTAATTTTAGTTCCATTTGGGATACGCATTACTTCTTCAAATACATGCAAGTCTGTAAACTTGGTGTTCCTGCCACTGACTTCATAAATTATATGAGCTTCTTTCTCAACATCTTCCATGCTCATTCCACTTTTTTTTATCTTTGTATGCTTCGCTTGTTTACATTTTCATTATGGCGTTCATACCGCTCTTTCATTAAATCCAGGGACGGATCTTAATTGGGCTTGGGCTGGGCTGAAGCCCAGGCCTATTAATTTTTATTTAACACCTATCATGTTTTAATTTGTATTTTTATATTTTTTTCTAGCCCAACCCAATAACTACTTCATTGATCAATCAAAATAATTCACTTACCTATTTAAGTTTAAAGACTACAAACACCACTCTAATAAAATATTATATATTGTTGACGCATCATTCCCACTAGTTACAACCCACAAAACTCTACTATACACCAAACTCTAATAAAATAAATTGTCGGCGGCCATGCTCATTCTCTAAGCACCAGAACAATGAATTTAGAAGAACATAAAATAAATAAATAAACTATTCAACAAGAAATAGACTACTTTCAAAAGATTATTTATTTTCTTATTTAATAGTAAGTTATATTTTTTTAAATCCCATATTAGATATTCTTTTTATTTGTCAAATTGTCTTTTTTTATCTTTTCATTTTAGCTGAATTATTAAGGTTTTAGTATTAATTGCTAAGATCATTTGGTTGAAATTCTTGTTTTGTTGATTGTGTATGAAGTAGTAATTGTGCATCTATGTATTTTTTTAAATCTCTTATCCTCTAGTGTAGTTGTATATCATATTTAGATTTAATTTTGTGATGCGTAATCATTTCATTTTGCTAATAAATGCCCTATGGAAAATCAATTTATTGGTATTATTGAATTTTTAAAAATTCACATATAGCACCAACCTTCAACCAATAAAGAAAAATCAACTAAGATCAAACTAGTGAAAGCACATCAAATATGATACAATGTGAGCATAACGAATTTATTTTGTTAAAGCTTGTCGAATACAACTTCAATGAATATTTGAAGAAAAAATAATACGTGATTTTTTTGAAAATGCGTTTTTAAAATTATAGCCCAGTCTACCCTTACGTTCTGGATCTGTCCATGATTAAATCCATGTTTTTTTTTCACCATTTTCTTTTGGATTTTCCAATCGAGGTCGTTCAAACATTTCTGCTATGTGTTCCTATAACAAAGAATCCTTCTGATTCTTGTTACACATTTTTCTTCGCTAACTAAACACCAAGCTTACATTAGAACAACATCTTCTGCCACGCCACGCTCCAACTAACAATTTTCGTTCATTTTTAGGATTTTGTGTAACTGTTGTACATTTTGCAATAAATTTGGTGAGATGCTTTGTGAGTTTTAGGCATCTCCAAAAGTAGAAATTTGAGTAAGATTCGGAGAAAATGACTCATGTGAATAACTTTTTAAGTTCTGATGACTTTTAGAATTCAAAAATTTTGAGAATCGAGGTAATATTCAAAATTTGGATCCATATAGTATTCGTTGGAAATTAAGAAAAAATGAAAGAGATGATAAAGTTAATAAGGTAGGATTGTGTTCCAAAACCTTTCAAAGATTTTCTCTATAAATAGAAAATTAAAAAGTACGAATTTTTGTACTTTTTATTAATATAAACTAACACCAATTTACGTTATCTTACAAAATAATGTTGACCAATAGGAATGGGACAAGTGTCCCATTCCTCTCCTCTCCACTGGTTGCGATCCAATGTCACAATGTGACCAAGGTCGCGAGAAAAAAAAAACCATTTTTTTTTCTTTTATCCTTTCAAGATGATCCAATTGTAAATAAATTTCTCTAGAGTTATTATAAATACATTTCAAATTAATAAAAAAGTAAAAAAGAAAAGTAAATTTAAAAGTAAAGTAAAGTAAAGGTAAAAAGTAGAGGGAAAATAAAATGAAAGTAAAAGTATAGTAAATGAATTTCTCTAGACTTATTATAAAGACATTTCTGAAACAATGCATGTAAATCATAGAAGAAAAGTAAAGTTAATATTTGATAGTGATAATTCATACACTATATTCCAAACAAGTCTTGGTCGTTCATTTTGATTGACTATTATACTAGTAGGTAGGACAATTATGGAAGTAACATGTGACTTCTGAAAATTACAACAACAACAACAAAGCCTTTTAGTCCCAAACAAGTTGGGGTAAGCTACAGATGAAACCCAAGAGAAACAGTGGTAATAGAAA
>CACSLK010024540.1:11380698-11396758 GCA_902706635.1 Striga hermonthica | reverse complement strand
AAGAAGAAGAAAGATGCTCGGTCAAAAGCTCCACTACATGCACGCATTAGGACAAAATGCACTAACACCCATGCACAAAAATACAAATGAAGGCACGGATTCTTAGCATGAGAATCTTGGACAATTTCTAGCAAGATGACAAGGAGGGCGCACGGTCTTCTAGCATGACTAAGAGACAAAGGGGGCACGGATACTTAGCAAAATGCATTAACACATGCACGGCAATTAGCACATGAAATGGACCGAATCTCTAATGCACACACACATGGAGCACACGGCCTAACACATGAATTTGGACCAAGAATCCTTAATACTTTCACAAGCATCCGGAAATGCACATGAGATGGTCCAATACTACTAACATGCACCCACACAAATGCACGCGGCGATGCATGGCTTGGAAGACTCCCATGCACGGCAATTAACATTAAACTTGGATTAATTAATACTTAATTCCTCAATTATGTTTAATTATTCAATTAAACATAATGGTTAATTACCAAAATTATTTCGAACGTAAACGGTACGTCGAAAATATTTTCCGGTAATTTCGACTGAAATAACTGAAAATAAATAATTCCGAAAATAATATCGGAACTAAAATATAATTTATACTGATAGAAAGTCGGGATATTACACTGTGGTAATCCTGAATTAATCAACATGGCATTCATCATTTCTTTTAAAGTTCGGTTTTTGCGTTCAGCAACATCGTTCGACTGTGGAGAATAAGGGGCTGTCGTTTGATGAATTATGCCATATTCAAAACATATTTGTTCAAAATGAGCTACACACTCCCCACCCCTATCACTTCGGATTATTTTAATCCTTTTGTCGAGTTGATTTTCAACTTCGGTCTTATATATCTTAAACGCTTCCACGGCCTCATCTTTGCTTCTTAGCAAATATAAGTCGCAAAACCTTGTGCAATCATCGATAAAGGTTACAAAATACTTTTTACTGGTCCTTGTTTGCACACTTTTCATATCACATACATCAGTATGGATTAAGCTTAATGGTTCAGTACTTCTTTCCACCGAGTGAAAAGGCAACTTAGCCATTTTTGCTTCAATACAAATTTCACGTTTTGTATTTTTCTAATTAGGAATTGATTCTAAATTCATTAACCATTTAATTGCATTTAGATTTACATGTCCCAATCTAATATGCCATAAATCAGAGCATTCAACAGTATAAACAGAAATAGAATTTTTATTATCAACGGTTACACGGCTCACGGCCATTACATACATTTTGAACAATCCCTTGTCGAGATAACAACGACCAAGGAATTTTCCATATTTGCTAAGAATAAACTTCTTAGCTTCAAACACTAGCCTAAATCCATGCTCAACAAGAAGTGATCTGGAGACCAAATTCTTGCGGATGTCTGGGACATGCAGAACATCCTTCAGCTTCAACTCCTTTCCAGAAGTGAGCTTCATGATAAGTGAGAAGACTTGTACTATTTTGTGGTTTAATTTATATATTTGAGTATTTGAATTTATTATATTATTCAAGTTTTCTTACGTATTTTATTTTGTGAACGGACATACACCAATATTCGATTTTGTGTCTATTTTGCAGTTATCACATCTATTTGTGACGTGGAAGTATTTGGAGGATTAGGAAATAATTAAAAATCATGCTAAACTGTTGGGACTATGCCTTTGGGAGACTTATGCGTGGGAAATAAGTGAATAGGGGGAAAATATTAATATTCATGCTGGGAAAGGAATTGGAGTAAAGTTGGACTCTTAATATGCTTGGATGGTTCTAATTAGATAAGGATTGTGAATTATTATCATCTTACTGGGACTTGGCGGACGTGAAGACTGGGCAGGAGAACAAGTTCCATTCTGTGTTGCTTGCTAGCCGTGGATCACTCGGAACTAAATGGAGTTTGATTTATTTATTTTATTTACAGTATTTTATTTCATTTGGAGAAGAACATGGATTATTATTTTTATTTTTATCATTTAGCTATGAGTAGCTAAACACTATTTCGATTTTAGGGACGTTGAACCCTCGGTGACTATGTTCGATTAATGCAATTTTATTTCGTTTTACTCGTCGTATAAAATTGATTGTGTTATTCTAGTTTCTTGTCATAATATGTGTTCTTTAATTTAGCTTGATCACCTAAGTTGAGGATTGCATGTTAATTGCTAGATTTAAGACTTCGATCCGTGTAATTGTCGTAGTTCTTATTTCACTGGTAGCAGCTAACAGTCGTGCATTGTTAGGGATAACACAACATGAGTTACATGAACCGAGCTTGTGTGTTTGTGGCTTAGATCGGTCTATTTTCCTAGATTCTAATGCAACTAGTGGATTAAATTAGGAGAGCTTATTCCGAGTTATTCGCTAGTTAGAATAAATTGAAGAGCCTATTTCGATTAAGTATAATTAAGGGAGAATTCGGGTAGCAGAGCTTATTGCTATCTAGGACCGATAGTTTTAGAAGACGAGTGAAACTTGATAAATGCATTAATTGGGCTAGTTAATCTAGGGTGTAGACCGACCTGGAACCGATTCCATTCTCCTATTTGCTAGATTAATTATTTATTTTCGATATCACCATCTTTTGCATTCAAATCATCCATTGCTTGTTTTAGTTTAATTTCTTGTTTTGCTAGTAGTTTCATGTTAAATCAAAATCCCCCCCTCTTTACATTAATCTAATTAATATAGTAAAATCACGGTTTATACCACACTCCCTGTGGGATCGACCCTTGCTCGCCACTACTACTTGTTGGTAGGGGTAAGTCGAGGAAAATTTTATAAATTTAAATTTGCCGCGTTGCGACGCGCGGTCACTTCAGCACCACAGTGCCCACTCCAGCCACATCAGACGTGGAGGAGTTTCCCATGTGAAGTTTTCGACCCGTAGAAGGAGTGTATTCAGAGAACACCTCCTTGTCGGAACACACATGACGAGTGGCACCAGTATCGATGTACCACTCCCTTGGGTTATCCACCAAATTGGCTTCAAACACCACCGCCGACATATCAAAGTCGGTCAATTCACCCGGCACAGGGCCGTGTTCAGCAACAAGGGCACTCGGTTGCCCTTTACTTGGCCCATCTTTCTTTGGCCTTTTGCAGTCTTTAGCCATATGGTTTGGTTTTCCACAATTGTAACAAGTTTCGGTAAACTTCCAAACCTTGGCTGGCTGTTTTCCCTTGTTCCTGGTCTTCCTCTTACTCGAGTTTCCTTGCTCCAGCAAGTTGGCACGAGCTTCTATCATCGCGACTTTTCCTGATGACTTCTGGTTGTCCTCCTCGATATGAAGACGAACTATCAGATCTTCAAGACTTATCTCATTTCTTTTGTGTTTGAGATAGTTCTTGAAGTCCTTCCAGCCTGGCGGAAGCTTCTCGATCACAACCGCTACTTGGAATGACTCGCTCAAGGTCATCCCTTGAGCATGGATATCGTGCAAGATTAGCTGGAACTTTTGCACATGTGACACGACAGTCTTCGTGTCAACCATCTTGAATTCAAGAAACTTGCCGACGACGAATTTTTTCGCCCCGGCATCCTCGGTCTTGTACTTCTTCTCCAGGGCAGCCCAAAGCTCAATGGCAGAACCAACAGAGTTGTACACATTGTACAACTCGTTACTAAGTCCGTTCAGGACACAGTTACGGCAAAGGTAGTCACCTTTCCCCCAAGCATCATACGCAGCGCGTAGTTCTGCATTGGTCTCATTCTCCGAAATGACCGAAGGGTCGTCCTTCATGTATTTCACCAAACCCAAAGTGGTCTGGTAAAAACGCATCTTCTGTTGCCCTCTCTTAAAGTCAAGCCCGTTAAATTTTTTGAGCTTTTCAGCTGTAGGGACATGGACAGTAGGTACGGGATGATGAACAGTGGTGTTGATTTGCTGCTGAGAGCTGGAACCTGCTCCGGTGGATGCCATCAGTTCAGTAGGTTGACTAATATTCTTCTTGCGATTGTTGGATACTTGGTGTGAAATTACACGGGAATCCTACGAACTGATATGTATTTTCAGTTCTTACAAATAATCTAAAAATAGAAAATTACAATTGAACTGAAAAATAAATTACAACTGAAAAACTCAAAACGGAAAGATTTTAGACGAGGCGAGTAAAACTCATTCCGCAAGAAGAATACGCCCCGTGTGGCAGCTAACGGTTCAGGCGTAACTTCCCCAAAGATACAACGACAAACGTCTCTAAATCTGTAGCACACCAGATTTACGAGCTCCGGCGAACTTTAACAGAGTTAAGAATTAAGCACTAAAAATAAAAAGATATATCATAAAACAAATAAAAATATTATTTGTTCATTCTCGTTTGATATTTTTATGTCCGATAATTGGACATAAATCTATCTTTTTTTTCTTCCCTTTCTTTCTTTTCTCTCTTTCCTTTCTTTCTTTCTCTAATTCTTTCGTCTCATATTCTCTCTGCCCGAGTTCCAATTTATAGCAAGAAAAATTAGCAAATTGGAACAGAGACTTAGTTTATTCTCTTTTTTATTATAAGACTGCAGATGCTATTCTGAAGTTGGCCCACTTAAAGCCAGATAAGGCTGACAGTTGGTTGTGGCTCAACTCTAAAAAAAGGCCCTTTCTCAGTTGCTGCTGCATATTCTAATCTGATCATTGATAAAATTTTGCTGATGGACAAGCCAGAGGGCAGTACCACTAGAGCTAAGGATGTGCAGGTTAGAGTAAGAACATGGAGACTGAAAATTAAAGGAAAAATATAAGTAGCAAAACCTTGAGCAATCATCGATAAAAGTTACAAAATACTTTTTACCGGTTCTTGTTTGCACACTTTTCATATCACATACATCAGTATGGATTAAGCCTAATGGTTCAGTACTTCTTTCCACCTTGTGAAAAGGCAACTTAGCCATTTTTGCTTCAATACAAATTTCACATTTTGTATTTTTCTCGAATATAGAATTAGGAATTAATTCTAAATTCATTAACCGTTTAATTGCATTTAGATTTACATGTCCCAATCTAATATTCCATAAATCAGAGCATTCAACAGTATAAACAGAAATAGGATTTTTATTATCAACGGTTACACGGCTCACGGCCATTACATTCATTTTGAACAATCCCTTGTCGAGATAACAACGACCAAGGAATTTTCCATATTTGCTAAGAATAAACTTCTTAGCTTCAAACACTAGCCTAAATCCATGCTCAACAAGAAGTGATCTGGAGACCAAATTCTTGCGGATGTCTGGGACATGCAGAACATCCTTCAGCTTCAACTCCTTTCCAGAAGTGAGCTTCAGCACCACAGTGCCCACTCCAGCCACATTAGACGTGGAGGAGTTTCCCATGTGAAGTTTCCGACCCGTAGAAGGAGTGTATTCAGAGAACACCTCCTTGTCAGAACACGCATGACGAGTGGCACCAGTATCGATGTACCACTCCCTTGGGTTATCCACCAAATTGGCTTCAAACACCACCGCCGACATATCAAAGTCGGTTAATTCACCCGGCACAGGGCCGTGTTCAGCAACAAGGGCACTCGGTTGCCCTTTACTTGGCCCATCTTTCTTTGGCCTTTTTGCAGTCTTTAGCCATATGGTTTGGTTTTCCACAATTGTAACAAGTTTCGGTAAACTTCCAAACCTTGGCTGCCTGCTTTCCCTTGTTCTGGGTCTTCCTCTTGCTCGAGTTTTTTTGCTCCAGCAAGTTGGCACGAGCTTCCATCATCGGGACTTTTCCTGATGACTTCTGGTTGTCCTCCTCGATACGAAGACGAACTATCAGATCTTCAAGACTCATCTCTTTTCTTTTGTGTTTGAGATAGTTCTTGAAGTCCTTCCAGCCTGGCGGCAGCTTCTCGATCACAGCCGCTACTTGGAATGACTCGCTCAAGGTCATCCCTTGAGCATGGATATCGTGCAAGATTAGCTGGAACTTTTGCACTTGTGACACGACAGTCTTCGTGTCAACCATCTTGAAGTCAAGAAACTTGCTGACGACGAATTTCTTCGCCCCGGCATCCTCGGTCTTGTAATTCTTCTCCAGGGCAGCCCAAAGCTCCTTGGAAGAACCAACAGAGCTGTACACATTGTACAACTCGTTACTAAGCCCGTTCAGGACATAGTTACGGAAAAGGTAGTCACCTTGCCCCCAAGCATCGTACGCAGCGCGTAGTTCTGCATTGGTCTCATTCTCCAAAATGACCGGAGGGTCGTCCTTTAGGTATTTCACAAACCCAAAGTGGTCTGGTAAAAACGCATCTTCTGTTGCCATCTCTTAAAGTCAAGCCCGTTGAATTTTTCGGGCTTTTCAGCTGTAGGGACATGGACAGTAGGTACGGGATGATGAACAGTGGTGTTGATTTGCTGCTGAGAGCTGGAACCTGCTCCGGTGGATGCCATCAGTTCAGTAGGTTGACTAATATTCTTCTTGCGATTGTTGGATACTTGGTGTGAAATTACACGGGAATCCTACGAACTGATATGTATTTTCAGTTCTTACAAATAATCTAAAAATAGAAAATTACAATTGAACTGAAAAATAAATTACAACTGAAAAACTCAAACGGAAAGATTTTAGCCGAGGCGAGTAAAACTCTTTCCGCAAGAAGAATACGCCCCGTGTGACAGCTAACGGTTCAGGCGTAACTTCCCCAAAGATACAACGGCAAACGTCTCTAAATCTGTAGCACACCAGATTTACGAGCTCCGGCGAACATTAACAGAGTTAATAATTGAGCACTAAAAATAAAAAGATATATCATAAAACAAATAAAAATATTATTTGCTCATTCTCGTTTGATATTTTTATGTCCGATAATTGGACATAAAGCTATCTTTTTTTTTTTCTTCCCTTTCTTTCTTTTCTCTCTTTCCTTTCTTTCTTTCTCTAATTCTTTCGTCTCCTATTCTCTCTGCCCGAGTTCCAATTTATAGCAAGAAAAATTAGCAAATTGGAACAGAGACTTGGTTTATTCTCTTTTTGATTATAAGACTGCAGATGCTATTCTGAAGTTGGCCCACTTAAAGCCAGATAAGGTTGACAGTTGGTTGTGGCTCAACTCTAAAAAAGGCCCTTTCTCAGTTGCTGTTGCATATGCTAATCTGATCATTGATAAAATTTTGCTGTTGGACAAGCCAGAGGGCAGTACCACTAGAGCTATGGATGTGCAGGTTAGAGCAAGAACATGGAGACTGAAAATTAAAGGAAAAATATAAGTAGCAAAACCTTGTGCAATCATCGATAAAAGTTACAAAATACTTTTTACCGGTTCTTGTTTGCACACTTTTCATATCACATACATCAGTATGGATTAAGCCTAATGGTTCAGTACTTCTTTCCACTGAGTGAAAAGGCAACTTAGCCATTTTTGCTTCAATACAAATTTCACATTTTGTATTTTTATCAAATTTAAAATTAGGAAATAATTCTAAATTCATTAACCGTTTAATTGCATTTAGATTTACATGTCCCAATCTAATATGCCATAAATCAGAGCATTCAACAGTATAAACAGAAATAGGATTTTTATTATCAACGGTTACATGGCTGACGGTCATTACATTCATTTTGAACAATCCCTTGTCGATATAACAACGACCAAGGAATTTTCCATATTTGCTAAGAATAAACTTCTTAGCTTCAAACACTAGCCTAAATCCATGCTCAACAAGAAGTAATCTGGAGACCAAATTCTTGCGGATGTCTGGGACATGCAGAACATCCTTCAGCTTCAACTCCTTTCCAGAAGTGAGCTTCAGCACCATATTGCCCACTCCAGCCACATCAGACATGGAGGAGTTTCCCATGTGAAGTTTTCGACCCGTAGAAGGAGTGTATTCAAAGAACACCTCCTTGTCGGAACACACATGACGAGTGGCACCAGTATCGATGTACCACTCCCTTGGGTTATCCACCAAATTGGCTTCAAACACCACCGCTGACATATCAAAGTCGGTCAATTCACCCGGCACAGGGCCGTGTTCAGCAACAAGGGCACTCGGTTGCCCTTTACTTGGCCCATCTTTCTTTGGCCTTTTTGCAGTCTTTAGCCATATGGTTTGGTTTCCACAATTATAACAAGTTTCGGTAAACTTCCAAACCTTGGCTGGCTGCTTTCCCTCGTTCTGGGTCTTCCTCTTGCTCGAGTTTCCTTGCTCCAGCAAGTTGGCACGAGCTTCCATCATCGGGACTTTTCCTGATGACTTCTGGTTGCCCTTCTCGATACGAAGACGAACTATCAGATCTTCAAGACTCATCTCTTTTCTTTTGTGTTTGAGATAGTTCTTGAAGTCCTTCCAGCCTGGCGGCAGCTTCTCGATCACAGCCGCTACTTGGAATGACTCGCTCAAGGTCATCCCTTGAGCATGGATATCGCGCAAGATTAGCTGGAACTTTTGCACTTGTGACACGACAGTCTTCGTGTCAACCATCTTGAAGTCAAGAAACTTGCCGACGATGAATTTCTTCGCCCCGGCATCCTCGGTCTTGTACTTCTTCTCCAGGGCAGCCCAAAGCTCCTTGGCAGAACCAACAGAGCTGTACACATTATACAACTCGTTACTAAGCCCGTTCAGGACATAGTTACGGCAAAGGTAGTCACCTTGCCCCCAAGCGTCGTACGCAGCGCATAGTTCTGCATTGGTCTCATTCTCCGAAATGATCGGAGGGTCGTCCTTCAGGTATTTCACCAAACCCAAAGTGGTCTGGTAAAAACGCATCTTCTGTTGCCATCTCTTAAAGTCAAGCCCGTTGAATTTTTCGGGATTTTCAGCTGTAGGGACATGGACAGTAGGTACGGGATGATGAACAGTGGTGTTGATTTGCTGCTGAGAGCTGGAACCTGCTCCGGTGGATGCCATCAGTTCAGTAGGTTGACTAATATTCTTCTTGCGATTGTTGGATACTTGGTGTGAAATTACACGAGAATCCTACGAACTGATATGTATTTTCAGTTCTTACAAATAATCTAAAAATAGAAAATTACAATTGAACTGAAAAATAAATTACAACTGAAAAACTCAAAACGGAAAGATTTTAGCCGAGGCGAGTAAAACTCTTTCCGCAAGAAGAATACGCCCCGTGTGGCAGCTAACGGTTCAGGCGTAACTTCCCCAAAGATACAACGGCAAACGTCTCTAAATTTGTAGCACACCAGATTTACGAGCTCCGGTGAACTTTAACAGAGTTAAGAATTGAGCACTAAAAATAAAAAGATATATCATAAAACAAATAAAAATATTATTTGTTCATTCTCGTTTGATATTTTTATGTCCGATAATTGGACATAAAGCTATCTTTTTTTTCTTCCCTTTCTTTCTTTTCTCTCTTTCCTTTCTTTCTTTCTTTCTCTAATTCTTTCGTCTCCTACTCTCTCTGCCCAAGTTCCAATTTATAGCAAGAAAAATTAGCAAATTGGAACAGAGACTTGGTTTATTCTCTTTTTGATTATAAGACTGCAGATGCTATTCTGAAGTTGGCCCACTTAAAGCCAGATAAGGCTGACAGTTGGTTGTGGCTCAACTCTAAGAAATGCCCTTTCTCAGTTGCTGCTGCATATTCTAATCTGATCATTGATAAAATTTTGCTGATGGACAAGCCAGAGGGCAGTACCACTAGAGCTAAGGATGTGCAGGTTAGAGCAAGAACATGGAGACTGAAATTAAAGGAAAAATCAAACATCTTATTTGGAAATGCTTTTCTAATGCTCTCCCAGTTTCTTTGAATCTGAAAAAGAGAGGGGTAATGGTTGACCCTATTTGTGAAGTCTGTGGTGAAGACTTAGAACAACTGAACATGTTCTTTGGCAATGTCCCAAGGCTCAAAGGGTTTGGAGTGTGGCTCCTTTATGCTGGGACAATTTTCCTATTCCACCTGCTTCATTTGCTGACTGGTGGTGGAGTATCTGCTCCTTAAGCCACAAGGAAATCAATGTAGATAGAATTCAACTCTCGACGTATATTTTATGGTGGTTGTGGAAATCCCGCAACTTATGAATTTTTCAAAAGCAAAACATCCCTGAGCATTGCATTATTCAGCAAGCTGTCAGGGAGTGGTCTGAGTTTCAAGCTTCTTAATCTGCCTGGAGGTGTTAAGAGTTATGCTAGGTCCTTGGACAGTTCCATTTCTCTTTTATCTCTTGATCTGCTTCTTTGCATTAGATGCTTAGGTCTTCAGCGTGTGGCTGCCTAGGTGTTTGCTGTATTTTTTTAGACCTCGGTTGTTAGGTCTCCCATTTCATGCGGAGTATTGTATTTCCAGTATTGTATTTGGATATTGTAATCTTTGTTATCTATTGAGTTGCCTATCGTTTGAAAAAAAAAATAGTAATAAAAAGAATATTAAGTTACCTTCTCTATTATTATAATTATTATTATAACAATAAAGGTCAACTTATGTTGGATGCACACCAATTATTCTCTACACTTATTCATATCGTATCAGATCAATTGGCAGGTGGGAAAGGTGAGAATACATGTGGAAAAGTTTAAGAAATCAATATCAAATTGGACAAATATTTATAATACACTCAAATATTCTAACAACAAACACATAGCATTCTTCATGAGTCGTCGTTGTTAATCACGGAGTCATTGCCACTTGCAATTGATGGATTGTTGTACATACATACTTGATGGCTCTCGACTATCACTCTTTCAGACGATTGTTTTGTATAAAGGAATATAGGACAAGGTAGAAGAAATTGGAAGAAAGGGGAAGATTTTCGAGAGAGGAAAAAAAAAAGGAATAAATCAGAGAAAATAGGATGAAATTTGGAGAAGAAAAATGGAGAAGGAAGAAGAAGATATGCAGAGAGAGTGGAGGAGATGGGGAGTTTTAATTCGATAATTCCATAAATATACTATTTAAACCAACATCTTAGTATTTATGCAAATAAAAATGTTTGGTTTAGTTATTTTGCTAAATTATCTCCCTATCTCCGCTATATTAATTCAGAACGCGCTGAGCCTACGTGGTTGTTTCTGGTGCTTCAGAATCCTATGTGGCAAAATTACATGCTTCGTTATTAGGCTTGGGTAAATTTTAATTTAATTTAATTATTACATGCCTACGTGGCTGTTTCTGGTGCTTCAGAATCATATGTGGCAAAATTACATGCTTCGTTATTAGGCTTGGGTAAATTTTAATTTAATTTAATTACATGCCTACGTGGCTGTTTCTGGTGCTTCAGAATCCTATGTGGCAAAATTACATGCTTCGCTATTAGGCTTAGGTAAATTTTAATATAATTCCAAACCAAAAATAATTAGGTTCGGATTACCATAAATATGTTGATTATTTATAGTCATGTTACATGTATTAATTGCATTTTAATATCATTCCTTATTATATTTATTGAATTGTATATATATTTTAAAAGTTAATAACTTTTGTATTTTTTATCAGTTTTACATATGTAATATATCAAATTAATCTTCTTTTGATGAGCTTCGATTTAACATTATTAAAAAATAATTTATATTTATCTTTATAATAATAATAAAATTATTTTTAATATTAATTAGAAGATTAAAATTATTTATCAACTAATATACTTATATTTCAAGTAGTTATATGATATAAGTTATAAAAACTAATATAATATAACACATGTAAGTCATAAGTAACACATATCATTCTAAAATATATAGTAATATATTTTTTTTGTAAAAAAGTAAACTAAATTTAATATAGTTTTCTCATTAATTTTAAAATTTAAGAATAATTTTTTAACAAGCACTCGTGTAATACACGGGTGTTGTACTATATATATGTAGTATAAATGTAAGAAAAATGATATTGTGTGGTACACCAAGTGTTTTACTCTTTCATAAAGGTTGATTTACATACATACTACTATTAAACTTGATTTCATCCCTACGATTGAAAAAAGTTTCATCATGTCAGGGTTTATAGAAACTATTAATTTCAAGATTGTGGTTTCTCAGTTTCATTCCAAGTATCGCTCCATTATCAATTCCTCCTACGTAACAGTTGTAATTAACTCAAATTTTAAACAATCATTCCAGAGTTATGAGACAAACTCAAAGTTTCTGCATATTGATTTACAAACGAAATTTAGGCGATATCTCTCGTTCTTCTTTTTAAAAAGAAAAACAAAAATAGCATGAACTCGGATTGTAAATTGAAAAAAAAAAAAAATGAGCAAAGCCAACAAATCCGTGGATGGGCACATAAAAAGAAACTGAAGGTGGTGTTCGAACGACGGTTGCTTGATCTTCTCTCCACTGGTTCGATAGACCTACAAAATAGTGTCAGAAGTGGTCCCGGTGTAGTGATTCCAACAATCAAGCCAGAATGTGTATGAAGAAGACGATGACCGTTATTTGTATAGTTTGTAAGTATATAAGAGTGTGTAGTGTTTTGATGATCATACCTCACTCCTTTATGTAGGAGTGTTGCCTTATTGCCCAAGACTGGCCGATTGTGCTGCCCTAGTGCCCAAACTGCCGGATTCTGTTAGGTCACTTGGTCCTATTTATTTGTGGTTCTAATTTTCTACTAAGTAGTGTGTTCACATGAGTCTGCCTTGTTACACGGTCTAATTGTGCGACCAGCTTGGTTTGCTCTAATCTCCCACGTGTGGACTTTGTTCCTTAAGTCGCAACCTCAACCTGCCTGTCTTCAGGTCGAGTTTCTACCAGGTTGATCGCAAACCCTATCTCAGCCTGATAGCGAGCTTCCTTGTATGTGAGGTCATCTTCGACCTTCTGTGTCCTTGTTGTTTGATCGGCCTGCCGGTCCAGCTGAACCATTCCATAGGTCATACTCGCCTTGGTATGATATCCCATATCATAAGGTATTTTCAAATGCCCACTTTGTTTAAATTTTTTTTCTCTGATGTGGCCTGACTGTTTTGGATGTCTTTACACATAGAAAAATGTTTGAATTAATGGTGTTTATCCATTATAATGGAGTCTGAATCAACAATGCTACATAGATTATGAAGTTGGAGATGTTTTAATTAGTAAAGTTTGCTGTTATGATCAGCTTCGCTTTATAGTTTTTTGGTAAACTCAAAGTAAACTCAGTGATCAAATTATTTGGAGATGAGGTATCAAGTCAAGAAAGTTATCCACTTATGATTATGAGTATAGATGATGATAGCAGCCTTCAATTCTACATTGTATAGAAGTTGAGAGAACTACAGAACTGTGTTTTTTTTTTTTTTTTTGACCGATTTACGGTCATGAATATATATAGGTTGGGGATTCGCCTTAATTCCCCAAAATTAAGGACAAAAGGTGAAAATGTGTAGACATGACTCTAAAGAATATATTTTCCATACATGCATGCAAGTAGATTTCACGGTCAGACACGCAATCAACTTGAACAAAAACAAGTCAATAACCTGATGCACTAGGTAAAAGAAGAAAGCACATCCGAGAAAACAAGAAACGGTACCCCCTCACAAGTCCCTTCTAATTCTTGGCCTTGAGAGAATTATTCTCCTTGATCCTGGCCCGATTATCCAGCTTGACAAACCTCTTCAAATCCTCAAATGGAAGGTTTTCCACGTCCTTCCTCCTAAGCTCGCTCAGGGCCGGCTTTTTGTTGAGCAAGAGCCACAGCCAATCTGGGTACTCGGAATCAGGTAGGATTTTTGGGTCTTGTCCGTCTTTTAGGGTGTTAGCACCAAAAACAGTAGTCGATTTTACTTCTTTGGTCAACAGTGATGCTTTTGGTGCAGCTGCAGCTGCACCGCCTTTGGAGCCTTTCTTTTTAGCAGCACCTGCAGCATATGTCCTGTGGCCCACCATTCGAAGTACCTCCTTAAGTGGGGTGGGGTTTCTCAATGATCTGATGGAAGTGATTGGCATGTCTGTTTGGCTGCAGAATGAGCGCCAGTTATTCTACAATTAACAAACTACAAAAATGATAAATCTCACACTAATCAAGTTTGAGTTTTTAAACAATTAACATATTTTTTATACAGATAACATCCAAGAATGATCAGCACAAGTGTTGGGCACATCATGGCATGCCATATATATATATTACAGTCATGGAATTGCATAACTCGCAAAATGAGTGCAGGCATGAAGAAACCAAAAGGCACAAGACAAAAAACAACAAACTTACAGAACAGTGATTGTTAGTTTGAACCAAAAACCCCCCGAGTGCCAAAACCACTGAAATCTCCGCTAATTATACAAATGTACCTTTGTCTAATTTTACAAACACCTCACTAAATTTTGAACCAGAAAAGCACCTCAAACCCTTTCCACAAAAGTTTATGCTAATTATACAAACAACTCACCAATCACCTTTGTGCCAAACTACTAAAGAAGAAATACCAAAATGAAGAAACAATAGAAGCGCCAAATGTTACCTCTTGAGTCGAGAGTCGAGGAGCAGGTTGTGTGTTGCGTCCCGAGTTGTGAGGTGTTTGTATCTGGCGCGGGGGCTGAGGGGGAGGCAATAGAGTTTCATTAACCGCCGGAAAAGCAAATTAATTAATTAGATCGATTAAATAGCAGAATTAAACACTCAACACTTACTTATGAAACAACTTGTGTCACCTCAAAAGGTGGAGCTCATAACTATTTACCATACAATCCATAACTACAACAATGGTGAACGAACAAAAAGAACCTATTCAGAATTCCGGTCATCGCATCCAAATTAATATGGTTCGGCTATTAAAAAAACAATGCGTGAAAGCACCTAATGGAAGGGGCTTCCACAAGATCAATATGTTTCTCTTCAGATCAAACCCCAAGATCCTAAAAAAATGAAGATTATAATACTAAAATTCCCCAAACTCTGTTCGGAAGAAAAACAGTAACCCACATAAACTCAAAGAGAATTAAAGAAAAACAATTAAAAAGACCTCAAATTTCACATTGGTGTTTCACGTACGATTAATTTTCTTTCTCGACTGATCGCGCAATTATCAAGTCCACTAAGGTTGACAGCGTAATTGGCTTTCGTACCTTCAATGCATACGAGAGTAGGCGCGGCCGAGGCTGAAGAAGTGGAGGTGCTGGGGCTTAGGCGGGGCGGCGTGAGCTGAACGAAGACTAGAAGAGGCGGATGAAGGGGAAGGGCGGCCGGCGGCGTGAATAGAAAATAGATACGGCAGTTTGGAATTGGGACTTGGGAGTGAGAACAAAACCTATCCCTTTTACTAATTACCTACTACGGTACCATTCTGTCAGGTTTGTATCCATAACATCTTCCCCTTATTATATTACACTAGTACAACGCCCGTATATTATATGGGTGTTTGCTAATTTTAATAAATATTATTATTTTTTATTATTTTAAATATAAATATAATTTATTTATTTCATATATACAATAACGGATGTCAAATCAAAGATAATGAAAAGATGATTTATTTGATATATTATATATGTAAAACCGATAAGAAATATAAAAGTTATCAACTTTTAAAATATATTTATAATTCAATAGCTAATTGAAGGAAACAAATCAAAAGTTAGGGATATATTAGTCACTTAGTGCCTCAGTATGTAAAATTACAAAGAAATAAAAGGTTATATTAGTACATATTAAATTACCTAAGTAGCTAAATAATATTTATGGAATGTCCAAACCTAGGGGTGAGCATCGGTGCGGTTCGGTGAAAAACCGCACCGAACCGCAAAAACCGAAAATCGAAAATTTTAAATTATCCAAACCGAACCGCACCGAGTTTGAAAAAAAACCGCACCAAAACCGCACCGAAAAATTCGGTTCGGTGCGGAGTTCGGTTATAACCGAAAAAAAAATTAAACAAAATGTATTGAATCCAACAACATAAGTCCATATACAGCCCAAGCCTATAAGTCCATAATCCATTTCAAAACAAAACACCACTCACCCCATAAGTCCAGTAGGCAGTAGCAACATAATATATAAAATCCAACAACATAAGTCATATAAAATATTACATAACAGTCATATAAAATATTAGCAGAAATCCATAACAAAAGTCCAGTGAAACAAAAGTCCTAAGCAGTAGCAACATAATATATAAAATCCAACAACATAAGTCATATAAATATTACATAACAGTCATAACAAAAGTCCAGTGAAACAAAAATCCT
>CACSLK010024540.1:11335533-11369862 GCA_902706635.1 Striga hermonthica | reverse complement strand
TAGTTACAAAAGTTAAGTAATTAATTTTTTTTATTGTACAACTACAACAAAAAATGAGAAATAAAATAAAATTTAACAATTAACCAAAATTATAATAAATTTTTTCATTTTTAATATTAATAACACATTCATTATTAACTTTATTTTTATAATAAAGAAAGGATAGGGTAATTGAGTCGGGTAACAAAATTTTCTGCTATATATGGATCAAACCCGACCCGACCCGAAGTTTGGATAGCATAATTTCACTAGAGATCGACCTGAAACTCGATCATTTCAAGTTTACCCAACCTGAAAATGCGAGTTACCTAACCCAACGGTTTACCGACATGCCAACGTAAGACCACCTTTAGTGGTGACCCAAACTAGTGGGTCTCCCATTAAAACCAAAAATATATATATATATATATATATAAAAAGAAAGAAGGTCGTGAATTTCACCGACCCAGGTCACATTGTGACCTTGGGTCATGACCTGAAAATGGGACACGTGTCCTATTTTAATTGGATATAAGTGTATTTTTTTATTTAAAAAATTAAAAAAATTATTAAAATTCATATTTTTTCATTATCTACAAATAGAGACCACACTTGATATTTTTGGGAATAAATATATAATTTGTAAATAAATTAAATTAAAATAAATATTTAAGTTGGGTTGAGTTGGGGATAAAGATTAATTAGGTTGAAAGATTAAGTTGTGTATGTGGAGGAGGGAGAAATAATTTTTAATTATTAGGTTGGATTGAGTTGGGTTGGGGATAAAGATGGTTTATATGTGTAAAAAGGGTGCCTCAGTAATCTTTTTAAGAAGTTAAAGGCCCAATTAAGAAATGAGGCCCATGACTGCTGATGGGTTTTAGGTTAGGGTTTAACAGTTTTTCTTCTTTCGAGTTTCTTGAGCAAAAATCCAGTGGTTGCTACAAAACCCTTCTTTCTAGATTATTCAGACTCCATTCGTAAACGACCTTGTCCAAGTGAGAAGCTAAGCTTTAAAGAAAACTAGAAAATGAGCCAAGCTGCCGCGTCCTTTCTCACCAACATAGCACGCGCCGCCTTCAGCCTCGGGCTAGGCGCCACCGTCCTCAATTCCTCTCTCTACACCGTCGACGGCGGCCAGCGAGCCGTTCTCTTCGATCGTTTCCGAGGAGTCATCCCTGACACTGTCGGTGAAGGAACCCACTTTTTGGTCCCATGGCTTCAGAAACCCTTCATCTTCGACATCCGTACTCGCCCGCACACCTTCTCCTCCGTCTCAGGTGAAGTAGCGTATTTCTATCATTTTGCTTTCGATATTTTGATACTTTCAGGCAATCGGTTAGATCCTGATGTGATTTATATATTTCTTCGTTAGTGCAATTGACCGAAGCTAGAATTGAGCCCAATTTAAAGTGTATTCTAGATGTGCTTCGATTTGATGTTTTGATTGAATCTCCTATCTTGCCAGTTGCCACAAAATATTTGTTATAGTGGCATACTATTGCTATCTTTCCATTATAGCTCGATTTTGAACTTCCTCATCAATTATGGAGAGCGATTTGCTTTTTCATGTTAAATATAAGGGCAGTTTCAGACAAACATGGGTACCTTTTCCACATAAACTAAAAGAAAGCAATTCCATATCTTAATATCACCAGGTACAAAAGATCTGCAGATGGTGAATCTGACCCTCCGTGTCCTCTCCCGTCCGGAGGTGACTCGGCTGCCGGACATCTTCAAAACCCTAGGTCTTGAATATGACGAGAAGGTCCTCCCGTCCATCGGCAACGAGGTGCTCAAGGCCGTGGTGGCCCAGTTCAACGCTGACCAGCTGCTCACTGAACGGCCTCATGTGTCGGCCCTTGTCCGCGATAGCCTGATTCGCAGGGCAAAGGACTTCAACATTGTGCTTGATGATGTGGCAATCACCCATTTATCGTACGGAGCTGAGTTCTCAAAGGCCGTTGAGCAGAAGCAGGTGGCCCAACAGGAGGCGGAGAGGTCCAAATTTGTGGTTGCAAAGGCCGAGCAAGAGAGGAGGGCCGCAATTATCAGGGCTGAGGGTGAGAGTGAATCGGCTAAGCTTATTTCGGATGCGACTCAGGCTGCCGGCATGGGTCTGATTGAGCTGAGGAAGATTGAGGCTGCCAAGGATAATGCGTCCACTATGTCTAGGAATGGGAATGTGTTGTATCTCCCTGGAAACAACAACATGCTTCTTGGGATCAATCGTTGAAAACGAGGTATTATGTTATTTGTGGATTGGTTTTCGTGTTGCTGTCTTTTACCTCTGCATTATTTGTTTGCCAGTGGAGGGTTAGTGGGGTGTCTCTTGAATGATTTAGTCGTCCGCTACTTGATGCTCTGGCCTATATTTTTTTATAATCAATTGAATTTGTCTTGCGAATGGATATCATTTTTGAGTCAATGAAGGTGTGGGAACTTCAACTTGAACTTTAGCGTATTTTAGTTGTGAGTGTTGTGTTAGCTGTGTCGTGTTTAAGTTTTTCCTAAGTTGAGTGTCTATCATGAATTATTAGTCCTTCTAGTTTTCAGAGAGAGGACTTCATATTGTGTCAACAGTAGCTTCTCATCTAAGATCATACTTGGACCAATTTGTCATTTAAGATTTGTTGTTTTTTCACATGATTACTGTCAATATTTTGCTTCGGTATTAGGACCAGATATCACTCTGTTCTTTTGCTTAAGATGTCTTTATCTATGGATGGTTTTCTTTGCGCTGGGATCAGATTGCTGCTGTTTTTCTTGCTATTATAACTGTATCATATCTCCACAAAGAATGTTGGTTTTCCTTTTCATTTGGTTTGGAGAAACGTGAATCATTTTATGTTCCTAATTTACCCTTTCAAGTCATAAATTTTATCTTCTATGGATTTAATTTTTTATACCCTTGCAAATTATAAAGGGCATAGAAGTTAAATTGATTTAATTAATCTGTTTAAAGAAAAAGGTTGTGCCTTTATGGAACAAATGAGAAATAGATACCCTAGTTATTCTTTGTGGGACGAAGAGAATACAATTATTGTGAGTATATTTATATCTATTCATTATTGTAATTACAACACATAGGATTTGAGGTTTTTTGTATAAGGAAAAAAGGGCATATAACTCTTTTATTGTTGCAGGATGTAAGTAGGAACCAAAATATTTTATGGTGCTAATTTTGTCGACTGGACAATAGTTTGATTACAGACATTTTTTGGAGATCCTTTAGTTCTCTTGCGTGTACGGTGATGACAATATATTGTTGATGCCGGATAATTTTTCCAACTATTCCGAAATTTGACTTTTCTGATATTTATGTTTTGGCTTCTCCCGGAGAAGGTCTATGCCAAAACTCTTCCACCCTTATATTCCTTTATGTTAAACACTTTTAATTTTATTTCTCATGATTAACCTTTTCTTGTTTCTCTTGATTTAGGATGTAAGGCGCCGTACGCTCCCCTGGATCTTTTGAGTTGATTGGACGGATTAACACCAAAATGTCTATTTTATTTGCTTTGTTCGAAATATCTTTGATTAAGTTGTATGGATATCTTGATGAAACTGGATTGTGAATGGTTTATTATGAGTGTATTGGATGCTGGGGAATTGCTGTTGCTTGCTTTGGTATCACCTCCCAACTTCCTATCTATTGTCTATATTATTTCACCTGCAATTTGTGTCAAACCATCTGTATCATCATAAATCCAGCTGAAATGTCAATTTTTCCTGCAGGACCTTCAAATTTAACAGCCTATTTTTAGCCAACCCTAGGACAATTATTAAACGATCTCTTTTTTATTCGTTTTCTCTACGGCTACTCACTCTTCGAGTATCTTCATGTTTTAAGTCTGTATCCAATGAACATTCCGATTTCAGGTTTTAGGCGTTTAACATTATCGTTTTTTTTTTTTTTTTCTCTCTAGCGCTCACTTTCCCCTTTCTTTCGCTGCTCTGTGACGTGGTGTGTCACTGTACTTGTTAATATGTATGCACATCCATGGTGTATGTTCCGGTAAATATGGCCGGAAAGAGACGGCATGGTCATCGGCAAATTGGTGTTTCTGGAAAGATATCACCCAAAGATATTAGAGGAGATTAGTACTCGTTTGAAAACTAGATGCGTAGGATGTACAATGAAAAAATTTAGTAGTCATGAGACGAGAGAAGTATAGATCCTTCTACATGGAAACTAAAATTAACAAATATGGTTGCGTGAAGGTTGCCTTATGCTGTCTATTATGACACACAAAAGGGTGGTTATTGAACCATAAAATTGGTTTTACCAGAATTACCTTGAAAAACTAGATTTTATTTTTTATTATTTTTTTATTTTTTTATTTTTGTGCCAAATAACAAACAAACCAATTTATAAAAACTCATTCCGAAATGTACAATAAACGTGCAACCAACTGATTACATAACGTAATTCATGTTATCTATCTAGTGAGTTCGGACTTCAGCCGCAGCATTCCCCATTATGCAACTGATCTAAAGGAATGGGGTGAGTTGGGCAATATCTCTTCTCCCAGGCCCCTGATCCACGCTTCTATTCAGAAATTAGGACCGACATCCTGCATAAAACATAACCTAAAGAGGCTATAAAAATAGAAAAAAGGGGGGAATAAATCATATTTTTTTCTTCAAAGTCTTCTTGGCTAACAAGAAAGAAACATTACAAGAACCCAAGTCCACAACGAAACAACAAGAACTAAAACAATTCATTAATACAAAGATATCATTAAATATAGCGGCAACTGCAGAAGGGGTGGATTACTGGAATTGGACAATTGAACCATGGCAGTAGATTTCCCACAATAGCACAAGAAATTTTCACATACTTCGATCAGTTTTTGCAACCTCCACCCGATTGCTTTGATGGTCGCCTTCTTCGTTGATCACGTTATAAAGACCTCCTTCCAGCTATAAACCTGTTGCCCTGTCTTTTCCCAATGCACCCTACCCCTGTTGAGCCATCCTTGGACATGTGAGCACTGTCATTAAGTACAAGTTGTCCTATCCTCACATCTGTTACAACACTTCTGGTCTCGATAGATGAAGCCCTAATCACTGAAGCACTTTATTCTTCAGAGAGGATTGAGTTGAACTCTAACTGTTGGTGTGTATACTGAAAGTTTGACTTTTTTGTTAACGCTATTCCCGTTTGAATGAGAATTCATCATTAATTAAACAAATTTTATGTTTTGTTGTTTTGCACTTAGGTAAATAGTTCATCATAGATGGACAAAAGATGATTTATCAGTTACTTGCGAAACATCAAGAAATTGGTTCATCGCCTAGATGGAAATTGAATAAGCCATCGGAAGAGTTGCAGTATCAACGGTACAGTTGGTCTTGAATGATGAATTGCACTAGGATATGATAGTGTATTGAACAAGATCCCAGATATGAGTAGTTTGTTTTATATTGATTGTCGTAAACGAACTAGGCCTCGACTAATTACTACATTCTCATAACCCATAAGATATAAACAGGCACATGTATGTAATAGTTGCTACTTTGATTGAACAAGGTGAGGTTTATTGACATGGACCAATAACTTTCTGTTTTGGGTAGTGATTGTTGCATAACATGGTTCACTGTCATAATATTTACAGTCACCGTGGACTTCACAAAGTTGAGGTTTAATGATGTTCCCGAAGTGAGCTCGGAAGGATTATTATGTTAATCCTGACCAGTGGAATTTATTTCGACATAATAATAATGTATTGAGTGGTGCTAGCTTCGGCTCAAGAAGTTGATTAGTAAATCGAGTAATTAGAATTGAAGCTCAAATGTAATTTGGGAATTAAGTTGAGAGTATTCAATAATACTACTTTAATGGAATGACTGTATTATTCATATTTGGCTTTGTAGGATTGACATACAATCTAGTTAAAAAACTCAATTTAATGTCTCCTTAGGGTCTCTAATACATAACATCTCCTGAGGTTGGGAAAAGAGAGAGACACCCTAACCATTGTTTTAAATAGCTTGCTACGTTGCTCGTTATAGATAGCTATGTAGCTTTTTTTAAAAAAAAAAAAAAATACGACATAACGTTATATATTTAGCATTTTTCCCCAAAAGCTTAAGCTAAATGTTGAAACAACATGCTTTTTTTACGTTATTTTGCGTTATTTCATGCTATTGTGCGCGACATTGCGATATATTTCTGCAAAGACATTTAAACGATAAAATATTCTAGAATTCATAGTTTTTAGGGACTAGACTCATATTTTTAAATGACAACTAAAAACTAAACTTTTGATGATGATTTTAAATTAAAAGTTTAGAAATACAAAGTCCTAAGTTGAATAGTGCAATATTTATCTGTCCATTTTTATTATATCATTTTAATTTCGATATATAACATTTAAATAAAGAATAAAAGTTCATATATAGTGGTTAGAATTGAGTTGTAGTTACATAAAAATAATAACTAAAATGCATATACTTAAAATTAAACTATGACTTACCTCATTATATTTTCGTTGTTTGTTTTTACTTTTTAGTATGTTCGTTTTATTATTTAAATATTTACATATGATATTTACATTATAACATTTGTGAGAAATAATTCTTATATAGATGTTATTTTTGAATTCATTTAAATATTAAGATAATTTTTAGAATCAACCATATAGTTTTATTATATGCAAATATATTTATATACAAATAATTTTTTATACTCAAATAGCTTACGAAACACACAATGTTATATAAAAACGCGACGCATTACGAGTGCGCATTTTAAAACACTGACTGCATCTAACACACGCTGACGCGCATGAAGTAGCCCGCCCCCTTCCTCTTTTAAATAAAAACTAAAAAATAGATAAAATGCATCATTAAATTTTATACACCACATTAATTATTAAAATATAAAAAAAATTATTTTATACACCACATTAATTATTATAATATAAAAAGTTTATAAATAAGAAGCATTTGGATACAAATAAAAAAGAAGGAAAAAAGAACGTCAATTCTACCACGATCATACAGAAATAAAAACGAGCGAGATTAAAGTGTCCATATAATTTTGTTTCATCTCTTTCTATTTATATTCGCGTGTTATTATTTTTTTCTTGAAAATCCTATCATCACCCTATAAAAAAAAAATAGAACAACTTTTTGCTATATTTGGTAGAACTAACTGATAAGCTAGCTTATAACTTATTAGTAATTTTCGAGCTTATAACTTACGACTTATAGCTGAAAAATAGCTTATATGATTAAAGTGTTTAATAAAATTAGTTGATAAGCTACCTGAAACAAAAAAATTCAACTAGCTTATCGAGTTTTTTGAAAAGGCATGTCCTACTAAACAAGACTTATTTGAATACAGAGAGCTTATAAGCTAATCAAACAAGCTATAAACTAATTTATTTGTCTACAAACATAGCCTTACTCGTTAGCCTCAAATTTAGTATTTTCCGTTTGCAAATCCATAGACATTGACCCATCTTTTTAGCCTGAGACTTATAAAACTAGAGAATTAAAAATTTTTAACTTTTTCTAGAATCCAATTAACCTATATCTTTGATGACTTGAATTGTTAAAATATATTTTAAATACACCCTTGCATTTACACTGGCATCGATACTACTACAAGTCTACAAGTAACTACTCAACGAGTTCGAAAGGCAAAACAGTATCAATTAGGGAAAAAAAGGTACTGGTTATAAAAACGCCCGAGGGCCAAATATATTCCGTTCAACATAACGTCGATTAGAATTCTCCCACAAAACAACGGAACAAAATAACAGCATCCCGGAAAGAATGTGTGCTCAGTTATTAGAATTCTCGCACAAAACAAGGGAACGAAACAACCTCATCATAGCTACCAAAAAGACAGAAATTAGCAGGAAAAGGGAGGTGATTTTCCCTTTGCAGCAGCTCATGCAACAGATGCCATGTGACGGATCAAGTCGACGACTCGGTTGCTGCAGTACATTCAAAATAACATTAAAATCCGGACTGAGAACAAAAACATCTCTAATATGTAAAGTTAAAAATACATGTCAGCATACCTGTAACCCCATTCATTGTCATACCAAGAGACAACCTTCACAAAATTACCATTGAGGGCAATTCCAGCCTTAGCATCGAAAATGCTAGACCTGACAAATTAAAATTATTCTGTCAGGATAACAAAAATGAGGAGCTTCGATAAGGACTGTTCCATCTATGAACACATTTCCAACAATCGTTCAAATATATGGAGGAAAACACCTCCCGATGATTACATACTGCTTATAGAGACAAATGGAAGACAGTTTATATAATACTTATAATACTAACAAACGCCAAGGGTATTGGATCTGGATACTTTGTATTTCATCCTTGTGAATTTTCTTGGAGCAAGAAATATACATTTCATACACAAATACAACACCTATCCACACTCCTACACAGCCGTTATGTTTCTCAGCTTTTGCATACTCTAGAGGATTTATTTTTGTAACATAACTGGTTTTTTGTTCGTTAAATCAAGAAGCACCTCACAAGATAATTTTTTGAGTAACCCAAGTTTCAAGGGCACGAGATGGTAACAGATTCTTACCTGCAATCACCTACAAAGTCGGTTGATACGACATCATCTTCGGTGTATCCTAGGATTCCCTTCAAGTTAGTCTCAGACGCATTCCTGGATACCGACAAACAAGATGGATTTTATGAGTTATTCACGTGAGAAACAAAATAAAGGTCCAAAATAACCAGTTTCTTACTTGATAGCAGCTTTAATTTCATCATAGCTAGCTGCTTTCTCAAGCCTTGCAGTTAGGTCAACCACCGAGACATTGACAGTGGGAACACGGAAAGCCATTCCAGTAAGCTTTCCGTTTAGAGCAGGTAGAACTTTCCCCACTGCCTGTAGAACAGAATATACAATATTAAAAAAAAAATCACGGTGCCATCTAGAATCTGACTCAATTAAATGAATAGTACTGCAATAATGGTTAGCCATGAAAGTAAAAGCATATAAAGCACAAACCTGTGCCTTTTATCATGAACAAGTCATGTAGCGGATTTAAAAATTGCACCCAATATTTGATATATTAGGGACATGCTTTAATCACTTATGATAAACATAAACTAACATGCAATTACTTGCACAACAACAAAACTAAACATGTTCTAGAACTTGCTAAAAACTGGTCAGTCAATGAGTCAATGAACCTGATTCATTAAGTAAAATGCATTTTATGGTACCTTAGCAGCTCCAGTGCTACTTGGGATAATATTGAAGGAAGCAGCTCTTCCACCTCTCCAGTCCTTCATTGATGGACCATCCACAGTCTTCTGTGTCGCTGAATTACATTACGCAAAAAGGATATCAATGATTAAGCTATAACCATGTAAATGAAGGAAAAGTCGTATATACCATTTTTGAACTAACCAGTTATAGAGTGGACAGTGGTCATCAACCCCTCAACAATTCCAAAGCTATCATTAAGAACCTGTAAATAAGATATCAGAAAAATATTCAATCTTGATTCTTGATATATGTTGAATTTTCTGAGAAATAGCACACATCGGGAAAAATGTAGAAAGAAAATGCAGACCTTAGCCAATGGAGCTAGACAGTTTGTAGTGCAACTAGCATTTGATACAATGTCGAGATCTTTCTTGTACTCCTTCTCATTGACACCAACAACAAACATGGGAGCATTATTGCTTGGTGCAGAAATCACAACCTTCTTTGCACCGCCCTGGAAGCCAAAAACAAAGAAACACGATAAATACTTAATGTAATGAACATTACAACAATGAAAAGGGAAATGAGATACCAAATGGATACATTGAAAATTGGGTAGCTATTTAGGAATATATATGACATTCAAATTAAAGAGTTCATATTATACACCTTGAGGTGTGCAGCAGCCTTGTCCTTGTCGGTAAAAACACCTGTGGACTCCACGACATATTCAGCTCCAGCCTCAGCCCATGGGATCTCCTCTGGGTTCCTATTCACAAGGAAAATTTGTAACTACAAAAGAGTTGGACAAACCAAAGCTGAAAAATATAGTGAAGGAGTACCTGGAGCCAAAGACAGCAACTTCCTTGTCACCAAAGAGAAGGGTCTTCGAGTCCTTAACCTTAAGGACATCCTTTTTCCATTGACCATGAACACTGTCGTATTTGAACATGTAGGTCTACAACACGACAGCAACCACAACGTTGCAATTAGATTGAGACACTAGAAGCAGATGAACTTAATACACGAGGCACATTAGAAGAACCATACACAACAGCGTGAACCACATCATGAGCTTTATATATAATTTTCTTTTAATGGCCCTCTAGAGCTAGTATGAAAGTTGATGTAGCATACATGTAAAGAGATGGTTGAGAAGGATATTTTTCTTTTAACCAAAAAAAGTTATCCTCCAAATTCTAGAGTTTATAGTTTTTTTGCAGTACCCATTTCACATAGCTCAATTCATGGGTCATTCATTTCATAAATACAGCGTCTGATTTGCAAGAAATATCACAAAATCCAACTATTTGGTCACTATGTTAGTAAATAAAAAAGCAGCACAACCAAATGGAGATGAACCCAGAATTTTATATGCAATACATACATAAAGAAAAGCCTAAAACAAAATATAATCGATGCGCACACACACACACAGGGAGACAGAGAGAACGAGAGGGTGCATTTACCATGTAATCGGTGGTAATGAATGGATCATTAACAGCAACAAGCTCAACATCATCACTCTGCAGAGCAACCCTAGCCACTAGACGGCCGATCCTTCCAAACCCTAGCACATAAGCAATTCGATCAAATCGCTGAGATTAGACGGGATCTATTATCAAAAATTCCTACTGCGACGCATAATCTAAACTAAAGGAAAAAAAAGAAGAAAATTGCAGAGTTTCACACAAGAAAGATAGTTACCGTTGATTCCGATCTTGATCTTGGCCATGGCGATGAGCAAATGTGAAAGCAATGGGCAATAGAGAGTAGATAAAGAGTGAAAGTGGTGTTTACAGTGTGTAGGGTTGTGAGGCGTGGGTGCTTATATATATAGTCGAAGGAAGGAGTGTTGAGATCCAAAAGAAGGGTGAAGGCGGAGATGTCGAGACCTGAGAAGGTGGATAGGCCCCACTACGTTAGCGGCTTTCTTGGGGAATAAGAACTCTCGCACGTGGCTCTCACGTGAGTTGTAGAGTAGATAAGTAGTAGTAGATTATTAACTAAAAAAAAAATTAAAACAATGATTTTTTTTTCCACAACGATAGAGATAATATATAAAAGCACAAAAGTGCAAAAGGAACAAAGTACAAGACTCCAACAGGGTAATTTAAAGGCCCCAACAGGGTAATGAGACAGGAACCAAAAACACACCTAAAAACAAACATGAGTAAAGACTGAGAGGACACGCACTAGGCGGCCTAGAAAACTCCAGAAACGAAAATAAAACGATGAAAATCAGAACCACTGCACAATGCCTAGCCTGACTTCATTTCCGAAACAAACCAAAAAAACGGACACTAGACGCAAACAACACGAACTAGACTACACACCACGATCAAACACAAAGTAAAACGAGATTAAACAAAATAAAACCTACGAGATCCATTCCCACAGCACAAAGCCACACCTAGTACAACCGTGGCAGAGTCGAGCCCAAAATCCCGAACCAGAAACAGCAGAGACGCCTTACTGAATCGAGGATCCACGGGTTGGCCCAACCCTCGTCCAAGCGAACAGACCCCACTATCACCCAGAGAAAAGGCATCTGGCCAAACAGAAAGCCTCAGCCCGACAATTACCGACGACTCCGAGCCATAGCAAGCAGCCCAACTCGATAATCGCCGACAACCACACCGCGCAGCCCCGACCCAATAATCACTGACGACCTCACCATCAACACGCAGCATCGTACCTGGAATTGCCGAATATCCGCGGCTCGAGCAGAGCGGAACAACCCGATAACCCGACAATCACTCTCCGCCACACCTCCAAATCAAACCAAAAGTCGCCGGCGACCACTGAAACGGGGCAGGAAGAAGCAATTTGACCGGAACCCATCTCCACCCCAAACACCAAATCGGAATTTGGGGTCGCAACCCCCTCCAAAAGAGCATCGGAGGGCCACCGAATGGACAAAACCGGAGGAGAAAACGACCACCCAAACCTTGCTTCCAGCACCAGAGACGGACGCCGGAAGAACAGGGGAAAGAGGCATGGTCGTACCCCCGGCGAAAAGGAACCCCCTCCCCCGCGCAACGCTACTTTCGGAAAAGGGTTGCGAGGCTCAGGGGAGCCGCCACCCTGCACTCGCCGCGCCCAACCGGGGAAGGCGACGGCCAATCGACGGAATTCAAAGGAGGGAAGGAATTGATGGGCACCGAAAAATTGAGTTCAATTAAAACAATGATAAATATAGTATTTTTATTTTTTATTTTTCCAAATTATGTCAAACTAGAATGATGTAGATCGTGTACTGATCTATTTGAATTTGAGAAAATCCGTGTTGTCGATCGTCGGTTAACACAGAGAAGTTTTGTTCGAACGCGAACGGTTTTGTTTATTTCACGAGTTATTCAAATGAATAATACAAGAGGTTTAAAGAAAGGAACCTACAAAAATTGCAACAAGAGTCCTAAGAAATATAAATTAACAAAGCAAAATAAATAGGAAGATTTGTTGACCAAGTCCTCGTTCCCGTCAGACCTTCGCGGCGTGAACTGTTTCGCGGCATGAGAGAATAGCTGACCAAATCAGCATTCATGTTAGCTTGTCTCGGTGCTACCAGCAAGCGCGAGGCTTCATCATCCTACAATCTTTGTTGACCTGCGGTGTGTGTCGCGGCGCGAGGGGAGGCGACAGTCTTTGCGACGCGGCGCGAAGACCTGTCCACCATCATTGTGTTTGTCCAATTTTTGTTGATATTTTCGTTATTGGTTTGCTTATATTTTTATCACATTTTATGTATTTTCTTAGGTTTTCCACGTGCTTGATTTTATTCTAGTTTTCCAGTGTTTACTTTTGTTTTCTCCATTTTCGTGTGCTTTCATGTCTTTGGAGGCGTGCAGACTTGAAATTTTGTCCAGGTGTTTAGATATTCAACCAATCTTAGGAGAAAGTAGTCATCCCAGTGGTGCAAGTACATTTATCTAGAAAGGTTCGTTGGCGACGAGTAGGAAGTAACGGAACTCAATTCTAAGTACGTTCGAGCCCGTAGCTCATATGTGCGCAGCCATCACCCAGCAGCCTCGTGCACACCCACTCACACCCCACGCGCGCCCAGGTTTCCGCGGCCTCTCTGCGTATGCCCCGAGAACATCCAGGCCTCGCACGGTTTCTACGCGTACGCCTTGCGCACCCTCGTGCACAACGCTCAGGTCTCGTGTTGTCTCCCCGCGACCTGCAAAAATTTCAGAGCCTAGGTCTTCCCTGGCGCTCCCAGCATCCGTGTCCCGCGGCAGTCTCGCTACCTGCGACCAGCAGTTCTCCGCGACTCGCAAACAGACCCGCAAAACGAGGGTCGTCGCGACTAGTTTTCAAAATTTGAATTTTTAGGTCAATTTTTTAGGGCTATTTATTGGGATTGGTGCCCAACCCTAGAGAAACACTTCCACTTCGCTTTTCCTCTGTGGGTGACATCCAACAACGATTTGTAGATAGTTTCTTAAGATTATTTTTTTCGCTTTTCTTTTTCTCTCATGCTTGAATTGTTGGAAACAAAAACATTGGGATTAAACTCTTGAAATTCCGAATCCGGTTGTAAGCTTTCAATTCTATATATTATTATTGTTGATTGGGTTTATGTTCCTTGATCTAATAAACATGAAATTGAATCCAAGAATGAGGTAATTCATTCACCCATGGTTAAGGATTTTGATGTGTTTTCTAAATTGTGTTGAATGTGTTTTGTTCAATCTATGCGAGTTTCTTGATTGTTAGGGTTAGTTAATTGTTCACGTGCTAGGAAAATGATTTTTATAACCGAAATGGGAGAAGTTGTTGAACCTAGGCTCGTATGAGGTGACATTATTCCAATCAAATAAACGACTTTTAGAACAAAGAGGGGATGAATTGTTCGACCTAGGCTCATGTAGAGTACATTTGTTTGTAAAATTATTGTCTATGTGTTACTTGATTGAATAAGTTTGTCGTTTATGTATGTGCTCCTGTTATGAAAAGTTATTGAGAATAAACCTTTAGACGTGTAGGCTTGTTGAATCATATAACCGAACAAATAAGCTCTCAACATAGTTTAGGACTAGATGAGATTTCCCGATCAATAGAACTTCTTCTTTTTCTTTAGGCGTGATTTATTTGCTTTTCTAAATCTAGTTAGTTTTATTCAGTTCACCAAATCAATAGTGATTAGTGTGTTTAGGAATTATTTTGCGTTTGTGTGCGATAAACATCGATTCTAGATTCCGAACCGCCTTTCTCGCACCGAGGTTGAGATTCATCCCGTACTCTGGTTAAAATATAATTTGCTACAACAAATTTAGCGTCATTTCTGGGGAAGGCAAGTCAGATATTTAGTTTTAGTTTGATTTTATTTTCTTATGTTTCTCTTATTTTGTGACTTGCGTGTTTGTGTTATGTTTCTTGTATTCTGCTTTTTACATTGTTTTTCTTTCTCGTTTTATTTTTCGTAACTTCGTGTGGTTGTTTTATTCTTGTGTGCAGGAAATTATGACCGAGGGGCTCAATGAACCCAAATTGTGTGGTCTCCTTCTCGTACACTGCCTCGTAGAATAATGGGTCAAGCTATGTCCTTCATGTACACTCATTTGTGGAATAATAGACCAAGCTATAACTTTGGGCACTATGTCTAATCATATCCATACCCTTCCGAGAAACGATGGGACTCGGTCCTGGTCGTGCAGCTTTATGAGTTCCACAAGGCACCCTCAGAGTTTAATGAGAAGCTCGAACGAATTTTTGCTATTGCGAAATTCCAATTAACTCAGGAAGAAGAAATTGCAGCTGTTGCCAAAGACTATCGGATGAGTTGCCCGATCTGCTCTAACTGCCAGTCGTACTGACCGATCTGTCGAAACTGCCCAATTCTGTTAGACCACGTGGTCCTTATCCTGCTAAGATTCCTTCTTTTCAACTAGTTTATCGTATTAGACTATCTAATTATGCTACCAGCTCGACTCCTGTC
Source organism: Striga hermonthica (assembly GCA_902706635.1). Taxonomy (NCBI): domain Eukaryota; kingdom Viridiplantae; phylum Streptophyta; class Magnoliopsida; order Lamiales; family Orobanchaceae; genus Striga; species Striga hermonthica. The sequence continues at coordinate 11,354,731 of CACSLK010024540.1, read as the reverse complement.
GAGATAGAATGTTGTCACTTTGAGTTCCTGTTCTATCCTTATGGTTGATGTCACGACTAATCGTATCTTCAAGTAGATTTTCCATCAGGTCATCCGAGAGTCCTAGCTCGACCTGTCAGTGTCCCTTAGAACCTCCAATGCGTTCCTTGACCTGTGGGCTCTTTGTTTCGTACCGCTATTCGACATCCATTCGACCTGCCTGTGCTCATGATCGACAAGCCAATCCAACCGGCCTGGTCACCCGATTTGTTGGATTTGTTCTACCTGTTATGGTATCAGAAAAATTAAGTTTGGAAAGTAAATTTTATCATTAATTATATCTTCGTAGTTTTTGAAAGTTCAACTATACATGTGGCGAACTTTTGCCAAATATGTTATTTTGACTTCAAACTAATTTAGAAGCGTTTCATGTAAGCAAGATTTTTTTATTGGAAAACCATAAATACAAACCTTTTTATATTTATTGATATATATATATATATATATAGATTAAAAGCAATACAAAAATATTATTCGCACTCAAGGGCTCAACATTTTTCATTACATCAAGTCATCAAAGCATTGCATCAATCACGCCTCCACTTTTATTATCTTCCAGACAAACATAATTTTATTGCATTTTAAGATACATCATAATGCCACAAATTTTTCAAACATGAAGTTCTCAGCTCAAGGCTGTAACTTTGCAGAAATCAAGATAATCACAAGGTTGGGGGGATCCATATGTAGCCATGTGTTTGCACGTAGCCTGCCTTTTCTAACAGCTCATCCGCTTGGGCCGGGCCCCGGCTACCGGGCTTGTAAGGAAGAGATTTAAACTCTCCATTGTCTATTTGGTGCAGAAGTGGAGTGAAAATCTCCCATGCAGCCTAAGAAAATTATACCAGTAAATATAAAGTCAATACATGAAATGAGTGATGAGTCTCATAACAAGTATTAAGTTTGTTACCTTCAACTCGTCCCTACGGACAAAATGTTGTTGATCGCCTTTAATCCTGCAAATGGCACAGAAACGTTTATGCTATACAAATTATGGGTGTCCCATTTTTGTTAGCAGGATTTCATTTTTGCTATCATTTTGATTTGATTAATAGGTATTATACACTGCCCGGGCTGATTACTAAATAAATAAAATAAAATATAAGCAGCTATCCGTCAGAAAGGCTATCACTTGTAATTTTTAAGTAAAACCTCCCGGTTGGAATTAGAATTATGGCCTTAGTAAAACCAGAAAGTAAAATAAGAATCACGAGTGTAATGACCACATGTCCTTACGTGTCTAGAATTAGGCGTTCGTAAGCCTCGGGAATCACAACCCCTTGGTAGCGTTGCCTGTATGACAAGTCCAGCTCGCTCTGGGCGGTTGACATTTCCAGCCCAGGCTGTTTGACCTGCATGAAATATGAAGAAAAATGGGTCAATGATAGTAATTATGATACGCAACAGTATTGAGGTAAACATACTGTTAGCTTCATGTATATGGCCTCTGAAGGTTGCAGGCGGATCACAAATTCATTCCTTCCCTGCTTTTGACCTGCGTGGATTAGATTTCATTAGATTTACCCAGTCCAGAGATTGAGTTGAAAGAAGCCTACTTGATATCAAATTGGCAAATCGAAAGAAAAATCACAGACTTGGAAACAACATATGAAATTTCACGTGGCTTTCAACAAATTTCCTGGAAGGTGATGTACTTCAATAACCAGGATTCGGTCTCTCAAATTTGTTCTTTGACGGCAATTAGTTACAGATACAACTTAAATGCAAACTTAGTTAATTTGAGAAATTGTGAAGGTTTAAATTAGCATTACAAAACATTTGGATACTTACATCTAAAGATATCACCGGGTACATCCTTGAATTGAATCCGTATTTCTGCTTTCCTTGAATTCAAGGCCTTCCCTGCCTTAAGTATAAAGGGAACACCTACAGCAAATAGTAGTGGTCATTGGAACAATTTGATCCATCATGGAGAATAATATATAAACGAAGTTAAAAAATGCAGACAGTTTGGCTACCTTCCCATCTTTCATTATGTATACGAAGGATCATTGTTGCAAAAGTAGGAGTATTTGAGTTGGCTGGAACTGTAGGATCATCCTTGTATCCTTCATACTGTCCTAAGACCACCTCTTCATTTTTTATTGGGACAACTGATTGGAGAACCTGAATTCCAATTAAACGGTTAAATGAAAGGTGAAATATCTCCAGCAGTAATGAGCAGGCACACCGAATTTAAGTACACAATATCCACAAATCAAAAGCAAACACAGCCAATGGAACAGAAATTCTATGATGATTCTTTCAAGTCCAGGATAGCAGAAATGGAGCTCCAGTTAACATTCATTGAACAGGTAATACAGCTGACAATAGCTAAATTCAGAGCTAAATCTATGGAGTTCATGGTAAGAGGGCAATCCTCAACATACCTTGACTTTCTCATCTCGAATATGCTCAGGCTTCAAAGATACAGGCTTTTCCATGGCGACAAGGCACAGAACCTGCAAATTTAAACATTCTCAGGTTGACAACATTTGTAAGCCAACAGGGTGAGGTGTTAGTTGAAAATCAAATCATTTACTTCAGGTTCAATGTTAACAGGAAGGAACTGATAAAAATCATCGAATGGAGATTAATTTTAAAATATGGAAAGTGATTCTTTTACAATCAAGCATAATTAAACAGTTAATTAATTCAGAAATTCCATAACTAAAAATTGTTATTATGCAAACAGGACCCCTTATATATTCAAACGAAGGCTCACCTGCAGTAGGTGATTCTGGATAATATCACGAATAATTCTGCGCAGCAGGCAAAGTAAAAAGTTTATACATCTACCAAATTTCAAGGAAGAGAAAACAAGTAATTTTATAGCTAAAACGAGGTTATTTTTGCAAAAGTACCACATACCCATACTGATCGAAATATCCACCTCGCCCCTCGGTTCCAAAATCTTCTCTGAACACAATCTGGAGTGGACAAAAAGCCAAATGTGGGAAACCATGTCCAATCATAGAAATATTATTGCTACTTGTTGTAAAGTAAGAGTAATCAACCAACCTGTACATTCGCAATGTTGTCACGGTTCCAGAGAGGTAAGAATAAACGATTTGCAAAACGAAGTACCAACTGCAATGTTTTACAGGAAATGAAGATTAACGAGCTTCTTTCTAGCATTTGCTGCTGCATGTAATACCCAGTAACTCAGCCAGTTAAGGCAACAAGTATTACCAAGTTCTGCACCAATTCTTTCCCCAGATAATGATCTATACGATAAATCTGCGGTTCGTCAAATAATTCTCCTATCTGGGAGCTCAGTTCCTCTGCTGAAGCCAAATCCTTGCCGAATGGCTTCTCAACAACAATACGAGTCCACCCACCAAGATCAGCTGAAAAATACAACACCAGGGATTCACAATAACTCGCAACACATGCATACATGAAAAGCAAAAACACTAATCAAATTATGGTCTACAAACTGAGTGCATTTCTAATGTCATATGTCATCGGGATGAATTCATAAAAGTTCATCTTGCACCTCAAGAGCAGTAGCTGTCAATGAGGTTCGAAGCAAAGCAGTAGCTGTCAATGAGGTTTCAGATTTCACCAATGTTGAAGTATTCTGAATCAACTTGACCTATAATTTCTTCTATTCTATCAGTTCATTCCAGGGTTGGGGTGGGATAATTTTAACACCACTACAGTCAGTTCTGAAAACCAGACGTACACACAGCGAAAATCAGCAAGAAAGGAAATGCTACTTCTGAAATAAGAACATACACTTATTCATGGCATAATACTTGATCATTTTGCAGACTTGTGGATATACTGATGGGGGAAGTGCAAGGTAGAAAAGCCTGCGGGATGTTCCCTCAGTAGTGTTCCTCGAGACTTCGTGCTGGGATATTGCCTTATCTAGGGCTTGGAACCCTTCGGGAGCATCATAAGCGCCAGACACATATTTGATCTATGATGTCAGAGAATATTAATTCATATTAAGCTAAAAAAATAACTAGTTAGTTAAGCATGAGATATAATTGACAAGCAACAACAAACCAACTGCAGAAAATTTGACACGTCTTCCATGCCTTCTTTTCCATGGGGAAGATACCTACAACAGTTAAAGATAGTTGATGAATCACAAAATAGCCAAGAGTTATCAGATTCAGAAAACAATTAAGATGTAAGGAGATTCTAATATTCACTGCATCAAGGAACAACAATTTAATTTAAAAAAGTAAAAGGACAAGGAAGAAAAAACGTAGACGAATAAACATGCGCAATAGCCGTAAATTTAAGCTGAAGGACGCAGAAATCTTACCCCCGGATCCGTTCTCTCAGCTCATCATCTGAGATCTTAGTCCTTGCATAACCAAATATGTGAACCTCATTTGATTGCAAAAATCCCTAAACGTCCCAAGTCCAAAATAAACCTTAAGATGAGTGGCCATTCAAGAAAAAAAATTCATTTCTAGCTAATAAGAAACCACACATAAAAATAACCAATACTTCATAGCACGATTTCAGTCTAAAACCTAAATCCATCGTGTAACAAATTGAATGCAAATTTTTACTAGAAACAATATAATTTTTAAGTAACCTGACGGTAAAGGTTAAAAAGAGCAGGAAAAGTCTTCTTCTTGGCAAGATCACCGGAAGCACCAAGAACAATGATAGAGAGGAACCCAGTTTCTGGCACATTCTCATTCTCTCCAGCAAAAGACTCTTTCTTTCCATAAGTTCTTTTCTCACAGTGCCATTCACCCACTGCTGCCATCTCCAAATTCACGGCTACTGATCTGCGCAGTAAACAACGGTTCCTGATTCAACTATCTATTCGAATAATCAACAGTTTTGCAAAAACAAATCACTGCAAAAAAATTGTACAAATGATTGGCACATAATTTAAGTGGAGAAGTCCACTCACATAAACATCAGAAGGGTTTAAGTTAATTCTGAAATCCATTCAATCAGATTCATCAATGTACAGACAACTATTCGCGATCAAACCCAAAAATTATCCTCTAAAACTGAGCTCAATTCCGAAAGTTTTGGCCACAACGAACTTGTACTCAAAGCTGCAATTAACTTGAGAATTTTATAGTACCCACCAAGCAACAATAGATCCGAGAAACAAAAGGAATTCCGACAAAGGACAAGAATTAGACAAAATTAAACACAAGTTAAGGACGATGATAAGCAAGATCGGGTAGAGAAAAACAAATTACCAGGCAAAATCAGAAGCTCCTTCTCCTTCAGGTTCGCAAGTAAGTAGTTTGGTATGAAGAAAATGAAAATCAGAGCTTAGTGGAATGCGAAATGCGAAAGGAACTGTGTGATTTTGATCATCTGTTTTGGTAGTATTGTCAAGTTGACTTGCAAAATTCAGGAGTGGGGTTGGTGAAGGTTTGTTATCAACTTTCTACCTGGAGAAATTCCTATTTCCTACAGCTACAATTATCATTTCGAATTTAAAAATGCAAACACAAAAAGGAAAGAGAAATAATAATTGACTGCAACATCAGACCGGCAACAAAAGTTTGGGCCGTTGGCTCCGGATTGGCCTGACTGTAGCCTTTATTCTTATGTTGGGAGTTTACACTTAGGTATTATTCTATTGGAGTCTTTTTATTTCTGTATTTTTTCGTTGTGGTTTAGTGTTGATGTCGTTGTGTGATGGTTATTCTAGCTTTGTTAGTTGGTACTCCGTTTAGGTTGCATTAGTTGTGTGTGTAACCTCCCATTTCCCGACTTCGGGCTCGTTTGTGTACATTGCCTTTTTTTGGCCTTTTTTATGAGTATGTTTATGCCGTTTGAAAAAAAAAAAAACAGGCAACAAAACCCGTTTGGGTCCGGCAGGAAACCATTTGGCTGTAAAACTCGTCAATTTGGGTAAAAATGGCCAGATAAAAAAGTAAATCGTTATTCACCGCTCCCTATTACTACGTACCGCTCCTTCTCCCATTTACGACCATTTACGAATTCGCCCTTCACCTAAATCTCTGACTTCTCTCTACTCTCTGTATCTCTCTAAAACTTTTGATTTCAACAAGCCATTCTAACTTTAAAAAAATTCTGAAAAAATGTCAAAAAAATCACACGGCCTCGGGAAAACATTATTCTCCACCAAGGTATTTTTTTTTACATTTTAAATAATTTTTTTATTATTTTTTATATTTTACTGTCGCGTCCGACCAGCGCTACCGGACGCGACTCGGGCCGTACGGAGCGTAATTGCGTATGGCCCGCGGGCGACCGGTCGCCCGCCGATGGCGCCCGACCTCCGCCATTCCTGCGTTGCTTCCGAGGCCAGACGGTCAGTCAAAACCCGACCCCGCCGGTCGGACATAATTTTTTTAAAAAATATAAATATTAATAAATAAAATATTAAAATAATTATTTCAATAAATATTTTTAAAAAATAAATTAAAATTATTCTTAAATAAAAACTTAAAATAATTATATTAATTAATATTATAATAGTAATAAATAAAAAATTTAAAATAATTAATTTATTTGATTAAAAATTTATTAATTATCATAATAGTAATAATAAATTACTAAATATTATAAAAATAAAAATATTACCATAATAATAATAATTATAATCTAAAAGAAAAAAAATATTATATTAATAAACAAAAAATTGTATAAAGTAATTAAAAAAATTATATTAATTATCATAATAATAATAATAATAAAATAGTAAATATTATAAAATTAATTAATTACCATTATAATAGTTATTACAATAATTATTAAATTTGAGATTAATTACTAAAAATACAAATATATAATTTATTAAAAGATATATATATATATATATATTAAAGAATATATATAATTTATTATAACTATTTAGAAGAAAATATATGTAATTATCGTATTATATATTTATTAATTTATATATATTTAATAATTTTACTTCAAATTGTTCATTTAGGGTATTCGTATACTTGGACAAGCTGCCAGGAATGACGACGAGGCAAATGAGTGTTATCAAGGTTCTAGACCCCGACACACTAGAAGTCGGAATGTAGTTGCGTCCGTTCGTCGAGAACGACAGACGATGATCGAAGAGGCTCGGAGGATACAGACTAGTCAGGCTGGCCAGGCAGACAGTTCGAGAGTGAGATTCCCCGCACCAGCACCGGTTGGTCAGCAGGGATATTATTATGCTGGGCAGACACCCCCCACACCAGTACGGTACGATCATCAGGGATATTATTATGCTGGGCCGGAACCCCCCGCACCAACACCGTACGGTTAGTAGCCATATTATGTTGATGAGTCGGTAGCCCAGAGGGAGCCTCCTGCAGATGAGTCTGACGAGTACGACTCTTCATATGATCAGGACGTTATTCCTTCTCCTCTCCCCCCACCTACGACTCCTGCACAGCCTGCGGCTCCTGCACGGCCTGTTCGGCCTGCTCCTCCACGACAGGCTAGGGGGCGTTTTGCTAGCACTAGATGCTCAGGTAAATAATTTACGTATTTGTAGTTGTTTAACTTTAATATTTTGACTTAATAGTAACAAATTATCGGTACTGCTAGCGGCATTATGTCATGCATATATATATATATACATATATACATATATATATATATATTCTATTGTAAGGCAAGTACTAGAAAACGATCTAGGACTGAACATGAGGCAACCTGGGTCGTTAGAGGTCCAGTGCTCGGTGGGCCCATTGATGGGAGTGGCATCCCTAGCTTTCTAGGGCATATAACCTCCCGAATGTGGAATGGAGAGCTTCGAGGCATACTGAAATGCCATAACAGACAGCAAGCGCTGGACAATCTGAATAAGTGGCCTGGTGATATGTCTTCCGATGCACAGGATCTGATCAGAAAGATCGGGCTGTCATATCTGGTACACTCCACGCACAACCACTTGGACACTCCACTGCTTTCTGCATTTGTGAAGCGATGGCAGCTGGATACCAACTCGTTTCACCTGCCTTTTGGTGAAATGAGCATCATGCTACACGACGTCTGGGCCATTTTGGGGGTTCATATGGATGGAGTCATGGTTGTTGAGGACCCGGATACAGACGCCTGTCAGGCGTACTGCATGGAGCTACTTTCGGCCACGAAGGTTGAGCTCATTGCGTCATTCTGGCAGCGTGGTTCGATAGCCAAGGCCTTTGTTATGGACAAATTTAGGGGCAAAGGCCAGTTGACTGTGGATGAGGTTGGTGCGTGGATCTGGGTGTTGTTGTCTACCACCTTGTTCGTCGACTAGTAGAGTGAGTCCCAAGCTCATTGTCGAGGTGCTCGACGGCTTGGATACCATTGGGGCTTACTCATGGGGATTGGCTACGCTGGCATACTTGTACCGACAGTTAGGTATTTCCAGCAGAGAGGACTCACATGGGCTATCTGGTTGCTTGAGTGTTTTGCAGTCATGGATATATGAGTATTTCCCCGATCTCTGACCCTAGGGGCGTCTACCCATCGGTCTTGACGACGTCGCACGATCTCACTCGTGGAACATAGTGGTGACGCCTTAGTCAGATGCCCGTCTCAATTCTATCCGGCGCCTTAACAGACTCAATGCCTCCGATGTACGTTAAGTTATTTTATTTCAATCTATTTACTCGTAATTTAAAAGAATATAATTATTTTCTAAATGCTTTTATGCAATTGTGAACAGGTGCAATGGTTGCCATATGGTAGCTCCAGTCCAGATGAGATGGAGCCGAGGACTCTTTATTGCAGATTGATTCAGTACCATGATATTGTCGAGTCGTACTTATCTGTGCGGTTTATGCGCCAGTTGAGGTTTGTCAAGACCGTCCCTCCCCCTATGGCCCCGTCAATCACTGCAGTATGTGCTTGGGAGTCGAGGCTCTACAAGGTTGAGCATTCTGAGGAGTCTGCAGAGGTATGTGGAACCACTTCCCGATCTCGTAGACCGTCAACATCACTATGTTGACCCCCAGCACACATGGTCGAGAGGAGGCGAATGAGAGTACTTGCAGTGGTACCGTCAGGTTCCCATCCTACTGTCTTGGGCGAGAATGTGCCAGACGAGAACGAGGTCCCTATGCGTGCCAATACCGATATGTAAGTCGTTTGCTAATTTTAGTTAATGTTACTTGATTACAATAATTTTTTTTATAAATATTTATCATATATTTTTATTTTTTTCATTTTTTGTAGTGGATGGAGCGTTGCATGCACATTACATCGAATTGTCTGCGGGATTTCACAGGTGTCGATCCTGTGATGGCGGCGCAGTACGCAGAAGAATTGGCTAAACTTAAGTTGGATTACGCCAATGTGAAATAATGATGTAATGACTGTTTTTTTTTTTTTTTTTGTTGTAAAACATTAATGAGGTTGTTATACATTATTTATTTTGGTTATACTACATTTGAACTAAAATATTCTATAACAATAATGTGTGACATAATCATTGTGAAAATGGCGATAAATAAAAAGCCCACAAGAGTCGAATGTATAGACACGAGTTGCGTCGGTGGCCACACGACTCGTGTGCTAGACCTCACATGAGTCGTGTGGCCTCACACGAGTCGTGTGTTTCACCCACGCGACTCGTGTGGAAATGTCGAACCCATTATTTATGTTCGGCATTTCCACACGAGTCGTGTGGGTCAAGCACACGACTCGTGTAACCTCACATGATTCGTGTGGCTGCCCACACGACTCGTGTAGAAATGCCGAACATAAATAATGGGTTCAGCATTTCCACAGGAGTCGTGTGGGTAAAGCACACGACTCGTGTGGACTCACACGACTCGTATGGGTTCGTACGAGTCGTGTGAGTCCAGCACACGAGTCGCGTGGTTCCACAGGAGTCGTATGAGTCAAATTCACGAGTCGTGTGAGTCCAGCACACGAGTCGTGTGGTTCCACATGAGTCGTGTGAGTCAAATGCACGACTCGTGTGGAAATACCGAACCCATTATTTTTTTTATTGTAAAAAATCAATGAGATTAGCCAATATTTATTTTTTTATGCTTTATTTATTTTTGTTATACTACATTCGAACTAAAATATTTCATAACAATAAAAAAACGACAACCGAAGAATATCATTCTTTTATTCAACAGGGTCTATTTTGAGCATCAAACCACCATTGCAACCTACGCTGATACTGATTCTCCCAACCCTCAACCGAAGCAGTTCAGTTACTGAACCATATACTATGAATAGGCGATAATGGACAATCATGAGCCACATCTATACAAATGTAGTGTTCGTAGGAATTAAGATGACACAAACAATCTCACGTCATGGTCCTGTAGCCGTTGATGGTGTAGAGAGAGGCAATACTGTGCAACTGAACTGGTTATACTGATGATCATCGCGACCAGAGCTTAACAAAACGACAACCGCATTAAATAGAGTTGCAACATTGTAGAGGTCGCATGGAACTTCCATCCAGTGACCCTGGACACAAGGGCCTCCATCCCACCTTATTCGACTGAGTGCAACATCGATATCCCTGTAATAGATGTGCTCGTACAAGTCACGGTGGCTGTAAACCTCATTGGCAATGTTCTCTCGTACGAGTTGCCACATCTCCTGGTCCCCGTGCACGTAACTCGCGATGACCCAAAATCCGCAGTTTCCATCGGCCATCACATTCAAGTAGCTCACTACGTAGTCCAACATTAGACAGAGAATACTTTGCCAGTATTGAAAACCAAATATATATGTCGACGTACCCTCTGGAACATCATAATAATTTCACACCTCAATTTATATAATATAATTTATATTAACACTTTAATTAACGTTCAGCTGTATAAAAAAAATGTGTCACCTTGTGTCTCTTGTGACGGTTGAGAAGACTCTCTTGTCGCTCCACGCGAAGAAGTGCTTGTACGGCCCACCGGACGACCTCGCGAATTATCCTTGTACTCCAGTGCGATGGTTTACGCTTAGTTGAATCGGTTTTCTTGGGACGACCTCGCGTATTTTCCTTAACCTCAGGTTCTGCATAAGCTTGTTGGTCAGGGTAAAGCTGACCATACATGAGGAGATTCATGTACCGAATCGTCGCAGGATCGCTCGTTTCAACCTCTTTGACAAGCGTCCGAAAAAACTGAGCATTTGTCCATGCACTCTGACTCGCCTGGCTCTGGTGATCTATCCCGACAAGTATACGATAAAAAATTCAAAGAATAACAACGTAATGTACTTTAATTTGTAATTGAAAATGAATCAGAAAGTAGAAAATTATAAATGAAACATTAACCTGAAATTACATGGCTCTAACATCTCTAGTGTCCTCCAGAACTCGTGGATCATTTCCATATCAATCGGCTTTGAGAATCATATATCGTACGAAGCAGACAGACACAAGGAATTCCATGAGTGGTAGGCAATACACAGCCGCAGCGCTCGTAAACTTCAAAGCTCAAGTTTCGCATCCTCGTCAGCTCAGAGTTCAATAAATTCAAGCAGTAATGCGAGACCCTTAGTGTCAAGCACGCGAAAAGGAATCTCGTATACTGCGTACTCCTCCTAAGTCTCGAAGACTCAAGCGTTGTCCTGATAATACATTACAAAACATTAGATTAAAATTAATGCAGTAATAACATTATTGTGCATTGATCAATTTATTTATATATAAAAAAAATATATTTATTATTTATTTCTTATGTATTGTTTTATAATATTGTTTGCTCAAATAAATAATATATATATATATATATATATTAAATATAATTTGAGGAATGTACCTGATTTTAGTCATTTGAGACTCGATCTCCTTGTTAATCTTCTGCCACACTGTATCGAGCGCGTCGGTCGACGTGTGAAACCACTGCTTCAACACAGAGTGTGCACTCTAAACCCTACAGGAAGTTGTGTTGCCAAAATGTGTTACCCGATTAGTGCAAGCTTTTATAAACTTCTCCTTGTGGACTAACCATGTCTGCTCGACAAATTGTGGCACTTGTGGGGCATTCTCGTATTTTGCATGCAATTGAGCTACGACAGCGTCGTACTCATCCAACATACTGGCATTGACAATTGCCTTCCACCTACCATGCAAGAACTTCTGAGAGAAATTTTTATTTTTTCCATACAGCTTGTAGAATCTGTCTTCCACATCCTTGTTGATGTGCCACGTGCAGAGTAAGTGGGCAGATTCGGGAAAGTTCCTCCTAATATGAGTCATTAAGCCTAACTCTCTGTCAGTGACAACCGCATTATGATGTACCTAAGAGCCTATCAGAAGTCTCAACTTATGGAGAACCCAGTCATAACAAGCCTCTTTCTCATCCTTGATGAGTGCATACGCAATAGGAAGTTATTTTTGCACGGCGTCATGCCAATCATCTCGACCAACGACATCTTGTACCTATTCAAATGAGACCAAAAGACAAAAAATATAATCATATAAAACTTAATCGAACATACTAATTAAAACTTATACTAATAACGAATTTATAAATTAAAATACCTGTTGGTTTTGTACGTGGAATCTATGCCGACATACCAGTAATAGGTCCGGAATAGACCGACTGATGCAGGATGGGCCATGAATATATGTGTCAACGCATTTGTGTCCGGATCGACATCTGTATAAACAGATACTTGCTACTCCTAGCCAAATGTAGAAGCTGTGTAGTAATGTTCCTACCCTCGAAACTTTCTCTTTGCAACTTTTCCCTGTAGTTATATACATGTCGCCGGTTAGCGTTGTCTCCCGGATTTTTTTCCTGGACCGCGGCCATAATTTGTGTCGGTTTCACCTGAGCAACCCTCATATCACGAATAATCTTTTTTTATGACTGGCTGAGGCCGCTCACCTGTCGATGACCCTCAGGATACACTGCAAATGAATGATTATAAAAGCCCTTGTTTTTATCTTTACTCGTGTGGATCATCCAGTATGTCGTTCCTACCAGCTGTTTTACTTTTATCTCAAACTCGCACTTGCACACTTTCATTTTTGTACGTCTAGAAATAGTTTATCCAAATCTCCTTGTTTGCCTCTGTAACGTTCGCCTCTTTTGCACTTCAAAACCTTCACATTTCCTTTTTTTGCGTGTTTCGAAATAATCACTTCGAAACCATTTAGAAGTGCTGTATTTTTTGCAGTCTCAATAGCCTCCGCATCACTATAAAATAATGTGGTTGTATCGAAAGCGGAACTGTAGTCAATATCATCTCCTCCAAAATCTTCCAATGACACTTGCAATAGTAGAATATTTATAATTTTAAAACATGTTAAATAATAAACTATAACATAATAATTTCTAAATTCTTAAATTATAACATCTTTTTTCTAATTTATATGATATATCAATTCTAATCTATAAGATAATTAATTCTAACAAGTAACATAATAATTTCTAACTCCTAACACGATAATATCTGACGTCCAATTTATAACATAATTATTTTAAATCTATAGCATAATAAATTCTAATTCCTAACCGATAATATCTAACGTCCAATTTATAACATAATTACTTCGAATCTATAACATAATAATTTCAAACTCCTAACACGATAGTATCTAATGTCCAATTAATAACATAATTATTTCTAATCTATAACATAATCATTTCTAACTCCTAACACGATAATATCTAACATCCAATTTATAACATAATTATTTCTAATCTATAACATAATAATTTCTAATTCCTAACACGATAATATCTAACGTCCAATTTATAACATAATTATTTCGAATCTATAACATAATAATTTCTAACTCATAACACGATAGTATCTAACGTCCAATTTATAACATAATTATTTTGAATCTATAACATAATAATTTATAATAATATTATTTAAAAAAATAAAAATAAAATAAAAAATTGGTGTCCGGCCGGTCGAGCCAGTCGGACCGGGTCAAGTCCGACCGTCGCCGCCGGACAACAGTGGACCGTACGGCCGACCTGTTAGGACGCGGACTGGTTCGTACGGCCAAAGAACGCGTACGACCAAGGTCGTGTCCTACCCGACCGGCCAGACGCTATTAAAGTCGTTTGGTTTCGGCGGTTGGACGCAGCCGGTCACGTCTGCGATCGCCGGCCGGACGGCGAAAAAAATTACCTCCGAGGAAGATGACATTTCGCCGGAAATCACCTGAGAGAGTTTTTTCTGAGATTTTAGAAAAAATGAGAAGGGAAAAATCGTCTAGAGGGGACGTGACTAGTAATAGGGGGGGCAGTGAATAGTAATAACCATAAAAAAACGAGTTTAAACTTTTTTCACATGGTATGCTTTGTTGGGTCATGAAAGATCAATTTATCGATGGAGCGAGGTGAATAGATTTTTTAAATTATCCATTTGTTTTCATAAGTACGATCTACTTGTGGAGTGTCGAGTGTTGTTCGCAGGGTGTAACGGCTTAAGGTCGAGCTCTTTCAATCTCGGGTGTTGTTCATTAAGAGTGACGACTTAAAGTCGAACTCTTTAGAGATCGTGTGTTGTTCAATGGGTATGATGACTTAAGTTCGAGCTCTTTGAAGTTTCAGTGTTGTTCGTTGGGTGTGACAGCTTAAGTACAAGCTTTTTCGAGTTCGGGTGATGTTCATTGGGTGTGACAACTTAAGTCCGAGCTCTTCGAAGTTTAGGTGTTATTCATTGGGTGTGACAGTTTAAGTCTGAGCTCTTTGGGGCTCGTATGATGTTTATTGAGTATGGCGATTTATATCCGAGTTGTTTGAACTCGGAGGTTGTTGGTTGTATGGTAACAATTGGAATCGCTCTAGTTAAGCTAGAACGTGGTTGCGAGTGGATTATTCAAGTTTTGATCAATATAGCTTAAGCGAGCTATTTAAACTTGGGTCATTACTTAAGAATAAATTATTAAAGAGTTGGTCATTACTTATGAATAGACTATGAAAGAGTTGTTAGGGCATCAAGATGGAATAAATCAAAGAAATGATAAGCATTACGATAATTTTTTGGAAAATCTCTAAGTAACGGAGCTGCAAAAGGAACAAGTACAACATAGCGTACAACAAAGATTCAAAATTAAGTAGCTTGCTCGGATTAGGCAACCTGCTCATTCGAGGTATCTTCAGTCGGGTCGTCCGTAACACCTTTGACCCCATCACTCAGGTCGAGCGCTTGCAGGACGGTCTCTAGGGCAGAATCTCACCAAAGATGGTCGAGTGGAAGCTCAGAGTCTCCCGACCAACCATCGGGTCAGGAAGGTCAGCCATTAGAGCCATTTCGTCGAAGTCTCCAGTATACCCACCTTCTCGCAGATCCTCGCAGAATTGAGATTTAAGTACTGCGTGTCTGAGGGGATGATCCGCTGAAGAAATGGCATAGAATATTTGTAGAGTTCCAATAACTCGTCTCGATAGTCATAAAAAAAACAACTCATGATGGGGAGGAGAGAAAGTCTTCCCTAGTTTCTTGACGGGTTACCTCTTCTCGAGCAGTGGCTTATTTTTTGAGCTTTTGGAGCTTGTCTTGGTGAGAACGATATGCCTTTGAAGAAGTGAAACCTGAGAGGCTTGAAGAGCTTCTAGAGACTTATAGGCCTCCGTTACCCGAGCCAGCTTCGCCATGAACTGATCAACTTGACCAAGGGAGCTATGAGTAGTATCGAGATCCCTTTTGAGCTTCTATATCTTTGACGACTCAGCATGCATCTCCTTATTTAACTTTTGGTGCTCGCAGGCGGAGGGGGATTCTCCCTCAATAGCCTCATGAAGATTGGGAGCAAGGCCAAACATAATCTATGTACATCAGACGGGTAATAAGAGCAAGTATAAAGAGTTCACATAAGCATGAAAAGGATATGGTCAATACCTCGACGACCCGACACATACAATACTTAGCTCACAATTGGGAGTTTTTGTCCTAACGATCGGTTTCCGCACCAAGGAAGATGGGTAAAAGGTATGATGCTTGGACAGAGGGATCTCTGCGGACGGAAAAGGTCTTTGGTTGTTGAATAGAGCAAAAAGGAAGCTCAGTCACATTTGTTTTGTTGGTAGATGGATCGTTGACCTTTGTAGCTTTCTCTTCTTGATCCCCATAATGATTTTGCGCAAAAGCTCGCAATCTACATTTTGCAGCTAAGAAGAATGAGGGTTGGTCGGTCGACTAGCAGTGGAGGAGCTCGGACGAGGGTAGGAGCCTTCTTCTGTTGCCTCTGGGAGAGGGTGGTGAAAACAGCTCCGGACACAAACTTGCCTAAGAAAAAGGAAAAAAAAACGTTAAATCTAAATTATTTATGCTTAACTTAAAGTATAAAAAGGTCAAGCATAAGCAAAAAAGAGATTGTCAGTTTATATACCTAAATCAAAGGATTGGACCTGTTTAGAGGTCAATCCATAGTAAGAATGAAGCTCGACTAAGGAAGTGGACTTCTCTATGTGGTAACTGACCTTATTCCACTCGACAATTAGGTTGTCAAATTGGGTAATGTTTTTTGGCTTTAATTTTTAGCTCCTCCTCAAGCCATTTCAAGCTTAAATTAAATGCACCTATTGGAGGTTTTATAAAAAAAAAAAAAGAAAATGGGTTATCCAATGTGTAACATTGGAGGGCATGTTTTTGATATACTCAGCTTGGTTATGACCATTGAGATAGATCGAAACTGTTTGTCTACGTTTTGTAGCTTATAACGACTAATAATTATGAAAGTCACGATTATACGAATGAAATTTTGGCTGAGCTAATTTATGGACATGTGATATAGTTCACTCAGTGCGAGCAGATCAAGTCGAATAGAGAAGCGAAGACCACTGAGGATCAGGTCGATGAAAAAAAGTGTAAAATCCAGATGGAGGTTGATTGTGCGAGCTGCCGAAGGAGGGAGCTTGGAAAATCCATCCAAGAGGGAGCTCACACATTCTCATAAACGATTTCATTTCAGGTTCTTGAGCGAAGAAAAAAGGGTGAACTCAGGTAAAAACTCTTGCACCCGAAACACGCTCTAGGTTAAAGTTAGCAGGTTGGTCATTATCTACTGTGACACGAGCTTGATGAGCTCTTAGATCAAAGGAGAAAACAATATGGCTTCAGGTGGTACAGGGGGTAGGTCGAAGGGATGGGTATTTACGATATGTCCTAAGTATCCTAGGGTATGTCACCCGCAGGCTCATCTATAAGGTGTAAGGTCGGCCTAATAGGTTGAGCTCTAATAGGGGCGGGAAAAATAGCTAGGGACTGGTCAGAGGTCGCATAACTCGATTTAGGATCGAACTGGTCAAATTGCAAAGAAATGGCTACAAGTTTAGGGGAAATGGATGGAGAAGCCAAAATAATAATAATAATAATAAAATTATAATAATAAATAAGAATCGAGCATGAAGATGAAGAACAAAACGAAAAACGTACCAGTGAACGCATAATAAAAATAAAAGATAAAAACATACCAGCGAACGCATAACAATAAAAAAAAAAGATAAATACTTACTCATTTGGATCACTAGTTACGGAATAGGCTGAGGTCACCAGAGTAATAAGAAAAAGTGGACAAAATAATAACAATTGTTGGAAACAAGGGAGTACTAGGGTTTTTTTGCTGGGAGTAACTGAAAATGCGAAAGTGCCAAAAGTTCGAAATAAAAAATGAACGGAGTTTTTTATAAGGGCAGAAGTATATGATTGGCGGTTAGATCAAAACCAATCATAGGGCTCAAGGGCAAGCCCTGTGAACGGAATAGGAGGGGATGAGACTGATAGGACAGACAAGAAGACAAAAACTACATACGATGCGCAACTTCATTAGGTTAGGCCGGGTAGGACCTTTTTCAAGATAACAAATTTCACTTATTATCAAACAAGTCTCTTGAGCTCGACAAACAATAGCTCGTTTGATAATGGAGTTGGCTAGATAATATAATACATAATATAGCTTAGGTGAACCGACTAAAGTTAGCCTGAGTCAAGGAGTCTTAGACAATTCGAACATGGCGTTATATATATCGTGGTTTTATAGCTTACAACTTGGACTTACTAAACATTCCCGTAGCTCGAATATATTATAGCTCAAAGTAGATATATAACTAGGTCGGACATGGTATAGCTCGAACACGTGACCGAGTACGTACTTATAGTTCGAACGTATGAAATCTCGAACATGATAATAGTTGGATAGCTCAGGCATGGGATAGATGGACCAACACGGTCGAATCTAGGTTGTTAATAAGGGACATGTGTTGGGTCATAAACAAAAGTGACAGATGATCTAACGGATTAAAAATAAGCCAAGAAACTGTTGGGCAGACCTTCACGAACAATATCCAGGTGGATTTTGTCAGTGGTACTTTTGAAGGCCATTCGCCCCAAGAGATGTGTGACCCCCAATGAAGTCGAAGTTTCGTAGATTGAGCCACATTCAACTATGATACCAATTGAAGTTGAATTATTCTGGTTACCCTAATTAAATTACCACATTTTCCACAAGAATATTAGTAATACTTTATCTATCACGCACTCACACATAGACACGGATAAGAGAGAATGCAACATCATCCCCTACCTTTGATGATTCGGATGCATAGGTAGTCGAGTAAATGGCGGGCAGTCCCTCAGGCAATAGGGGCACCCGAGCAGCCTTTCGGGAAGCCGGGTAGGGCAAAACTTGTTCAAGAAGCCAATAACTCCCTATAGATTTGTAAGATTTAGAAAAGGTAAATGTCAATTACACTATATATTCTAATATTTACATTGCATTCCCATACAACTTTCCATAATTAATTTACTGTCTTGATCGTCGGAGATTTAACGTAAAAGACCACCTACCGACATTTTTGCAGGTCTTCGGGAAGTAAATTGGTCAAAGGATCGTGGAAAACTGGTTCGAGGTGGAAGAGCACATCGCGCTCGTTTATCCCTCATATTTAAAATATCGAATGACCATTAATTAATTAAATTAAACTTATTTTATTATGAAGCTAGTAATTGTACAAAGGTAAATGTTGTAAACATATTGATACAGGTCATTACTTGTAAACAAAAAACAATATATTGTTTTCTTGCATTTTACATTTTAACCGTGTTATTTTTCTTCGAGCCAAAAAAAAAAAAAATCGTTAATTTATGTGCAATAATGAAGGGAAAAACTTTATAACTGCTCTCGTTTGAGAAAA
The DNA here is from genome assembly GCA_902706635.1 of Striga hermonthica. NCBI lineage: Eukaryota > Viridiplantae > Streptophyta > Magnoliopsida > Lamiales > Orobanchaceae > Striga > Striga hermonthica. The sequence goes on along the minus strand of CACSLK010024540.1, from coordinate 11,335,664 downwards.
ATATTTCGTCATGATAACAAGACATACACAATTCCACATATACTCCAAAACTAAACACAATCAGAAAATAGAAAAAGCCGTGTGACTACATCTTTTTCTCTCTCTTCCCACTCGTTTCGGTTTTTTTTTTT
>CACSLK010024540.1:11315785-11329653 GCA_902706635.1 Striga hermonthica | reverse complement strand
ACAGGACAAAATAGTGTGTGTGAAGCTCAAATGGGTCTCTATTCTTTAAATGTGAATGTGGACCTCAATATTAGGTATTAAATAGTGATCAAGATTTAATCATTTATTTTTTTATTATTTAAGTGTTGATTTGACCGCCGACGTTAACGGAGGACTTCCGGCGTTGGTCGTAGTGAAAATTATCTATGAACTAAATTACGTTGTGTAGGAGTAAATGTGCACTCGAAATATGCAATTGAATATAGGCTAAATATGCATTATTTATGAACAAAATATCTTTTTTTATGAACTAAATGTGCAATCATAATATGCAATAGATATCAGCTAAGTATGCATTAATTATGAACCAAATATGTATTTTGTAGGAACTAAATGTAATGTCAAAATATGCAATTCATATCAACTAAATACCAAAGAAACAAATAGCGAGCTATCGAATTTCGCGTTTGGCTGATCTGGCCGCTATAGCGGCGCTATCACCGCACTATAGCGGCAGCTATACGCTGCAGCGTTGCATTGCTGTCGCCGCTATAGCGCGCTATTTTAAATGGAATAAGAGTTTTCTCCTTTTTTTTCTTGAATTAATGGGTTGCCTTGGTTTAATATTTATGAAGTTTTGCCTTGATTTAATATTTCTGAAGTTTACTAATTTTCCAATTGATTACATTGCGTATCCGTCTTTAGTATTCCATTTTATTTTGTCCAAACTTGCTACATTTCACTAAACATATCAATCAGTTCATCCGAGCGACAGTTGGATCATGAATCTATAAATTGAATATTTTAGTCAGATTACCATAGATCATCACAAGAAGATACCACAAACAAATTACAGGAAAAAATTTCAAATTTTGCCTAATAACATCGAAATCTCAATTCCACCTCCATGTGTATATTAAGGCTATGTTTGGTAAACCAAATAAGCTAGCTTATAGCTTATTTGGTTAGCTTATAAGCTTCTTGTATCAAATAAGCCCCGTTTGGTAGGACGAGCTTATTTAAAAAGCTCGAGCTTATTTGATAAGCTTGTTTAAGTAGCTTTTCAAATAAGCTAGTTGAATTTTTTTATTCTAGCTAGCTTATCAGCTAATTTTACCAAACACTTTTATCATATAAGCTAGCTTTTCAGCTATAAGTCATAAGCTATAAGCTATAAGCTCGAAAATTACATATAAGCTATAAGCTAGCTTATCAGCTATCAGCTAGCTTATCAGCTATCAGCTAGCTTATCAGCTAGTTTTACCAAACATGGCCTAAATATTAATACAAACATCGTCGTACAAAATAATCAAAGAAAACGACAAAAAAAAGAATACATACACTGAGCTGAATAAAGCAATCGAAAGCAGCATAGATCAAATTCAACTTTCACAAGATGATGTTAGCATTCTTCTTCAGGCAACAAATTGAACAAAAAAAAAGGGCGCGTGCGAATATAACACCATGTTTTTGGGTCGGCCAGCAATAGCGGCGATTTAGCGCGCTATAACGTCAATAGCGCGCTATAGCGCCATCGCCAATAGCGCGTATAGCGCAGAAATGCAAGATAGCGTCGCGTTAGTTGGTTTGAGCCGCTATAGCGCGCTATTTGTTTCCTTGCTAAATACGCATTATGTATGATCTAATTATTCATTATCTATTATATTAATTATATAATGAAAAATAACTATTTTTGTATTACATTAATTATATACTAAAAAATTATTTATCAGAGGTGACCGTCGTTGACCGGTGGCTGTTGGTCATTGACCGGTGGCTGTTGACCGCCGACGGCCTTCGGTCGGCGGTCAACTAGTCAATTGACCTTTTTATTATATAATTGGTGATCGTCGTTGATCGGCGGTTGTTGACCGCCGGCGACCTTCAGTTAGCAATCAACTGGTCAATGCCAAACCACCTTTCCTAATAGTTAAAGAAGGTAAGGAAGTCAAACAAGATCCTTATAGTACTTGTTGCTAGCAGATTAAGAAAGGAGAATATCGACTTTCTGTAATCCAAGATGAGTTAAGATGAGCCCTTTAAAAGGGCGATTAGACTTGTTTTAAGGGCTTGAAAAGCCTGATTTAACCTGGTTTAAGCTCTGAAAGAGCGACTTTAGGAGTGAAATGGAGCTATAACTGGCTTTAACCTCTACCCCCGCGGAACATAAAGACCTTCTTGATTGCCTGATGTGACTTGCCTGAACTTTCGTTTTACGAGGGCTTCCTAGATTCTCCTCCAGGATGGTATGCTTCAGAAAAGATGTTCGGTGGCAACGGAGTGCCTGACCGAGGTTCCGAGCTTCGCCCTTTCAGTTAGGGGCTCAGTCAAAGCAAGTTGATGCTCGGCCGACTTTTGGGTGTTTTCCGTGTTTTCGTAGTCCGTCTCCAGTGCGGTGTGTTGTCCGGACGATTGGAGTTGTGAAAAGCGAAAAGCCCGTGATCGGAGCTCGTGAGCGAAGATGATATCAGAGCTACGCTCAAGGACATAGCAGGAGACAAATCTCCGGGGCCTGATGGTTATACATCCACCTTTTTCCTAAAAAGTTGGGACATTGTTGGAGTGGATGTGACTGCGGCAATACAAGAATTTTTTCGAACCGGCTCGCTACTGAAACAGTGGAATCACACTGCACTCACTTTGGTGACCAAGTCTACTCACACATCATCGGTAACAGATTACAGGCCCATCGCTTGTTGTAACACATTGTACAAGATTTGTTCCAAGCTACTTGCTGGGAGAATCAGTGAAGTCCTTGACCAAATCATTGACAAGGCGCAGACAACATTCGTGAAGGGAAGAAATATGTCAGGGGTTCCTGTTAGCTGGCGCAATCGCTCCCACATGCACATGCAGGTATAACAGAGCTAGTTCCGTTAGTTTCTGAGACACTTGGAAAAAGATCAACGCTTGGTTTTCACTCCAGTGGCACTATATGCATTCAGACATTTATAAAAGACATCCTACGGACATTCTTTGTATAGACGGCCTGGCCTCTTCTAGTTTTCTATTTATTTTAAGGCGGGTCATGGAATCAAGGACTTGACCCCACATAAAGCCTGTTGTAGAAGACGGCTGAATTCAAAACCTTTACTCCACCAGCCGATTTGATTGCCTATTTATTGGACTAACCAGAAGAGTACACAGAGGGTACGGGTATAAATGCACCTGGCGAAGGGGAAAGGATCTAAACATTTCAGATTGGAAAAATACACTATTTTTACCTAAAGGTGCGCTGATATTTACGGGGTATTTTCTCACTTCCAGATATGCTATTAGATCCTTAAAACGCGATTAATCTAATATATGCAACTCGAAGGGCGAAACCTAAGACGCGAATCAATGTTACAACCTCAGACGCGACATCTAGCTAGCGACTTCGTTGACTTATCCTAGTGCTCATCATACTTCTAATGACTTGAGTAGACTTTTCTCTATTTGAAGTTCGTTCACAACAAGGTAGCCTTTCTTCAACCTTTCTTTGTATTCCAAAACTCTATGCTCCGCTGACTAACTCCTGATTATTAGACTATCACCTCCCCCGGTTTGGTGAAAGAAACTTGATCATCTACCGAAGTCGAGTTGTTGGCAGAACCCGATCTTGTAATTGCTCGCGTTAAGCATTCGATTTCCTTGTCAAGATTCCACGTGGCTGGTACTCTCCCCCTTTAGGGCTTGGCACACTCCATAGATCTTATCCGCAACCAGTGGATATTCTTAAGAGAAGGTCTTTTGTTACGGGATGCTATCTTGTGGAAGGTCTGATCCCGCTAGAGGATATCCATCAGTCATCTTTGACAAAAAGGACTTTCCGTGTAACGGAGCTCTCCTGCGATCTGCCTTATTTTCCAATGGATATCCTCTAGGTATGGGTTGGTATATAATTAACTTAATATAACAATTATTATTTTTATTATATAATTAATATAAATATAATAAAAATTATTTTTTATTATATAATTGAGTGTGTTCGGTTGGGCATTATGAGGCTAATCACACCATTTGCTATTATATCAATGTGTAGACGTGGCCAAGGGCCGCCTGGCCAGCCGACTCAGCCCGGACCCGACAAGAACCCGGCTCGGTCAAACCCGTTGACCATGTCGAACCCGAACCAGATTTTCGACGAGCCATTTAAAGGTCATCAAAGAATGACCCCGGTCCCCTTTTTTTAAATATTATTCTATATTTTTTTCTTTAAAAAATGACGACCTAGCTCTAACCCGGCACGAGCATAGGTCCGTGCCAGGTCCGGGTCCCTATTTTTTAGCCCAGAGGCCCGACGGGCCGGGCCGATCCGCGACCTGCCCGTGTTTTGACCATGTCTATCTATGTGTGTTGAACAAGTCTTGGCTTGAAAAATGGGCATGCCCCGATCAATGATCCTTCAATTTGCTTATAACATATCTGGCCAAATTGGTGGGATGTCATATTCAGTAATCACTCACAAATTTTGAGTTCCTAAAGTGTCGCAAAAAAATTTTCGCGTATTTTTTTTCATTGAATACGAACATTTTCCTCCTTCTCAGTCTTCCTCTTTCTCTTCCTCTTCCTCATCCTCCTCTCAAATCGCATACCAAAATCCCTTTCTTCTCCAAATATCCTCCTCCTTTTTTTTTTTTATTTTCTTTCCCCCAATTCCCATCACAGTGCAGACCAAAACCCCTAATTTATTCTCCAAATTCCTCCTCATTCTCTCCTCGTTTCTTCTTTTCTTTCCCACAATTTCCATCACTAAACTCTCACATCACACATAATTCTCAAATTTATGACCAATAGACACGAATTTCACGAAGCCCTATTCTATCGACCTATTCTTGGCAAATTCCAACGGCAACAGCAACAAAATGGTAGCGGTGGACTGCTATGAAGGTTTGTGCTAATACATAGAACAAAAAATCACATAAGAATAACAATTCTTAACTCGTTTATATCATCACATAAGAATAATCCATCGATATATACCCTTTTGCTTTGCAGGTCCAATAATTACAATATTTAAACCTTTCATTGGCTCGGGTACGAGTCCTTCTGAAAGTCCTACGAATCATGGCTCTGCACGTTCTCTTTTGATTAAAGCAAGAAGAAGATGCTCTTTTACAACTTGGTGCTGGTCGTTGTCCAGATTTGTAATTCTGAGCCTTTTGTTTTGACCAGTATCTTCTAGGTCTCCATGAGGATCTATTATTCTTATATCCACGGGAATAAGCATAACTGGTATGCCTTTTTCTTTTATTTCATCTGTGGTTGACCTCCAATAATTGTTAGAATGTCATTTTCTTCACAACATAGAGAAACTGTTTTATTGATTCCTCTAAGTCTTTGTCCTAGTTCTTGTGTAGTGTCACTTGATGGCACCATGAAGACAATTTTCCCTAAAGGAATGACGTCCTCCTGGCCACTGTATCCACTTTTTTCATTTTATATTCTTTGATCAACATTTTTGTCCATGGACTAGGTATATTTGCAAAGAATAAGTGCGTAGCTTTGAAGTCCGCCACCTTGTCCTTCCATCGATACTCCGTAAATAGCTTTATGCATTCATCTGCATGAAAAGTGTCATGTAACTCCAACCATTAGAGGACTTGCTTGTATTTGTTTTGTTTTTTCTCTTTTACTCCTTCAAGGTATCTTGTCGAGAAATAATACTTTGAGTATTTTAGAAATATTATTGACTTTTCCTATTAATTCTCCAATTATAACATCTCATTTCTCGTCTGGAGAAGCCATATCCCATGAAATTTTAACGGAACTTTCTAGACTCATTTCGAGAAGTGAATTTAACCCTTCCTTATTAAGATCCAACGTTCCTCCGACGATTCTCATGGCGGAGGCCAAATCATCGATGAGGATCTCTTTGTAACACCCCGCCTAGACTTACTAAAATCAGAGTAAATTTTTTGCGCTATAAATGGAAAGCACTGATTTAATTTTCGAAAACTCATATTAATTTTTCGAAAATACTTTAACTTTAAAATGCAGGATGCTACTCAACTTTAATCTTTATCTTCATCTCTTTAATCTAACATGCATGCGACCAAGTAACATTCATTCTAGAATTAAGGCCATGAAAATTTACTGGAATTACACATGCGTTCTAAAATACTCAAATACTGTTTGAAATACTGGAATACTGACATATTGTTCAGAAATTCTGAAACATAGTTCTGAAATGCAGAAGCAAAGATAGTTCGAAAAGCACACACAAGCATAAACAAACATGCGATGACAAAAGATAGTTTAGACATGTTCAAATAACTACATGCATGTTCAATCAAAATATATTGGCTGATGACCACCACCACATATCCGCTCACACTCCACGCGGGACTCCATCACCTGAAAAATAGGGTATCGGAGAGGCGTGAGCACAAAGGAATCAACGGTGCTCCGCTGAGACCGACACTGAATACTCAGCACAATTAATAACAAAATATGAAATCAACATATATATGAATAAACTGGTCTGGCTATGAGACTAACGGTAAAACGGTACTCATGTGTACAATTTGGGGGTCCCCTCCCACAGAAATCCAGGCTGGGCATCACCCACTCATCTGGATGCTAGACTTAGGCTGGGCATCGCCCACACATCTAACTGACATTTGACATCTTGACGAAGACGGGATCACTCATCCGTCTCAGTCATTCAATTTAATCACATATAGACCTCATACATGGTAAATTATTAAAAGCGATGAAATACACAGTACATGATCCCCACCTGTAAACTGGCGAATGAAAAAGCTGAAAATGCTGAAATGGGTAGCTGACGAAGGCTCAACTCTCCTCAAGCTACAAAATATATTGAGCGAAATATTCTAAGTACTGGGCTCAGAATAAAACTCAAATCTTTAATATCTTATTGTCTAGGTTCGCTCACTCTGCTTTAAAAATCATTTTAGGGATTTACGAGCTGATTTTGAAAATATTATTGTCTTTGAGGCATTCTAGAGTTCTTTAAAATATTTCTAAGTCTGGAACTAAAATCTGACTTAATTTAATCTGACTGAAATCTAAATTATATTTGGATCATTAATCTATATGGAATCTTAACTTTATCTGGAATCGTAACTATATCTGAAATCTTAAATATATCTGAAATCTTAATCTGACTGGATTTGTAATTTATCTGAAAGATATCTGAAATTTATCTCGAACCGTCTGGACTGACCGGACCGGTTCGACTGAACTGGACCGACGACTCACTCGGAGTCGGTCGATCATTCGTTTGACTATGTGCAGCTCGGTTTGACCGTAGTCCGAGTTCAGCGTGGCAACTCGTGCTGGCACGAACTCGACTGACACGGCTTAACCGATGCACGAGTTTGAAATGGTGCCACGGTCACTGACGCAGGGGTGCGCTTGGACCACGGCTAACGGATACGGCGCGTAGACGGCATGTCGGATGTACTCGGTGCACGGGCACGCACTCGGTGGTTTGACTCGGACTCGGTACACGGGCACGCACTCGGTGGTTCAGCTCCAACGGTCGGACGAGAGTTGAACACGTGTGCGGGACGACGATATGCATTACGAATTAATGATACGACGTCTAAAAATTATTCAGACGGTACTAGGGTTCAGTCGATTCTAGGGTTTTTGATTCTCGAAAATTCTAACTCACTTAAGGCCGATATTTAATATATATCTTCTACGTGATTTATCATTAATTTATAATCCACAACTGCGACTAAAATCATATCCGGCTAATTTCTAAAATATCACATTCCTCGGCTAAAGTCCCATTTTTAATCTAAGTCAAACGGTATCCAAAACTCATGAAAATCGAAACGTAACATCTTGAACATAAACGTGATCTACGTCAAAATAACAAGTCTAAAGTCAACCCCTAGACTAGTCAACTCAAATCGCTACGACCGGTCAACACATTTGATCGACTCGTTTGCCTACCAAACGAAGTCTGAAAATTCTCAAATTCGCACCTAAGCCTCAAGGCAACGCAATGAATTTAATGATATTTATTTCGTCATTTTATCACATTTATTTAAAAAGTCCCAAATAATTGCTTCAAGCCCGAAAATCTCGATTTAATCAAAATCGCTCAAATCAACATTTCAATTTTTCTTATCCCATTTATATCATCTAGTCTAAGCCATAAAAATCGAGTTTTAGCTATTATACCTTAAAATGTTTGAAAACGAGTAGATAGGAATAGATCAACTAAGGAGTGAAGAGAGATGGAGCAACCGGTTCGGATCTCGGTTATAGGGCTGCTGAACGGGCCACTTTTGGGCTGTGGAGCTGCTGAACGGGCCGGATTGCTGCTAAGGGTCGCTGGTCGCGGAGGAGCCGTTTTTCGACGTGAACTCGCCAGAATCGGGCCTGGGAGGCTAGAACCGAGCTGTGGTCGGCGCGTTCAGGTCTTGGTCGCGGTTGCACGGATGTGGCGTGAGGGAGAGGGGGTGCTGTGGAGCTGGTTCGCGCGCGTGAGCTGCTGTTGTCGGAAATGGTGCGAGCTCGACGGGGCTGAGCTTGGGGTCGTCGTCAGAGATGGAAGGGGAGACGTCGGAGCTGCTGTGAGGACGACGTGAAGGTGCTGGAGGTTCTCGCCGGTGGAAGGAAGGTCGTCGGAGCTGAGAACAGTGGCGCGAAGGTGGAGCTTCCGCCGGGCTGAAACCGTGCTGGGGAGGTGGAGCTTGGGTCATGGTGAGCTCGGGTTGAGGAGGGTTATGGCATGGCGGCGCGGCCTTGCCGGAGATTCGCCGGAAGATGGTCAGTTTTAGCAAGAAAAGTGGAGATGAGGGTGGAACCTTCAAGCTTAAGACATGGAAATGATATATTTTTAAGCTTTAATGGAGGGGGTGGCTTGAAGAAGAAGGTGAATAGTATAGATCTAGGGTTTTGATAAGAGGATAAGTTTTGTGTGGTGTAGGGGGAGGTAAGGGGAAATGAGACTTCTATTTATAGATGAGTGTACAAGATTAGGGTTTCTCATTGTGTATCTGGCCTAAAAAACGAGCTTAGTAATTTATAACATCGGGCCTTAGAAAAATCCTACTATCGACTAAAGAAATTAATTTAACTTAGGCCGATTAGTTCGGATATTGATTGGAAAATTATATGGCCGGTTAATAAAATTAGTCGAACTCGAACTAATTAAATTAGTCGGTTAACTCTATTAGAATAATTGGGCTCGAATTAAAAATACTACGAGGGCTCGATATTTAAAATATCGCTTGGGCTTAGAAATTAATTCGACTACTAGAATTATAAAAGGGCCGACTAATTAAAAGAAATTCCCGACTACTCGATAAAATAATTTATCGAAGCTTAGACTTAGGTATCTCGCTTCCGAAATAATAAATCGAACGTTCTTCTTATGACTTAGACTTTACTACTAATTATTTATTGTAATGCAAATAAATATAATAAATGCATCAAATTTAGAAACTTAATATTTATTGAAATATAGTCGAGTTCCATAAGTAGTAAATAAAAATCTGGGCGTTACAATCTATCCTCCTTAAAATATTTCCGTCCTCGGCAATTCCAAAACTAAACATAAGACTGACTAGACTATAAACTAGGAATCGAAAATACATAATACTAATCAAAACTGAAACTCTGGATAATGAGCGCGAATCTCCTCCTCTCGCTCCCACGTGGCCTCAGCCTCGCCGTGGCGAGTCCACTAGACTCGAACGAGCGCTACATCTCTGCTCCTCAGCTGCTGAACCTTTCGGTCCAGAATAGCCATCGGTTGTACCTCATACGTCAGGTTTTGCCCGACGTCAAGCTCACTGTAACTCAAAACAGACGCTGGGTCATGCATGTAATCCTTCAGCATCGAAATGTGGAAGACGTTATGCATACCGGAAAGCTCGGGTGGCAACGCCAAATGGTATGCTACGTCGCCCACTCGCTCGAGGATCTCGATTGGGCCTAAGAAATGGGGCTGCAGCTTTCCCCTCTTCTCTAAACGAACCACGCCCTTCAACGACGTGATCTTCAAGAAAGCTCTATCTCCCTGCTCAAACTGGAGATCTCGTCTACACTTGTTAGCCTTGAACCTCTGTCGACCCTGTGCCACCTTCATCCTCTCCCGGATTAAGGCGACATTCTCCACCGTGTCCTCGATCAGCTTCGGACCCATAACCTGCCGTTCGCCGACCTCATCGCAATAAAGGGGTGATCGACACTTGCGACCGTACAAAGCCTCGTATGACGCCATCTTGATCGACTCATGATAACTGTTGTTGTACGCGAACTCAATCAACGACAACAACTCCTCCCATGTACTACCACGGTCTAGAACACAAGCTCGAAGCATGTCCTCGAGTGTCTGGATGGTCTGCTCCGTCTGGCCATTGGTCTACGGGTGGAAAACGGTACTAAACCTCAACTCTGTCCCCATGGCCTTGTTGAGGCTCTCCCAGAAATATCCGGTAAAATGGGGATCTCGATCTGACACTATGACCTTGGCGACTCCGTGAAGTCGCACAACCCCACAGATATAGATACTCGCGAGCTGCTCCGTGGACATCGGCATCCTCACGGGCAAGAAGTGAGCCGACTTCGTCAGTCGGTCCATAACTACCCAAACCGCATCATGATGCTCCCTTGATTTGGGTAGTCCCGTAATGAAATCCATGGTAACCTCTTCACACTTCCACTGTGGGATCTTCAAGGGCTGCAATAAACCCGATGGAAAACTTATGCTCGGCTTTCACCTGCTGGCAAACCAAGCACTTCTTCACAAACTCAGCTACATATCTCTTCAAGCCCCTCCACCAAAACGACCCTTTCAGGTCGTGGTACATCTTGGTGCTGCGGGGGTGCGCCAAATAGGGTGCACTGTGATCCTCTGTCAAGATCTCATTCCTCAGGGCATCGACGTTCGGCACAACGAGCCTCCCCTTGTACTCCAGGCACCATCTGCGCCTCGGTAAAATCCCTCTACACCCTCGGCAAGAACCTTCGCCCTCATGGAACGGACGAACTCGTCGACGGACTGATCTCTCCGAACTCGGTCTCGGAGCATGGGCCTCATTCTCATCGACCGAACACCTCCCACTACCGGCATCGTAGGCAGTGACTCGACGACATCTAACTGCATCCGAGCAAACTCTCGAAGGAGCTGACTCTGCTGGAAGATCATGCAGGTCACCTTGTGGAGCTGGTTCGCGCGCGTGAGCTGCTGTCGCTGGAAATGGTGCGAGCTCGACCGGGCTGATCTTGGGGACGTCGTCAGAGATGGAAGGGGAGACGTCGGAGCTGCTGTGAGGACGACGTGATGGTGCTGGAGGTTCTCGCCGGTGGAAGGAAGGTCGACGGAGCTGAGAGCAGTGGCGCGAAGATGGAGCTTCCGCCGGGCTGAAGTCGCGATCTGAAACCGTGTTGGGGAGGTGGAGCTTGGGTCACGGTGAGCTGGGGTTGAGGAGGGTTGTGGCACGGCGGCGCGGCCTTGCTGGAGATTCGCCGGAAGGTGGTCAGTTTTAGCAAGAAAAGTGGAGATGAGGGTGGAACCTTCAAGCTTAAGCCATGAAAATGATATATTTTTAAGCTTTAATGGAGGTGGTGGCTTGAAGAAAAAGGTAAATAGTATAGATCTAGGGTTTTGATAAGAGAATATGTTTTGTGTGGTGTAGGGGGAGGTAAGGGGAAATGAGGCTTCTATTTATAGATGAGTGTACAAGACTAGGGTTTCTCATTGTGTATTGGGCCTAAAAAACGGGTTTAGTAATTTTTAACGTCGGGCCTTAGAAAAATCCTACAACCGACTAAAGAAATTAATTTAACTTACGCCGATTAGTTCGGATATTGATTGGAAAATTATATGGCCGGTTAATAAAATTAGTCGAACTCGAACTAATTAAATTGATCGGTCAACTCTATTAGAATAATTGGGCTCGAATTAAAAATATTACAAGGGCTCGATAATTGAAATATCGTTTGGGCCTGGAAATTAATTCGACTACTAGAATTAAAAATGGGCCGACTATTTAAATAAATTCCCGACTACTCGATAAAATAATTTATCGAAGCTTAGACTTAGGTATCTCGCTTCCGAAGTAATAAATCGAACGTTCTTGTTATGGCTTAAACTTTACTACTAATTATTTATTTTAATGCAAATAAATATAATAAAGACATCAAATTTAGAAACTTAATATTTATAGAAATATAACCGAGCTCCATAAGTGGTAAATAAAAATTTGGGCGTTACACTCTTAATTTTTGAAATCTAGGGTGTCCAAATTCAACATTAATAAGGATGAATAATATCTAGTTGTGTTTTCCTGTAAGGTGTATTTTGAAGGTTTGGCCTTCAAGAACGCATTCGGGTACCAGCCAGATGCCGCTTTCGCCTCTTACATAAAATCTCCTTGATGGGGGCATCTGTTCCTTAGGTGGGTGAGAACCTGAACTTTCTTCTCCAGGGAGAGCCTGAGTTCTAGTCATTATCATCGAACCATCTCTCATGTTCATTTTTAAGTCTACTAGACCCAATCCCCCGAAGGATTCTCAAAGTCATGTAGATCTTCAAGATTGACACTTTCCATTATTTTTAGTGGAATTTTCCATTTAAAAAGATTATCATATTTTCGTCCTTCATCAATGGCCGTCGAATTTCGGTTGGTTTTCCTTTTTGGTGTAAAATGTGTACCATTCCGAAAGTTAATCTCTTCGTCCTCCAAAAGTGTTTGGTTTGTTTTCCAAGGATTTAATATTTTTTTTTGATACTTATAGGGATATTCAGTATCTCTTTTTGATTCTTCATGATTTCTTCCAACTTCGTCTGTATCTGGTGGATTCCTCCAAGAACCATTTGTTGGAGTTCTCTATAACGTTGCACTGTCCTTTAAAATTCACAGATATCTATAGTATTTAGAGGAGTATGGAATAACTTCTTTCTTGGTGATTTAATAAATTATTTTGTATAAACTGTTTTACCTAGAGGGTATCCATGTGATACTTCTTTTGTTTTTTACAGAGTCTAGTAGTAATTCTATCTACTTCTATCATAACTTGCTCAACGTAACGATCATCCCTGTGGACAACCATTTGTTGGTATTTTTGTTCTCACATCTTCAAAATTTAAAGATATCTACTATAATGCTCTAACTTTGGACAATATTCACTATACATTATTACAATTTCCTCCTTCTATATTTGATTATCACATAATAAACTCATCTAAGATTTCATAATAAAACATGGGTTATGATACAATCTGAGCTACGATAGAACTCAACTTTTGAAATATAAAATATTTTTAATTAACATGATTTTAATAAATATTGCATAAAGCAATTGTGGTTTATCCTAGCCACCAAGGGGACACATGTCACAAGATAAACCCATTGCGAAACTCATTGTACGATTTTGATTGTAATTTTCACAAAATTAATACCACCTACGGATGTGGATTATAACAATTATCATTCTTTATGATAAGTGCTAGTACACATATCCAGTGTTTCTAAATAATTACATAATTTCAATAGATATACACACCCTAATTTATTTTCTCTTTTTCTCCTTTCTTACGTTCGCAGTCGCACTTCTTCATCGTCAGCCGGTTGCCTTCCTCAGCAGTAGCTGGACCCTTTGCCGGCGGTCGGCCCTTGGCTGCACGTGTTAGTTGTGTCGGTGGTTGCGGACGTTCATCCACGATCGGTCTTTGCCGCTTGATTCTGGTGCCGTTTCGCAGGCTCTAGTCGTCTGTCTCCCTTGTTTTGCGGTGGCACTAGGTGGGGTGTGGTATCGGTGGCTGGGCGTGGCTCGGGCAGCCCGTGGCATTTGGGTCGGGGCGGAGGCATCTCTCTCGCTCCCCTTTTCTCCTAGTTGGGAGTGTGTATTTTCTCGGTGGGATCGGTGATTCTCAATTTTTAGAGCTTTGTAGTGTTTTTTTTTTTAGTATT
>CACSLK010024540.1:11298839-11312621 GCA_902706635.1 Striga hermonthica | reverse complement strand
AAAATTCTTATGAATGAGATTTGGAATTAATTAAAATCATGGAGCAAAGAATTTTTAAATTAGAAAAATTAGAGAACATTTGATTTATTCATGAAGATTAATTGTTTTACTCATGGAGATACTTGCTATACTCGTGGAGACGATATTCGATTTATTCGCAAGCATAATATGTGATTTATTTGTAAGAGCTACTTGAGTTATCCTTGGGAGTTATCTTAATTATTCATGAAAGTCATCTGATTTGCTCGCGAAAAATTACTGAATTTATTTATTGAATTACTTGATTCATTCGATTCGCTCGTGGTATTATTAGATTTATTCGTGGGCCATTGGATTTATTCATGGGATTGTTTGATATATTTGTGACCATATTACATGATTTACTCGCGGACATTACTCGACTTATTTGTGATGATACGTGATTGGTTCGTGGAAAATATTCGGATATGCTTGCGGAGGTATTATTTGATTTATTCGTGTAATTATTTGACTTGCTCATGAGAATAATTCGGTATATATTCGTGAGAGCACTATTTGATCCATTCGTGAACCGTTGGATTTATTCGCAAACATGTTATATGATTAATTCGTAAATATTACTTGAATTACCTTTGGGAGCTGTTTGAATTATTCATGGAAATTATATGACTCGCTCGTGGAATTAGTTGATTCGTGTGGTGAGGAAGTATTTGATTTGTTCGTGGATATTATCTAATTTATGCATGGGAGTATCCGATTTGCTCGCGAGATATGATTGGATTTATTTTTGAAAATTTTTAACTGGCTTGTTGAGATAATACTTGATATATTCATGAAGATGTAACTCGACCTATTCGAGCAAATATTTGCATATGTTCGTGGAAATATTATCTGATTTACTTGCGCAAGTATTCGATCTATTCGTGGAGTCAATCGATTTATTCATAGAAGAATTGTTTATTTGAGGATAAACGCGGGTCATAATTTTGAACTGAGAATATTTTGCGATCGTGCTTGACGTGTGTTGGGTATGCTTATCACTCTCGCATCGGTGGGCTTGAGGACATGAATTATATAATTAGTTATTTTGATATATTCGGAGTCTCTCATTTGGATTTTCATGAGCACATGTGGAATTTTGTTTGAATTAAATTGCCCATAATTTTTTGAGCGTGTCATTGCTAGAACATGCCTTGAATCGAGAAGATAGTGATGTTCGTATTTGATCTCTTATTTTTCTCGTGTGGAAAATGATAAAATGGATGACGTGAATATAATGTTGATAACGACATCTCTTTGAATTCTTGTCGAGGAACCCACGGGATGATGCAAGTCTTGACAATTATTGAAACAAATGTTCGAGTGTCGAGGACAAAATGAGCGAGCACGAATCTATCGATGTGAGATGACAATGGAGGTTAAGTTTTGATGGTGCTGATCACCGGTGGCAATCTCGAAGACAGAGATCGAGTGGTATTCTCGACATTAAGGTACACAATCAATCTCAACTCTCGACATCCGTTTTGGTCGACATGATTTATCAACGCATTGAATTTCTTAGCACTCTTTCTTGGAGAAATGTGCACCATTCGAATATATTATGGAGAAATGTTGTTGGGATCATGGCTTACATGGATATGTTTCGAATCATTGTGTGGATAATTGACAAAATACAGAAAAAGAGGCATATGCGAAACCTTGAACAAAAATCTGGCATGACGAAGGCCTTCGGGCTGGCCAGTCTCGAGTCTCCACGACTAAGGAATTTGGTATTAGGATGAACTCATTTGGATTTTCACTTGCTACATTTGTTTGATGATTGTTGGTATCTGCGGAGTATGCTTTGTCGAATTATTTATTGAGCTCTTGGTTTTGTGAAATTCTGGTCTATCGTACATTCGAGTGAATATTTATATCCTTTATTATCGGGATAAAGAGCTTAATTATGGATTATGCTGTGATATAGTAACACGTGGATATGTTTGATCATTCTTATGCATCTATTGCCATTATTGCTATTGGAATCGTAAATTGAATGATATGAATAGACTACGACTCATGAACTTTTCTTGATATTTACTGAGGAAAACACATGAACAGATGTACTGATATTTAGATACAGCATGGACTGCTTTGTTGAAATAAGGAATGGATAGCAGGGAATAACCGAGTGGAATCTCGAATAGGCTACGAAGCCTACGACTACGAAGTCGGTTCAAACAACTACGAAGTTGTAACTCGAGTGGATTCTCGAATAGGCTACGAAGCCTACGAATACGAAGTCGATTTAAACAACTACGAAGTTGTAACTCAAGTGGATTCTCGAATAGGCTACGAAGCCTACGACTACGAAGTCGATTTAAACAACTACGAAGTTGCAACTTGAGTGGAATCTCGAATAGGCTACGAAGCCTACGACTACGAAGTCGATTTAAACAACTACGAAGTTGTAACTCGAGTGGATTCTCGACAAGGTTACGAAGCCTACGACTACGAAGTCGATTTAAACAACTACGAAGTTGTAACTCGAGTGGATTCTCGAATAGGCTACGAAGCCTACGACTACGAAGTCGATTTAAACAACTACGAAGTTGTAACTCGAGTTGAATCTCGAATAGGCTACGAAGGCTACGACTACGAAGTCGATTTAAACAACTACAAAGTTGTAATTCGAGTGGATTCTCCAAGGCTACGAAGCCTACGACTATGAAGTCGACCTATAAATAACTACGATATGTTTCTCAAGCAGATTCTCGAGAAGGCTACAAAGCCTACAAGAAGTCAATATATTGACAACGGTGAAGTTGCATATTTTGAATGGACTCTCAAAAAAATTCGGCTCAAGGCTAACCACGAACAAGTCTAACTATAGTTACAATACTAGTCATATCGATAAAACGAACGTCAGTGCTCGACTTCGACCCGCTCGCACGAAGGGTTGGGGAGAAGACGGGTTGAAAAACTTTCGTTTATCAGCTATTAAGCTGCTAAAATCATTGCTCGACTTCGACCAACTCGCAAGCAGGGTTGGGGAGAAGACGAGTATATTCATTATTGCTTGAGCAGGTTGATGATTTGAATTTGAGCTTGATTTTGTCGAAATTGTATTTTGACCTCGGTGGAAGGTCGAGTATATTCATTATTGTTTGAGCAGGTTGATGATTCAAATTTGAGCTTGATTTTGTCGAAATTGTATTTCGACCTCGGTGGCAGGTCGAGTATTCATTATTGCTTGAGCAGGTCGATGATTCGAATTTGAACTTGATTTTGTCGAAATTGTATTTCAACCTCGGTGGAAGGTCGAGTATATTCATTATTTCTTGAGCATGTCGATGATTAGAATTTGAGCTTGATTTTGTCGAATTTGTTTTCGACCTTGGTGGCAGGTCGAGTGTATTTATTATTGCTCGAGCAAGTTGACAGTTTTATTTGACTTTGTTTTGTCAAATGCGATTTTTCGATGTGAGAGTGGAGTCAGGTCTTTCAGTCTTCGAGAGGATACAAAACAGGCTTGAATTTCAAATTTTGAACTAGGGGGCGATGGGATGAGGATTAGGTAACCGGAAAGGTTTATTATTAATTGACAAAGCAGAATGTGTAAGTTCAAATTTTTAAATTCAAGACTTCGAGGATTGGTCCTGTGGTATTCGACCTCGATTTCGGTACACGACCTCAGAGCCAGGTCATTCAATTTTCGACCTCAGAGGCAGGTCTTTCGAGTTTGATTTCAGATAAAGGTATTTCAGTTGTTGACTTTAGAGTCAGGTTTATCGATTTTCGACCTCAGAGGCAGGACTTTTGTTTTTCGACCTCAGACGCAGGTCTTTTGTTTTTCGACCTCAGACGCAGGTCTCTTGTTTTTTTCATCTCAGTTTTGGATTAGGATTTTCGACTTCAATTTTGGTTCTCAACTTGGAGGTAGCGACGAGTTATTCCGTACCCAATCTCAGACAATTTTCAGTGCTTGATCTCAGAGAAATCTTTTGGCATTCAACCTTAGCTTCGATACTCAATCTCAGACACTGGTCTTTCGGTGCTCGACCACAGAGCTAGGTCTTTTGTTTTTCGACCTCAGAGGTCTTTTAGTTTTTTTTATCCCAGCTTAGGTTCTCGATCTCGAATGCAGATCTTTTGGTTTTCGACCCCAGAGGCGGATCACTTGGATTTCAATCTCAATGATCATCCGGCTTCCGATGCTTGACCCCAGTGGCTGGTCACTTAACTTTCGACCTCTATAACCATTCGGTTTTCAGTGTTTGACTCCAGTGGCGAGTTGCTCTATTTTTCACCCTTGGATCGAGTTATGCTCACTCGACCAGAGTTGGGGGGGGGGCTAGATGATCTAGCCACGGCTAGTACTGCCGGCTCGACCAGTAGTATCTGATATAGCATGTCATACCCGACCGATTTTTATGGATATATATTGAAGATACGCCTATACATGGGCTAAGATATTTGATATGATGATATGGGCCAAGCCCAACCTAGGCCAAGCCCAAAATGGACTATAAGGTACACTCCCCCTATAAAAAGGAGGATAAGATACTCATTTTTTTTCTCTCCCCATTCCATTACTACACTCTCTCTCTATGCATTCTCTCCCTACTCTCTCTCTATGCATTCTCATATGAATCCAGTACTGACTTAAGCATCGGAGGCCCAAAGCCAGACACCCCTCCTGGGGTCCCGGACTTTGGGTTCTTACAGGTACGGTGGCCATCCGAGTCGAGGGAGCTCGGATGACATCTTTGTCATATCAAACGATATTCGATTTGACATCCATATTCCATATATAAAATAAAAATAAATTAATTTATCTTTATTAATAAAGCTAATTTTATTATTAAATCCATTTAAAGTATCAAATAACGACAAAAATATTTTATAAAAATAATAAATCAAATTTATAATACACCATAAAATAATCATTTTAATGTATATTTTCATAGATTTTGGATAAAATATGAAAATTAAGTATTACATAAAATAAAGTTTAAGAAATGGTATAAAATGTTGTTTCTCGATTTAGATAGATCATATAAAAAAAATGAATGTTGTTATGTTGTTAAAATAATAAATATAGAGAAATATTATACTTATAATAAAATATATTTATATATTGTAAAGTTAGAAAATAATACATTTATGCGTAAATTCAAAATTATTAAATTATATGAATTTAAAATACTTGAAAAATTAATAAGCGAGAAACACCAACTTTATAAATATAAACCTTTTTGTTTAAAAAAAATAGAATCAGAGTATGGAGTTATAAATAATATATGTTTATTCATATATAATTTTAAAAATATAACTAAACAATATCAGTTTTGACAATTTCAGTGTAAAAGTACGACACAATACAATAAAACTTGTTTTGTTTAAAAAAAATTGAATAAAAATAACCACATAATCTTTGATTCAATCTTAGATTCAAGTCTGGGGAAGGACAAAAAACCACAGAGAATCCAAAAATAAGTTTTCACCCTCGAGCAAGAGCATTGTGGATGGTAGTGAGTCTCGGTGCATGGTCAATGGCTCACTGGGGGTCCGACCCCCCAAGTGGAGAAGGCTGACGGTTACGACCGTCAACAATCTATAATATTAGAAATATAATTAAAAAAAATACCATTTTTGACAAATTTAGTGTAAAAAATATGTGCATCATTCGATAATTATCACTTCGTTAGTTATTTATTATTGTTGTATATTCATCATACATAATTTCATAATAAAAGTATAAATTATTTTAACTTTTTTATCGTACAAATATTAGGATATTTAATTACCCATGTATAGTGATGTCAAACGAGCCTGGCCCGGCTCGGCTCGTTAAGGCTCGAGTTCGACTCATTTGATAAAAGAGTCGAGCTTGAGCTCATTTAAAGCTTGTTTGGTGAACGAGCCGAGCCGATAAGGCTCGAAAAAAGAATCTTTATATAATTTTCTATAGTTTAATTCGTTAAAACTCATGATCGGCTCGAACTCAGTTTGTTATAGGTGTTAAACGAGCTGAACTCGAGTTCGATTTCAAACTCGTTCATTTAACGAGCCGAGCATCCTAAGCTCAAACTCGACTCCACTCGTTTACAACCCTATCTATGTAGTACACGGATAAAAATAAATAAATAAAGTGAAAGAAAAGGAGTCTACTAGAGAGACAATCAAGAAAAAAACAACAATTAGACAGAAATTAAATCATCAAAGACAAATACACCAATGCAGGCAGGCACCACAAGCACAACACATCATCAAGAACCATCACCCAACAATTGCTTTGCTTGCTTTATTTATTCTATCTATCATTATTTATTTATTTTCTGCTTAAACCCCATCGCGCACTTTTTGCCTCTCTCTCTCTCTCTCTCTCTCTCTCTTTGCTCCCACTTGGGGGCCCGTATTTTCAGATTCAACTCACGAAAATTTCAATCTTTGTTCTCTCTTTTTCTTTTTCTGCTGTAATTTCTAATCGAAATTTGAAAACCGAGACGCATGCTTTGATTGACCATCAATGGCCCACAATTTTCGCCTTATCTTGTATTGCAGTTTCACCTCTAGCATTTGAACTTTATTAGGGTTCTGCTCTGTGGGTTGATTTCTGCTTTTCTGCTGGCGATTTGATTAATATGGTGGCTGGGTTCTTCCCGATCGCGGTCCGATCTTGAGACGCCCTGATCTGGCTGAATAGTTGGGATTCTTGACAAAAATGGAAAGTTGAGGTGAGTTCACAAATCGTATATCTGTGCTTCATTCTCTTCACCAAATTAGGTAATTTGACTGTGAAATGGATCTTTTTTACATCTGTGCTTTTCGTAAACGGTATGACATTGATATCCAGATTAGGCTTGTAAAAGTTGATTTGATTGTTTAGAAGGTAAGTGCACCCGCTTCTTTATTACTCGCCTTTATCTTTGTGGTCATGAATATAGCAATCGAACTCATTCACAATTTGTTACATTTTGGGTCACTTTTCTTTACCATTTAGGGGAGGGGGCGCTTCTGGTTCAGAAATTATCACAATTATATATTGCAGCAGCATTCAAGTTAACTTGAAGAAAGACATTGAATTCGTGAAGCATCTCGTGATGATAAAGAACATTCTAAACAAGCTTCCTCGCAAGCAGAGCAAGCTAGCAGAAAACCGGGATGGTGGCCCCTCCAACTATCTCGCCAATGCTTCCAGAAGCACCCACCCCTCCAACTCCCGCCTGGCCAACCCGACACCGAACAATGCCAGCAGGCTTCCCAACGACCACCCGCCGCATGCAAAGGAAAATGGGAACGGCTCATACGACCCTCTTCCCAGCTTCCGGGATGTACCAAACTCGGAGAAGCAGAACCTTTTCCTACAGAAGCTGAATCTGTGCTGCACCGTGTTTGACTTCACAGACCCCACTGCGAAGCTGAAGGAAAAGGACATCAAGCGGCAGACACTGGTTGAGCTTGCGGACTATGTGGCCTCAGCCAATGGGAAATTCACGGAGACTGCTATGCAGGAGATTGTCCACATGGTCTCTGTGAACCTATTTCGCACGGCTTCGGCTCAGGCGCGTGAGACCCGGGCCTCCGAGGCCTTTGACCTGGAGGAGGAGGAGCCGCTGATGGACCCTGCGTGGGCACACCTGCAGGTCGTGTACGAGCTCCTCCTCCGGTTTGTGGCCTCCCCTGAGACGGATGCCAAGCTGGCGAAGCGGTATGTGGACCACTCTTTCGTGATCCGGCTGCTCGACCTTTTCGATTCAGAGGACCCCAGGGAGCGGGACTACCTCAAGACCGTTCTCCACCGCATATATGGGAAGTTCATGGTCCACCGTCCCTATATAAGGAAAGCCATCAACAACATCTTCTACCGGTTCATATTCGAGACCGAAAAGCACAATGGCATAGCTGAGCTCTTGGAGATCCTGGGGAGTATCATCAATGGATTTGCGCTGCCCCTGAAGGAGGAGCACAAGCTTTTTCTCGTGCGGGCTCTTATTCCACTGCACAAGCCCAAGTGCATATCGGCGTACCACCAGCAGCTCTCATACTGCGTGACCCAGTTTGTGGAGAAGGACTGCAAGCTGGCCGACACCGTTATCAGGGGGCTTCTTAAGTATTGGCCGGTCACTAATAGTTCGAAGGAGGTGATGTTCTTGGGGGAGCTTGAGGAGGTGTTGGAGGCAACCCAGCCACCGGAGTTCCAGCGGTGCATGGTGCCTTTGTTCCGGAGGATCGCACGTTGTATAAGCAGCTCGCATTTTCAGGTTGAGATGAAGGATTTTCTTTTTCTTATGTTTATTTCTTTTTACAGTCTGATTTGATTAGTTAAAAGATGATATTGTTATTTTGTGGGAGTTTGAGATCTTACATGGGGATAACTTCAAAGAGTCAAAGGTATCCTGAGCTTTAAGCCTATAAAAAAAACCAGATATCTTTTGGAAACTACTACTTGTGCCTTTAACTTCAGTTATGTATTGCATATTTTAACTTCACGAGGTTATTTTTTAGGTAAAATATTATTATTGGTTGGTTGTTTGTACATAGTAAGAGTACCTTTAAGTGAAATATTAACTAGAATCTTTTGTATTTCATAAGTGGTCTACATCTCAGATATTATTTGTTTTTTAATTATCCCATTTTTTGTGCATCCATCAGATTTAGACATGTTTTTTCCTTGTTTTTATCAATATGCGTCTAATCCCGAGTGTTTTTTACTCACATATGAAATTTTACACAGTAATCACTATCTTGTTTTTAGTGTTCTCCTTATAGCTGTTTTAAGTGGAGCTAATGAGAGGCTTATTTGACACCATTCTTAATATTTTGAAGTTCTATGATGTAGATATATCTAATGTATGTGACTTATTATTTGATTGATTGCATGTAAAGTAGGTCAGACTTCAGGGAGTCAAAAAGAGTAGCAAACTCTAATTTCTGTTTTCAAAGGAAGAGAAAAAAACTCCAATATTTTTTGTCATTAGAAAGGACTGCACCACCTTATAAAATCTATTTAACTACTTGGGCGTAAATTCTCTCTTTTTATTTTTTTCCTTCTTCGGAGATTGCTTTACTAATGCAAATATCTATTTAACTACTCGGGCTTAAATTCTCGTCTTCTTCTTCTTTTTTTTTTCCCTACTTCAGAGATTGCTTTACTAATGCGATTATTCTATATTCTGTCTTCAAAATTTGTTTTCTTTGCATTGGCCAGGTGACCGAGTCAATCGTCCCTTATCTTTTTGCCAATGTTATTTCCATTTCGACTTTATGAATTATGACTATGCGCTGTTGCTTACGCATGTAATTTGCCAAAATAAATTATCTTAATAGGGATACTTACTAATGGAACAATTTTCTCACTACATTAGCGTGCTACAGCTTTCTTATTAAGCGATAAACAGTAAGATACTGTAATAAAGTTGTAATCCTTGAAAATGTCCAATTTTCTGCTGTCTGTGCTCTGTAAATCTCATGATTTTTAGGTAAGATTATTATCAGCCAGTAACTTGTGTAACGCCAAATGCATCTTATTTTAGTACTTCTATTTTCCCGTGGAAGAAAAAAGCTCCTTAATCTATTATGATCCTTCTTATGGTTTCCTGAACGATAAATATCAAAGACTTGGCCATTCGAGTTAACTTCAATGGCGTGTCTTAGAAAACGTGTTCTCGTGAAAGTGCTTTACTGTCTGTAAAAGGTAAATTAAAAGAAGTGATAATTAAATTCTTGTTACAGGTGGCTGAAAGAGCCCTCTTCTTATGGAACAACGATCACATAGAGAACCTCATCAAACAAAACCGTAAGGTCATACTCCCAATCATCTTCCCCTCACTGGAGAAAAACGCACGGACCCACTGGAATCAGGCTGTCCAGAGTCTGACCCTTAATGTCCGTAAGATCTTTTCGGACTCGGACCCCGACCTATTAGGTGAGTGCCTGCTCAAGTTCCAAGAAGATGAGGCCCAAGAACAGGAAATCACGACCAAACGAGAGGCCACCTGGAAACGCCTAGAAGAAATAGCCACGGCCAAAGCCCATAGCAATGAGCCGGTTCTTGAGCCCCTGCGGCCAAACATGAAAATGCTGTCTGGGTGAAAAGATTTGAGGCCCTATGTTTTTCTATCTATTTTTATTTTGTGGTCTTGACTGATGGGTGTTGTGTTATTGACCGATCGTTCTTTTGGGTCCCGTGAGTCAGTCAGGATGGGAGGTTTATGACCAAAAAAGGTAAGAGGGAAAAAAGAAAAAGGTGGAAGAAGGAAAACTGTTTTGACTGTAAGAAAATGGGATTGTGCTGTACATATAGAACTGGAGTGTGGCTGCTACAAAAAAGGGGCTTTAGCATCTCTACCTGGATGTGATATATGGTGGCAAATTGTCTTTTCTCTCCATTTGTGAAGCTTTTAGAATTTGATGCAAGGGATGTACTTTTCGTTTTTTTTTTTTTTTTTTTTTTTTTTTTTTTTTTTTTTTTTTTTTTTTTTTTTTTTTTTTTTTTTTTTTTTGTTTACTGATTATTGAACTGAATTCCAGCTCATGTATTCTCTCATCTGCAATTACATATAAATATGTAGCAATATAGTAGTGTCTTGAGTGATGTGTTGTTGCATCTCAAACCGGTTTTCCATTGGTCCTTTCATGTGTTGTTGCATCTCGAACCGGTTTTCCATTGGTCATTTCATTCATTTGCTCCCTGGAGGCCTACAAAGTACGTCAAGAGATGTTTTTCGGTGTAAAACTTTCAGACGATCAAGTCAATAAAGGATCAAGCAAAGCTTGTATAGAATGCATGTAATGCTATTTTAGATTCTAGTATGTGCAACCTCTTACCTTTCATACCTATACCTATTTATAGTGAATTTATGGCTTGTTGGGCTAGTTTTGCCCTACTCGGCTGTTTGAAGGTCACCGCCCAAGTGCTCTAACTACCTGAAGGCCTGCTCGATGGTTACTTTACTACCCGTAAAATTTAGGTTCTTGCTCCACGTGTACTCCAACATATCTAACTGTTAGCAGGTCTAGCTATGTCGAATATTTGAACAATATTATTTAAAGGTCAGCCCATCAATTAAGATATATATATATAAGAGATCAAATATAGGAGCCCAAAATTTGAGCTGGCCCGACCAGAAATTTTGGCCGAACTACTTCAAAATTGGAAGCCAACTTCAACACCTTAGCCACTGCCAACGATTGGTCCAAATACAGAAGCCCACAACTGAACCTCATTCCTGAGTTGTGGATAACCCACTAAAATATCTGCCCACCAAGAGCAAAAAACGCAATATTCGTAACTCACCAGTTAGTCTCCTCTTTCTTCGTGAATCTCAACCCCTTATCATCGTAACCTTAATTTCCCGGACTCATAAAGCTAACCGGTAGACGGAAGCTTTGCCGACAGCATACCCCCTCCCCATGTCCTCCATCACTCTTCCTTTGTCGTGCACCTGAGTTAGAGCATCTCCAATGGTATATAGTCCATTTGGAGATGTATAACATGGAAAAAGGGAGCTACAAAATTTTGTCTCCAATGGTGAATGTCAATTTTAGTATAATTTGACATGTGTTACATTATAATTGGTTGGTGATGATATATATATATTTAATAAATAATAAAAAATATAATAGAGGATGTCTAGAAGTACTTCTAGATATAGAAAGACTTCTAGACATTTTGAATGCCACATGGCAATAAAAATGAGCAATCCATGGACCATTGGAGTTGCTCTTAGACTTTGAAAATTGTGAGCTTTATTCAATTTTTTCTAAAATTTAAACCGTTTTTTTTTTCTTTCTTTTTTTAAGTGGCAGGTTTGGCCTGTCAAACCCATGACCCGAGGTGGGGGCGGGTTAGGCATGCATTTTGTAGGCTTGCCAATTGGAAGAGCCAACCCGCCATGCCCCGCCAATTGCCGGACTTTGGCGTGCTACGAGTCGACCCATCCTGCTGGCCCGTTTTGAAAGTTCTACAACCAGTCTCCAATACAAGGTGAAATGTGTCATTTCTATCAACCATTCAGATCTCGGCAATGTACCTCCTAATTTTCCCACAATGCTTCTCTTCTGAACCTCTAAGCATTTGAAGAGACTAGTTTTTGCTTTGTATAGTTTCCACCTAGAGGTTTGCACACCATATTTTTCATTGATAGAATCCTCTATGTCAACAATTTTCATCCTAACTTTTTTTTTTTCCTAAACATAGTTATATACTCCTCAACAGTCCATGAACCAATTGCTTATTTAGTGTTCAAAACCCTATGGCAGTCGTTGCCACTAACAATGATCGTGATAGCCACTCTACCTTCAACTTTCATTAAACTAGCACAACGCCTCCATGGAAAACTCTCTTGACACCTAGCTTTAACCTGGCTGGAACTATTTATGAAGAAACTTAGGTTTCATCTACTAAAGATTGAATAACTCTGGATTGCTTGCCTACATTGCCCAATACTATCAAACCTAATCCCAAGATAAAATTGGAAGGACTGTAGATCTCCCTTAGTATCATAAACTATTTGTTTTTTCTTAGGCCTTGCTTCATATCATCATCAAAATCCTCACAATTAGATGAGTCAGTGTTCACATTCCATTAAGAATCTTCATATTCCGACTTTAACTCTTTTACAGGTGTAATGTTGCCAACAACGTCATGATGGTTGACAAAGGAAATATTTGCATCTCCACCACCTTGTGACTTTCAAGATTCCAAAACTTCTCTCCAGTCCTGTAGATATTCCTCATCTCATGTCCTGTAGATATTCTTCAGACATACCATCACTAATTAAAGATTCCTCAGATGGTTCATAGTCATCATCCTCACTTTCATCTAAAGGAAACTCAACAATTCTTAACCCTAGACTCCTTTACTTGTTCAACCTCAACAACTTCATATAGCTTATTCCTATATTCCTTTACTTGTTGAACCTCAACAGCTTCAGTATCAACATATATTCCAACAATTTTTTTCTTCCCTGCATTTGACCCAACAACTCCATAACACTAACATCGTTTTGTATTTCCATAAATTCATGTGTCCTCCGATGCTTATAACATATTTTACCCCAGTTTGCATATCCCAACTTCTTTATTTCTTCTACAATGTCAAAATAACCAAACTTATCTGGATCCGACCCACTAACTATGGCAATGCAATCACCTAGATACTCCTCAAACCCATTAACAATGATAAATCTCCCTCTGTGATCTGATAAATAATAGCAACAAATCCCCGTAAAATTTGAAAAATCAAACAAGATTAAAACCTCGAACCCTAGCAAAATACGAATCAAATGAAACAGTATCGACAATTACCTTGCAACCATAATTGATGTAGCGTAGCGATAAACGAAAAGGGAACAAGATGAGAAAACTCAATCTGATAAATTATTTCATAAACTTTTGATCGTCTTCAAAAGGAAGAGACAATATATAGAGTCCTCACTAGGCTAAAATCTTAACTTACCAAATAAATAAATTCCATATAACATGGATTATTCAACTCCTAATTAGGGAAAGAGAAATAAAACATAATAATAAAATAGATAGGAAATAAATAACTAAACTAAGGACGGTAAACGATTATATTTGTCCATAAATGCTATTGCGATCTCGTCTCCATCATCCTCCCCCGGTTGGGAATGATTTACCCTCGAATCTGGGTTGATCTCGTCTCCATCGGAGTTATCATCAAGGTGTAAATATAGTGATTAAATGACAATCAAGTAAAAAGTAGTGTATTTTATTACCAATTCGTCATTATAAAAATTAGGGTTAATTGCTTAAAAAAACCACCACCTTTTGTTTCATTGCAAATAAAATTCA
>CACSLK010024540.1:11269315-11284408 GCA_902706635.1 Striga hermonthica | reverse complement strand
TAGTCGAGATATGTATGTCGACCGTCGTGCACCACCGTGCCGTAGAAGCACCCGAGCAACGCTGTGGCCACAGCCGAACAACTCAGTCGTAGCCAATTGTTGCAATTGCACGCCCAGCCGCACGCCACAGCTAATCGCAGCAATTGCACGACGCAAACTGATATGTCGAAAAATGTGCATGTTTTATTTATTTAATAGTGTAGTTTTGTACACTTAATTTATTCGCACTTTTATATTTTTTTGTCCTATTTATTATTTGGATGAATTCATATACAATGATATTTTTATGCTTATTTTCAGCTCATTGGAGTATTTTGTGGACGTGAAACTGTTGACGATAGTTCACGTCACAAATAATCGAGGCCTCCCAATACATGAAATTGGGCTCAATGTCGAAGTATTAAAAGAAGTCCAGCAAGACTATTAGTGGGGCCGCATGGCTTGAATTAATTTGGGTTGGAAGCAATTTATTTGGAGAATAGAAAAGCTCATAGGCCCCACAATTGAGAGAAGTTGGCAAAAGTGAAGTTACTTGGAGGAAGAATTATTTGCTGAGAGTTGTGTGCATTGCGGAGACTACATTGGCTGAGGAATTATTTTCACGTGGGAGGACACTAGACAGATATTAGACCGGGCAGAGAGAGAGCCGCTGAGAGAGAAGATTATACACGCGGAGGGAAGCCGCACCCGCACACGAGGGAGATCTTTGTTCTCTCTTTCATCTTTTATTTATTTTTATTAGTATGTTAGGTTACAATTTTTATCCAGTTTTAGGGGATGTTTGAACCCTAACTTGAATTTGTCTATGTAAGGATTTGAATTTATTGTTGATTAATGGAGACGTCATATTTATTTTATTGATGAGTTGATTCACGTTATCTATGTTTAATGTTTATGAATTATGATGTTTGATTTAGTTTGGCTAGCTTCGTTGAATATTCATTGTTTAATTGCTAGAGACGAGACTTTAATCCGTAATTGTTATTGTCTTTGTTTCGTTAGTAGTAAACTAGAGGTCGTGCATCCCTAGGGTAGCGTAAACATAAGTTAAATGGTCCGAGCTTGTGCGTCCATTGCTTAGACTGATCTATTTTTCTAGAGATTAATGCTGCTAGTGTATTAAATCTAGAGAGCTTTATTCTAGGTTGTCCACTGGTTAGATTTAGTCGAAGAGCCTATTTCGATTAAATATTCAGTAAGGGAAAATTCGGTTAACAGAGCTTGTTGTTAGCTAGGGTCGGTAATTCAATAGCAATTTAAAGAAGGCGTCGAAATTGAGTAACGGTAAATTTAGATTGGGTGATAACTGAACCGAAAACTGGACTTCTCTTATTTATTTAATTTTTATTTATTTTATTATTTTTATTTTTATCAAACCAATCCCCCCCCATTTACTCGCTTTCTTAGATTTAGTTCGATTAATACGAAAATTTTCACGACTTAATTCCTACTCCTCGTGGGATCGACCCTTACTCGCCACTACTACTAGTTAGTAGAGGTTAGTCAAGGAAAACTTTATAAATTTAAATTTGCCGCGTCGCGACGCGCGGTCAAATTTTGGCGCCGTTGCCGGGGAGTGGCGCAATCGAGTTGTGATTTTTTTAGTGTTAATTGACTTAGGTAATTAGAGTAGTATTTATTTATTTTATTTTATTTTTCTTTTACTCTTTTAATCCCCCATTATCTTTCTAGTTTCTTTTGCAGGTGGTGTTCGTAAATGTATGCGTATTGGAGCCCGGATTGTGCTTTTGCGTATGATACATATTATGAAATGAAAAGGAGGGAAATAAGAGACCAACAACGTGAGGCTAGGATGTCGGCTATGATCCAAGAAGCCATTGAGAGTGTTCGTCAAGCTTTAAGGAGCCCATGTTGTCTATGTCATACCACACGACACGACACCGATGATTGTCCATTTTTGTTCGAGAGGCATGGTGCACGTAGAGCTATCGAGAGAGATTGGTATCGACAAGACGACTGGGCGTATTCAAATTTCGATAGGGACCATTACGGTTGGGGAGATCGTGGAAATTCATACTATGAAAATCCACAATATTCTCGATCGTATGAGCCTACTTATGAGCACGAATCTCAATTCCAATATGGAGGCTCACATTCAAACCTTCGTTTGAACAAGAGGCTAGCCCATCAATGGTGAAGTTATTTGAGGAGTGTCAAAAATCTTTGATGGCCTGTAGCAAGAAGCTTGATGATGTATTGAGCAAATTGGATGCCCGTGCCAAGAGTCGACTAGCCGAAAACAGCCATGATGATGTCAGAGACCTTAGGATGTGCAGCGACACGGAGCCTGAGGTGCTGGACGAACGCAATTTTGAGCCGAACGACGAAGAGAATGAAAAAGAAGGCAATGAGGAGCAAATTTCCGCTGTTATCATCCCCCGATAAAAACCTGGTAGCATTTACTACTGTTATCGGGGCCCCCGATAACAGCCCGCCTGAAAGTGAAAATGACGTAAAAGCTCCATCAATTGCCCTGAGCATGACTGAAAATCAATCTCTTCTATCCGATATCGAACAACCAGCAGTCGAGCATGTCGAGAATCAAGAGCCTTACATCCTTGAGGTGGTTGAGATTTTTCCTCTTATCCATGATCCCGGGCTAATCTTTTTCCATGACGATCTACCGCCGAGAAGAAAATATCCAGTCAAGCACCCGACATCAGACGAGGGGATCTTTCATAAGCATGGAGCTGAAAGGTTTATGCCTCCTTTGAGGCCACCTTTGAAGCCGCCATGGTCCGCTTGATGAAACCGGATAATAAGTCGAGCCAACGACAATAAAAAAAAGCGCTTGTTGGGAGGCAACCCAATGGTGTGCGACCGCGACTTCTTCTCTTTGATAAGGTGAACTCCTTCCTTTTACCTCCTATTTTTGTTCTCTTATGTGCAAACGCTAAGTTTGGGGAGGTGTGTTAGTGTGAGAGGTTTATATGCTAGATTATTATATATTTCCTTGATTTTCTTGAGTAGGAGTCTATTTGTATGTGAAATTTTGCGATGATGACATGAGAGTCTATTGGAATATTGTGCTAGTTATAATGACTTGGATTGATTATTTCTGGTTAAAATCTTGAGGTGTTATCATTTGAGGGACAAAGACATGATAGTTGACATTTATGTGTTTTATTCGTAGTAAGTCGTCTTGAACTGTTTATATTCTTGAACTGTACTGGTGATTATTCTGCTTGATGTCGATTGTGTGAGGTGACTTGACGTGGAAAGTTGGGAGTTGAATGTCTCGAGAAAAAAAAAAGAGAAAGAAAAAAAAAAAGATGGTGTGAATAATGAAGGTGGAGGAGAAGAATAATGGGTGTTGGAGTATTTAAAAGAAAAAAAAAACGTGGGCTGCAACAGCTGCCAGTCTGTGAGCTTTAGTGCATCACTCTCGCACGAATAGCTAGAAACCATGGACTGTGACGGAGCTGCCGTTCCCAAAAAAAATGAAAAATGAAAAAAAAAAGATCGAGATTTTTGATTTCTGGCTAGAAGCGAAGAGGAACTAAGTCGATTGGCAAAGAAAGAGATGTCGTTAGTTGCATGATTGGTATACTCGGTGAAGAGATTGATAAACTGTGGTGATTCACTGAATTGATATTTGATTGTTGGCGTTCTAAAGATGATTTCATTTCGAGTTTGGGATTATTAATTTGAGAAGTTGTAGCTATGCATTTATGTGAGATGTGTGAGGACCTGAGCGAGAATTCCACGTACTTGTTTATTTTGTCCGTTCTTCGTGTTATAGTTCTAAGTTGCTTGTTAATCTATGTGCTTATAGTTCTAAGTTGCTTGGGGACAAGCAACGGTTTAAGTTTGAGGAGATTTGATATGTCGAAAAATGTGCATGTTTTATTTATTTAATAGTATAGTTTTGTACACTTAATTTATTCGCACTTTTATATTTTTTTGTCCTATTTATTATTTGGATGAATTCATATACAATGATATTTTTATTCTTATTTTCAGCTCATTGGAGTATTTTGTGGACGTGAAACTGTTGACGAGAGTTCACGTCACAAATAATCGAGGCCTCCCAATACATGAAATTGGGCTCAATGTCGAAGTATTAAAAGAAGTCCAGCAAGACTATTAGTGGGGCCGCATGGCTTGAATTAATTTGGATTGGAAGCAATTTATTTGGAGAATAGAAAAGCTCATAGGTCCCACAATTGAGAGAAGTTGGCAAAAGTGAAGTTACTTGGAGGAAGAATTATTTGTTGAGAGTTGTGTGCATTGCGGAGACTACATTGGCTGAGAAATTATTTTCACGTGGGAGGATACTAGACAGATATTAGACCGGGGAGAGAGAGAGCCGCCGAGAGAGAAGATTATACACGCGGAGGGAAGCCGCACCCGCACACGAGGGAGATCTTTGTTCTCTCTTTCATCTTATATTTATTTTTATTAGTATGTTAGGTTAGAATTTTTATCCAGTTTTAGGGGATGTTTGAACACTAACTTGAATTTGTCTATGAATTTAAGGATTTGAGTTTATTGTTGATTAATGGAGACGTCATATTTCACTACAAGAAAAACTGCTTTTGGCGACGCTTATTAATGACGCTTATTGGCGAGTTGTGTTGCTAAATTTGATGTCAGAAAAAAATAAGCGTCAGTAAACAAAAAAATAAGCGTAGCCAAATGCAGTTTTTCTTATAGTGTTTATTTTATTGATGAGTTGATTCACGTCTATGTTTAATGTTTATGAATTATGATGTTTGATTTAGTTTGGCCAGCTTCGTTGAATATTCATTGTTTAATTGCTAGAGACGAGACTTTAATCCGTAATTGTTATTGTCTTTGTTTCGTTAGTAGTAAACTAGAGGTCGTGCATCTCTAGGGTAGCGTGAACATAAGTTAAATGGTCTGAGCTTGTGCGTTCATTGCTTAGACTGATCTATTTTCCTAGAGATTAATGTTGCTAGTGTATTAAATCTAGAGAGCTTATTCTAGGTTGTCCACTGGTTAGATTTAGTCGAAGAGCCTATTTCGATTAAATATTCAGTAAGGGAAAATTCGGTTAACAGAGCTTGTTGTTAGCTAGGGTCGGTAATTCATTAGCAATTTAATGAAGGCGTCGAAATTGAGTAACGGTAAATTTAGATTGGGTGATAACTGAACCGAAAACTGGACTTTTCTTATTTTATTTAATTTTTATTTATTTTATTATTTTTATTTTTATCAAACCAATCCCCCCCATTTACTCGCTTTCTTAGATTTAGTTCGATTAATACGAAAATTGTCACGACTTAATTCCTACTCCTCGTGGGATCGACCCTTACTCGCCACTACTACTAGTTAGTAGAGGTTAGTCAAGGAAAACTTTATAAATTTAAATTTGCCGCGTCGCGATGCGCGGTCACAAACCGAATCGATCGCCGCAGTGAAGCACGATGCGACCGACACCACTGCATCCCCGACGACAATCGAGCCATCGGACATACGAGAATGACGAGTCAAGAAAAAATTAGAGATTTCGTCCTGTAAGTGACACCTATTTGAGGTTTGGTCTTCTCCGATCACCACTTATGGATCACGTCCCGTAAGTGCAAAAAAATCTAAAAAATCGTCCTCGCACCAGCTAAAGCAGGAAATCCTTACCGACTAGCTGACATAGAATTTTTACCTTTTGTTTTCTTATTTTTTTGAGTTGTAAGGCTGACGTGGCAAAATATGTGGCATATTTACCTGGGTTAATGGGTATTCAAGTGGCCTTATGAGCCACTTGACTTAACACACCTTATGTTAATTTTGTGACTTCACTTATATATCTATGAAGAATATTTTATTATATAATTAGTTACCTTGGTTAATTAAACTTTTATTATCGTTAATGTTGTTTTTTATACTAATTTCTGTTATTATATTTTAATTAATTTTTTTATATATTAAATAAATATTTACAAAATAAATAAATATATTAAATAATTTGATTTATTTTAACATATTGAAATAAAAAATATATATATATATAAAATAAAAAATTATATTTAATAGTTAAAATAAAGAAATTAATTAAATAATATATTTAAATACATATATCTATAAATTTAAATAACAAAATAAATATATTACAAGTTGCGGATATTAAAATAATATATATTTATAATAAATTAAATATTTACTAAATAAATATTTAATAAATTTAATTAAAAATTAAATATTTACTAGATAAATATTTAATGTATTTAATTAAATTTATTTGTATATTAAATAAATATTTACTAAATAAAAAATATATTAAATAACTTAATAAATAAATATGTTATATAATATAGTGAATAAATACATGAAATAATATAATGTAATAAATAATATTTACAAAATAAATAGATATATTAAATTATAAAACAACCAAATATATTTAATAAATCATTATGTTAAATATAATTAAACTTAGATAAGGTAAATAAAAAAAACAACATAAATGATAACAAAAGTTTCATTAAACAAAATACTATTTATTTATTTTAGTTTTATTGTTTAAATACAAAATTACGAACTAAATCAAAAAAAAAAAAATAATAAATAAAAAATACTTTATATTATTTATTTTTAAATTATATGCTCTATTTAGTGATAGTTTATTGTAGTATTTTTTATTTACTATACTTAATATTTACTTTTGCTATTGATTACTTAAATAAAAAATAATATTATATTATTTAACATATTTAAATTTTAATATAATAAACGAGAAAAGAATACTATATTATTCAATATATTTATTTGTTAATATATATTTAATAAATTTTATAATATATTTATTATTTAGTAAATATTTAATTAATATATTAAAAAGTTTCATAATATATATAAATTATTTATTAAAAATATGTAAATATTTATAATTAAAAGCAGTATAAATCGAATAATATATATATATATTTTATTTTAATAAAAACTAATTATATACTATTTAATATTTTTATTTATTAATATAATAAATAAGAAATAACATTATATTGAATAATTATTAACTAATAAAAAATTTAATAATACATATCATGTATTATTTAATAGAAACAATATATATATATATATATATATTATTACAAATAGTATAAGTTAACTAATATATATGTATCTAATTAAATTAGTTTTATAATTAAAAGTAGTATAAACTAAATAATATATATATATGTATATGTATATTAAATATATTTTTTTAGTATACAAATAGAAGTTAATTGAATATATTAAATTTTTACTTAGTAAATATTTATTAAATGAAATATATTTATTAATGATTTATTTAGTATATATTAATTTAATATCATTGTCTTTAAAATATTTGTTTAGTTATTTAATATATTTATTAATGTATTTATATATTAAATATATTATATAATTATTTATTTATTTAAAAATTAAGTATAATTTTTATATATAGATATATTCTGTATTTATTCATTTATTTAAATATGTTATATTTAAATCATATTCTTTAAAATATTTATTTATTATATTACTTAGTATATTTATTTTCTTAGTAAATGTTTATTTAAATATATAAGAAAATAATTAAAATTAATAAATTAGTCTATAAAACAACAATAATGATAATAAAAGTTTAATTAGACAAGAAATTTAAAAATAATAATATTTATTTATTTATTTAGTTTACTAATTTTTATTTCGTAATTATTACATATTTAATAAATAAATTAGGTATTAGTTTTATACTTAAAATTAGTATAAATTGAATATATATATATATATATATATATATTTATATATATAGTTTTGGATAAAACGTTTTTGATTGACATAGGTAAAAATTCCACGTAGGCTAGCCGGTAAAGGTTACCTGTTATAGCCGGTGGCAAGACGAAATTTCAGGTTCTTTTGCCTTTACGGGACGTGATCCAAAAGTGGGTATCGGAGAGGACCAAATCTCAAAGGTGGCACTTACAGGACAGACTCTCCAATTTTTCCACGAGTCGAGAATAACTTCTCTTAATCATTCGTTCGGCCTTGTAGGTCGTGTAAGTCTGTACATACCCTTCAAGTTTAAAGTCGTAAGTGTTCAAACTCCACTTTAGTCCACTGCACTTTAGGCTTGCTTTAAGTAGGCTAGATCTAAGACTTGCATGATTCAACGTTCTTTATAGAACCCCCAACATTATTTTAGGTTTCGTAGAAAATATGTCGAAAATGTGTTAAAAGTGGAGTTGAGATAAAAAATAGCGAAAATGAGGTACACAAGACACCACATGACTCGTGTGAGGTGATCTATAAGCCACATGGGTCGTGTGGCGAAGGAATAAAAGAAATTTAAATTCGACTTTTTTACGCGACTCATGTGGTTGTGGGAAACGCGTCATGTGGGGTCACACGACTTGTGTGATTAGTCGTGTAGGTCTGGGAGGGTTGCATGCATCTTGAGAAAAATGTCACACGACTCTTGTGTCAACGATCTTTAAGTCACACGAGTCGTGTGACGCAGAGTTCAACCTGATGAGGATTAAGATTTTATGCAATTTTCTTTTATTATTCAACATATATTCGGCCTACCTTACAAAAGGGACTTGAAGAACTTGGTTTGGAGACTATTGACATTTTTGGAGACCGAAAAAAGCACAAGACGCGCAAGAGGAGTCAAGATTGAATATTCAGGAACAAAGTGACAATAGTTATTTTTCTTTTTTTTTTCTTTTTCTTCTTCATTGAACTCATGTAGTTATTTATTTTGAGACTTGAGAATATGTCTAGGATTTAGAAGTACTCGAATTATTTGTGAAGTAATTATATTTATTCATTCAGGTCTATCTTTTGTTAGTTAATTTCCTGTGTTTATATTTATTGTGTGAATATAGGGACTGAATTTATGCATATTTATGATTGACTTGGGATCGTGAGGAGATAGTTGATTGTTATAATTGAGAAACTGATAACTAAGGATACTAAACAGACCGGTATGTTGATAGAATTTTGCGATGGAACTAGAATCTTAAGAGCCGGTAGAGACAATTGTTCATATTGGGACTGGGAGGTGATAAATATCAATTAATCAACAATTTAACTTGCTTGAGAGAGGCTAAATTACCTTAGCGATTATTCATACAATTGAAAGAATTAAATAAGTTTTGAATGAACAAAAAATTGTTTTGTATAACAATTCGAGGAAAACTTAGCCTAGAATCTATCATTTTTGAATTAATTGAAGACTTCATTAGTTGTTATAGGTAATTTATCGTTATTCATTAATGATTGTAGAACTTAAACCAATTTACAGTAATCTAAATAATATTTAATCGTCTATATTATAATAGTTAATTAATTTAACGACAATATTTATGGAATGCGATCTTACTCGTTGATTGCTATAACCAGTGACAGATCTAGAAATTTCACTCAAGGGGGGCAAGTTTTAAATGTTAAATAATGAGTTTGTTTCTTACGTTGAAACACTCATGTCATATAAAAATGTGTTTCCTTATAAATATAGATATCGATATGTGCGCTATCAAGTTTTTAAATTTTGAATCTGTATCATTCTCACTTTTTTAAAAAACAATAAAAAAAATGAGATTTCATGTATTTATAATTTAAGTTTAAGATTTACAATTTATGAAAAAATAAGTTTTGTGTTGAAAAATTGGTTTAAATTTGAACTTTGTCGCTCATTGTATAGCATTTGTTGATGAGAGCTTACCAAATGACCATTATTTTATGAAAAAATAAATAAAGTTAAAAATGCGTGATTTAACAAAAAAAAGTAAAAAATCAACATTAAAAGTCTATCAATCTAACAAAATACTAAGTTTTAAAAATCATCAAATCGATTTACAATTAAGAAGATGAAAGAGTAAATCATTAAATATTTTTTCAAAGAAATTATCCATAAATGTAAAATATAAGGATGATAGTATATTTATCAATAAATAATAAATAATATTAATTAAATTAAAATATCATTAAAAATAAGTTTTAATTATTTATATATTGTAATAATTTTTGTATTTTCATTTATATTTTGTGGTGCTCTCTTTTTTTATGTATATATAATGAACTTTTTTAAAAAAAAAAATCAGGGGACCTATGACCCCCTGAACCTCATGTAAGTCCACCCATGACTATAACTACACCGTACATTTACGGGTAGTGTAAATATTTTGCGAACATTCATATTCTATATGAGATGATTTATATTACAATATACTCAACCTCGATTAGATAATTTTTGTTGTTTCCTTATTTCAATCTTCAAGGCCTATTTTTAAAGAAGAAAATGCAAAGTTTGCCTCATAATTAGAACCTTATTTTGTTTGTTAATCATTGAGTCATACTGTACACTTTCGGATAGTGAAAATATTTTGCAAAGATTCATATACTCAACTTTGATTAGATATTGTTTGTTGTTTCATTATTTCAATCTTTAAGGCTTACTTAAAAAAAATGTAAAGTTTGCCTCATAATTAGAACATTTTTTTGTTTGTTAATCATTGAAGTCTCATCTAAAAAAGGGTGTTGTTATTTACCGACCCTATTTTACTACATACCCGCACCCCAAAATGACTCTTTTACTCTTCTGAAATATAATAATAAAAAATTCAATTTTAATTTAATTTTTTTTAACATAAAAAATATTTTCTTAAACAAAAAACTTGCAAAAATTCTCATACACACATATTGGTCAATAAAAAAAATCTAAAAAAAAACACAAACTTCAATCAAAAAATTCAAAAGAAATCCAAAAAAATGGCGGGACAATCCTCACGCACCAGGAAAGGGCTCTCCAACTCACAAGTATTTTTTTTTTTTTTTTTATACAATTTTAACGATTTAAAAAAAAATCATATTATTATAATTTATAATAGTATTAATTCAAAATTCTATTAGTAATTAATATAATTAAAAGAAATTATTTATAGCAATATAGTAATTAATATATTTATTAGTACAATTATACAAAATACTAACTACTATATTAGTATATATAAAAAATTATATTAGTATTTAGTATCTATTATAAACTAATAGTATAAAATTAAATTAATTATAATAGGAAAAATTTATATTAGTATAAATTATTAAGTGGGGCTGGGTTGCAGTTTTTTTCTTATTATTTTTCCTTTTTTTTTAATTACTAAGGATAAAATCGTATTTTCAAGATGCGGTGGATAATAAAATAAGTGCGGTATTTAATAATTTCTATAGGGGAATTCAAATCCCTAATCTCTATGGCTCAAATATCACCAAGATTCAAGAATCCCATGACACTATTTCCCTATATCATTTGTCAACCTACGAATGAATTTCTTGTTTAGTTTACCAATATCTATAAAAGGAAAAATTCAAAAAGAATCGAACGTTACATGACAATAACTGTTCAAAAGACGTGGGACCCGCCCAAAGGCTGTAAAAGCCAAAAGGTTCATTCTCTCCACACACACACACTGTGGCCTAATCTTTTTCCTCCTAACGTTTGCCTTTTTCGTTTAAATTTCAAATTTTGTGCCTCAAAAAAGACAGTGATTATATAAAACTGAAAGATCATCACGCCAGACAGCAAGATTAATGGAGATTTTCAACTTTTTTTAATTTTTTTTTAGCTCTGTCTGTGTTTTTTCTTGTTTCTGCTCTATTTTCTGCACAAGCCACTCTGCAATGGGGGATTCAACTTGTCTCCTTCATGGCTTCTCTTATGCTTCCGCCATACCCAATGAGTCCAAACAGGTAAACAAACATGCAAAAGACCCAAGAAATTACAGCAAAGGCACCATTTTTCTCTCTGGGGTTCTTGTTATTGTTACATTTTCTTTCAGTTTTTGGGACAAAAATGAGTTCTTTAAAAGAGTTAGTTTCTTCTTGATTGACCAAAAAAGGTGCTGAAAGATTATAGTTCAGTAGTGTGTAGGATCTGCAGTTGCTTTTCGAAATAGAACAGAAATTAATGGTTTCGAATGAAGAAGAAGAAGAACAAGAACAAGAACAAGAAACTGCTCTTGTTTTGTAATCTTGATTCAGTTAAAGTTTCATAAAAATTGTATCATGATTTGAATTCTTGGAAGCTGTGGTTCGTGTAAATTGTAAAAATGTAATCTTGCGTTGCGCTTTTCAGGGGAACGCGATGCACGCCCTCGGCGAATCAATCTCGTTCGGGAGATTTATGACAGAGTCTTTATCATGGGAAAAATGGTCATCGTTTTCCTCGTCGTCATCCTCACACAAGAAGTATGTGGAGGAGGCCGAGAGATATGCCCAGCCGGGCTCAGTGGCTCAGAAGAAGGCATTCTTTGAGGCCCATTACAAGAGAATGGCGGCCCAGAAGGCCGCAGCTCTACTCGAGCAACAAAACGCTGCTGCTGCTGCTGCTAAAACAGAACCTTATGAGGATCACAATGTACATGATGATCATCAGCAAAAAGAAGGGGTTTTCGATTCTCAAATGGGTTTCGTTGAGAAAAATGAGGATGTCAAAGTTTTTAAGGATGTTAAAGAAGATACAGTGGATTGGAATAATCATATGGATGAGAATGGGGTTTGTAAAGAGGGGGAAAATGTGATAAATGCAGAAATTGAAGGCTCAGGGGAAAGCTCTGTAGAGAGAAGACTCTCTGTTTCAGGGTCTGAGATTACTGGAACTCCATTGATGGAGATTCCTTTGCTAAAGGTAGTAGCTTTCTCTTGATTATCTTTTTTTTTTTTGTCTCGAAAAATTGTATGCGATATGTGTTGTGTGATATTGATTGTTTGTTTATGAATGCAGAGCAAATCAGCTGTGACAGAGGAAGTTCAATCAGCAGAGAGCAAGAAAAAATCAAGCCTCGCTAGTTTAAAATCATCGATAAGGCGTAAAACGTGGAAAATCCCGTCTACACCTGCAGCAAGACCACCGGTTACTACTAATACTACTCCTCAATTCAAGAGAGATATTTCCCAAAGCACAAGAAAGTCTAATGTGGACGCTACAGACAAAAAACGAAACTCCACAAAGTCTTTACGCGAATTGATTAGCTTAGTTCCCGTTAAAGAACCTGATAAGGAGCCTTCTTTAGCCACCATCAAAGGTGTTAGTTCGATCAGAACACCTAAAATTTGCAGCACGCCGCTGAGGACCCCAGCTGTGGTGATTTTCTTACACCCTCTTGCTTTCGTTTCTTCCTAAATTTCTTACTGATTGTTTGCAAACACAAGGAATAAAGCAAGTTTCAACTTCAAGATGGAAAATTTCTTAGTAACTGTTTGTAAGCATGAAGTTTTGTTTTATTGAATAGTTTTAAAGTTAGTGTTTATATGAAGTTCGTGTTGCAATGCAGGGAACATCAAAGGCTGTGACAAAAGATTCTGCATATACTCCTTTAACAGAGAGAAGAAGGTGCCTAATCTATTATTCTAAACGATTCGAGTGCGTATATTAAGTAATCTGCAGGACTGTGTTCCAATGGCTGATGATTTTGGAACTTTTATGTAACAAAATACTTTGAAAATGTTCAGGATGAAAACACCGATCGACTCCTCTGCTGCCCGAGGAAGCAAAACGATGGGTCCCAAATGGCACATTTTGTCTGCTCTGTAAGTCTGAGCTCTGGTTTATCGAGAAGTATGATAATATCAAATCTGGTTGGATATTTCCGAATTAATTATTCACCCTTGGTAGAAAAATACGATATATATATTGGAGCATATGGATTGCAAGAATATGGGATGCCCTTAAATTGAGAGTAACCTCTTTGATGTATGATTGCTTGTTAGATTATAGAGTAAGAAGACACAATAATGTAATGAATAAAGAGATTTTAGTGTTGATTTATAGGTTATAGTATTTACTTAATAACTTCTGAAATTTCTTACAAAATGAATTTATTTCAGTAGTTCTAAGTCGGTGACCGCCTGTCGCAACAAGCTACAATCACCGAGCTTACCAACCCCTTTTACTCTCAGAACAGAAGAAAGAGCTACAAAAAGAAAACAGGTAAGAGTCTTTGCATATTGTTTTGTTGGAGGTAATTTATTAGTTGTCCAATAGCTAATTATTAATGCCTTTATCCAAACACTTTACAGAAACTCGAGGAAAAGTTCAACGCGAATGCAGTGCAAAAGAAGGTTGAGCAACAAAACAAACTGAAGGTGGTTATTCGTTTGGAGCCAACATGTCATTTCATTGTTGTTGGTTTTCATGTGGAAACACAACGCGTGATTTGGAGTTAAACGTTACTTGTCCATTGTTGTCAGGAGAAAGCCGGAAGCGAACTTAAGAAGCTGGGTTGTACTTTTTGCTTCAAAGCTCGTCCCTTGCCCAGCTTTTACAAGGAAAGGGAAATCTCGGTCAGTCAGATGAGGAAGGTAATGCAACAAAGTTGTTTTTTTGGTTCTTTTTCTTTATTGTGTTGAGCAAGCAAAAAGGGATTATTATTATTGTTAATATCTACTTTTAAAACAACCATTAAGCAGAGTCAAGTAAGCCGGGCTCCTCAGACAGCAGTACTAGGAAGAAGCATTTCGAACAAGAATAAGAAGAAGCAAGGCGAAGGCAGTATCTCGATGCCTCCTCCTCCTCCGCCTCCAAAATCTATCGTCAAAAATGGATCCTCGAAAAGACTCTCCAAAAACAAAGTTGCAGCAAGTGGACACAATCATTCATTACGGGCTGAAACTATTGCGCACGAGAACAAGTCCCCAAATATTCTACATTGAAGCGGAGAATTCTATTTTTATTTTGGCAGGAAAAGTGAAGCTCAGTTTGAATATTGATCATTGGAGGAGAGGTGTTAATATTGAGTGTGTTAATGTTTCCATAGTTTTCTCCTGTAGTAGACTAGTAGTTGAGGAAGTTTGTAACATGATTCTATGGAAACAAATGTTTGGAGACAAAAACTATAACACGGTAACGAGGACTTGAGCTCGAGCTCGAGCTCGGCAGTAAATTAAAGAGAAATCTAATGAACAATCAACAACAAATCAGATTGGCACCTCACAAAAACTCATCTTATGATCATCATCATCATCATCAACCACAAAGACGGAAAATTTATTCATCATCGAAATCCTCCTCCTCATCTCCGTCGTCCGAGTAGTCATCCGCTTTCAATCTCGTGCTGTGCGCCCATTTTGACGTGCTCCTAGACC
>CACSLK010024540.1:11251875-11263727 GCA_902706635.1 Striga hermonthica | reverse complement strand
TATTTTTTTAATAATAAATATTTACCATATAAATATATATACATAGTTTTATTTTTAAAAAAATAAAAAAAAATAAAAAAATTTAAAATATATGTAGGGACCGGGTCAACCCGGCCGGGTCAATGCCCCGGGTCGACCGGGTCAAGGCCGGGTTGACCGGGTTTGACCGGTTCATTTGTTATCCGGTCTAATTAGCACACCCGGACCGGTTCTGGCTCCGGGTCGACCGGGTCCTGGGTCGACCCGCCGGGCCGGTCCAGGTTGAAAAACACTGGTTTCAATTGTTATTTTAAAGATGTAGAATTTAATTATAATTATATTTTAAATTTCACAATTTTTTTATGGATAGCAACATTATTATTTTTTATTATATTTTTTCTTCAAATAGAAAACAACCAAGGGAACATTCGGTAAATTTCGCCCAGGCCTTGTAAAGTTCAAGGCGGCTCTGCAAATATCTGTAATGAGGACCGTACCGAACAATCTCATATCATACTGAACTGAAATTATGAACCGATTATAATATCAGATATCGATTTTATAGATTTTATATGGATTTTTATACTATTTAATTGTGTTATATTT
The DNA here is from genome assembly GCA_902706635.1 of Striga hermonthica. NCBI lineage: Eukaryota > Viridiplantae > Streptophyta > Magnoliopsida > Lamiales > Orobanchaceae > Striga > Striga hermonthica. Next base: position 11,263,142 of record CACSLK010024540.1, on the reverse strand, counting down.
AAAATTTAAATAACATATGGCAATAATAATAATAAAAATTACTTAAATTTCATATTTAATAATATTTGAGCTACAATTACTGAAAATATGTATTTATATTATATTTGTTGGTACTTTTTTTAGTCTCAATCCATCTTGTAATTAAAATAGTATGAAACATTATATAAGTACTTAAACAATAATTATATTATATTTTATTTAGATATCAAATGTTAATAATTGGATGCACAAATTTAGACATTATTAACATTATTAAGATTGCCCCAATTCCAACTTACAACAAGGTAGTGGATGGTCATACATAATTTGCTACCTTTTTCCACGTTTGCTGAAGCTTGAAGATATGAATCATATATTTCTCATTTTTTATTTTTTATTTTTGGTACAATAAAAGAAACCGTAGTCTTAACGTAACACCTGACGAGGGTACGAAACCCCTAAATTATCATGTTCAAGCCAAGGATCTAGACGTAGCGGCGGAGAGGACAACCTCTGGAGCCCGATCGGATATGAAACCGCCACACGCGCCATGTGATCCGCTACAAAGTTAGCTTCCCGGTGAATGTGAGTAAGTCTAACCGACCAATCCTTCTTAAGAAGATCACATATTGCCCGAACTAAAGCGTCATCGTGATGTCCATGCCCATTAACCGATTCAGACACCACTTTCGTAACTTCTTGATTATCAACCTCAGCCTCGACTTGCCGATAACCAAGGTCCCAAGCCAACACCAGCCCGTGGAAAAGGCCTCAACACTCGGCGTCCCTGGTCGTTGCTCGCCCAATATTTAGAACAAATACGCCAAGCCAGTGTCCCCCGTCAACCCGTCCCTTGTTACGAAAAGTTATTGGGATTGAGATAATTGGCATGTGTTGTGTGCTCGAACTTGTTTGTCTATGTTCAATCCCTTGTTACGAAGAGTTAATGAGAGCGAGCCGCTAGATGTATAAGCGAGAGTGTCAATCTCAAACCAAACGATGAATTGCTCGACTTTGCTAGAACTTGAATTAATTATCCCTGATTCCCTAGCTTCTCCATCTTCATTTCATGTGTATTTTTAGGTAGATTATTATTTTTATTTTATTTCTTAGTTAATAATTCAACCAATCTGCTATCTGATTAGAGTGTTTAGGATTTATTTTCATTCTATGTCTTATCAATATCAAAGCTAAATTACGCACCGCCTTCCTCGTGAGATCCACCCGGGGAACGAATCTTTCGATTCGATACTCGGTAAAAATAAAATAATTTGCTACAACAAATTTCGGCGACCAAAGATCTCCCAGCGCCTTACCTCCAGCAGAAAAAAATTGCGCCCTCGGAGCTTGTCGCGGCAGCGGAGCTTTCCTTCTCCGCGGACGCAACCCGCCCGATAGCAGATTTTAAAAGATCAAATTTTGAGATCGTTAAAAATATTATGCTTTACCTAGGTTTTGTTTTTCTCTTGTTCTTTCTTTTTCCCAACTCGTTTTTCTTTCTTTTTTGATATTTTTCGACGTAGAATAAGAATTTGATCTCGGATTTGCTATTTCTTTTGGATTCATGCTTGTTTATCTAGTTCGGCTTTCAGATTTGAACAACCGTAAGATTTTGTTTTTATTTAATTGATGAATATGGATTCTTCGATTGTGATGATTATATCAATTATGAGTAGCTAAATTCATACGCTAGGGAATAGGAGTTGATGTTTTGAATTCGTTTGCGATTATCATGTTCGTGATTGTTCAACTTTATGCGAGTCGATCTTTTTAATGAGTTTTCAACTGTCGGGCTTGAATACCGCGAATTGTTGAAGGGTGACACTTCAATTCTCGATTGTTTTCAATTGAATTCGTTTTATTCGTGCATGATAATGGTAATTCTATATTGATTAGTCGGCTAACTACCCTCTAGTTACTTAATCGACTCTTAGAACCGAAAGGGGAAGGATCGGTCGAAATAGACTTGTATGAGCTAGGTTTGTTCGTAGCTGTATTGCCTAGGCGTTAAATGAATTGTTAATTTGTCGTTCAAGTTTGTTCTCTTGTTACGAAGAGTTATTGAGGATGAATATTTGAACGATAGATTATTCAAATCACTTAACCGAATAATCTTTTGCTTGATAATTGCATTTTCGAACCAAAACGGATATCCCCGACTCCCTAGCTCCTTAAGTCCTGCTTGTTCTTAGTCATTAATTTGTCATTCCAAATTGCTTATTTAAATTTTAGTAGTCGATAATTATAAACCAATCTCACTCTTTGATTAGAATGTTAGAAATTTTACTTCTTTTTATTGTGTTTGAATAAACATGCATAATAATCTGGGTAACCTTCCTCGAGAGACACGACCCGGTGTTTTAATCTTTCGATTTTATTCCAGAAAAATATTTACAACCATCAAGTTGTGTTCATTCAACCAAGTTGTATAAGAAAATGAGGTTGGAGCAATGACACGGTACCATTCGGGCAAATTAAGTCTACGGAGCTATTAGAAATTGGAATGAACATAATTAGAAGACATTGCTACATATATAAGCTAAATGGGTTTAATTTGTTTAAAATACCTTGTTTAATACAGATATCATTTTTTTTCGATCGAGGAAAAAAAAAACATTTTAAAGAATGTCAATGGTGGATTCCTTGTTTGTATGTCTAGTTGCTGTCAATTAAATTTATCTATTTATTTTGTGCTGTTTATTTGCAATCAAAAAATTTAATTTAAAGTTCAAGACACTATCTTGTGGATGTAATAATCTATCTATATATACTAAGGATTAACTTAATTCATTTTTAGTAAGAATTTCCCGCTAAAATAATCAATGACTTTCCAAAATAGAATTATTACACACATATTAAATACAAAACCAATAAAAAAGCATTAATTGCTTAGGAAGGAAGATCCATGAAAAAATGGATTATGTTTGAATCGATTTTGTCAAAATCATTTTTTTAAGGTAAACCAATATTTTTATGGTAACATATTTTTGTGGTACAAGAATCCTATATATGTATACACAAATCTCATTTAATTTGTATATTTTATTTTATCTTTATAAAATAAAGGTAAAATAAATCTTATATAAATCTCATAAATACTGCAGTAAAGTCATATTAGTGTATGGAAGATTATTAAAATTTACTTCATAAAGTCATTACTTTCTAAATCAAAAAAACAATTAATTCTCCATAATCAGAATTAATATTAAAAAATAATTGAAATAAAAAATGGTAGAAATTTTGTAGAAGCCAAAATATCAGGCAAGTAAAGAAGGAGTTAATTATAGAGGAAAATTTGACCATAAAATTTCACTCTCACATATACATAAAATGAAACTAGAATCCATCGTGAATGATATGAATCATATGTATAAATTACAAATCCTTGACCATCTTTTAGGGTCCATTTTACTTATATTTCAGCTATAGTTATAGTGATACTATACCATAGGATTTCAACACTTAAAAACCTCAAATTCTTGGAATAAATTTCAACAGAAATTCATTCCAATAACTATAAAAAATTTTGAGAGAATAAAAAAAAAATTGCCAGCGAGAGAAGATCCCGAACATTATAATTCTTTTTCGTAATATCTTTATTTTCTTTTGCTTGTCCTCAGATTTTTTGAGTTTCTTTTTTTATGGAATAAAATTTTTTCTACATCATTTGTAGATTTTTATTTTATTTATTTAATATCGTTGTTTTATCTTCTGATCTATATATTTTTGTTTTACGGATTTATGTTTGTTTTATTTTACTTTGATAATAAACAATTTCTATTAATATTTATCATTTTCACCTACAAGGCATACAAACTAAATCAAAATTTTCAACGAACCTTTTTTTTGTATCACAATTTTTGTGGTGAAACATCTTTTAGATATACACAAATCAAATTTTATTATTATTTTAACCTTTTTGTCGTAATAAAATTTAATTCACACACAGTTCTTCATATTAATTGTTTGTACTACAAAATGCTAGAATAAAATAAGATAAATATGAAATGCAATGTTTATGGAAAATGATTTACAAGTATTTCTATTCATAAATAAATCTCTTATTTGAACTTAATAATATTTTTTTAAGTATTGTTATGCAATAGATACAATCTAAATCTCTTTTTAAAACCGAACAAATCCATTTTAAAGATTACATTTTATATTTATTTCAAAGATTGGAATCAAATTGACCATAAAATGAGACTAATAGAATAAAAACAATAAACACAAAATCAATGAGAATGCTAAAATAAAAAAGATATATATGAAATGCAATCTTTATAGAAATTTGATTTACAAGTGTTTATACTTTATATTCATATAAATAATCTCTTACTTGAACGTATGAACTTTTTTTTACATATTGTTATGCAAATACAATCAAATTTATTCCAAATATTGGAATCAAATTTATTCCAAATATAGGCGGTCTTTGACCTGTCCTCCCATTTTTATTCAGCTGTTGGTTGTTTTTATTCAGTCATTGGTTGTTTGTATTAAGCTTGTAGCTGTCATTTTTCACCTTTGTGCGGATTTATATAAGATCTCTATCGTTTCCAACAAAAAAAAATAATTACTAAATGAGACTAAGAGAATATAAGAGATAAACATAAAATCCACTAATCATAGTAATAATTTGTTTAATACTGCCATAATATTCGGTTCTCTTCTACTACAAATAATACTAACTAAATTCGAGATTTTTAACGATCTTTTTTTTTTTTTTTACGATATCATAATTTTTGTGGTGAAAATCTTTTTCTTTTAGGTATCATCCGAATAAACAAATTATGTGATATTTACCACATCAAGAAATAGTATCACTTCAATTTCATACCATATTTTTTGCTTTGACACGAATGTGAGACTTATAAATATTCCATCAAACTCATACGATAAAAGAATCTTACACGAAAATATAAAAATATATATTGTCAGGGTTAGTCTTTATCGCATATAGTTGTTCTTGAAGAAATCGTTTTTTAGTCACATTCAATTGTATGTTGTTACATGTGCAACTAATAGAAAGTGTGACGTTCATCATATTTTCATGCATTTTGAGTGATATAGTGTGATGTTTGACCGTGTTTATTGTGGGATTGCGCACCATTTCGTTTGATTTATTAATCTATGATAGAGGTATATTTGTCGTTAGTTTTGTAGGAAACATGCCCGAAAAAGCGTTAAAGATGGAATCAGGACGAAAAACGGCAAAAATAAGGTGCAGGCAGGGTCACACGACTCGTGTTGTATGTGACACGAGTCGTGTGAGGTGAGAAAAATCGAGATCATGCAGAGTTTTGGCACGGCTTCACCACACGAGTCGTGTGGCCCATGACACGAGTCGTGTGGGCTCACACGACTCGTGTGACGTCTCGTGTAGGTTGGCCGTGTGAGTCTGGGAGCGGGGCAAAAATTCGAAGAAAGTCACACGACTCGTGTGGCTAGTGACACGACTCGTGTGACGCGCAAACAGTCCTGCGGGAAATAGGATTCCTACGCGATTTTGTCTCTTTTTCAAGCCATATTTACCCTACAGTATATAAGGAACATAAAGAACACGGTTCTGGGACTTTTGACACCATTGGAGGCCTAGAGAAAGCACGAAACACACGAGGGATTCGAGGAAGTCAAGATTGAAGATCCGGGAACTAACGACAACAATAGTTCTTCTTTCTTTTCTCTTTTTCTTCTTCATTGAACTCATGGATTTATTTATTTGGAGTATTGAGAATATGTTTAGTAGCTAAATTTCTTTGAGATTCTAGGATTTGCGAGTACTCGGATTATTTTATGAAGTGTTTTTGTTTATTCATTCCGATCTATCTTTCGTTTATCAATTTCTTGTGCTTATTATTATTGTGTGAGTAGACGACCGCTATGAATGTATATTTGTAATTGATTTGAGACCGAGAGGAGATAATTGATTGCTAGAATTGGGAACTTCATAACGTAAGAGACTAAACAGACCGAGAGGTTGATAGGATCTTGCGAGGGAATTAGAATCTTAGGAGCTTATGGGAGTTAGTTGTTCATCTTGAGACCAAGAGGTGATAGATAGCAATTAATATCTACAATTTAACTTGTTCGAGAGAAATGTGTAAATTACTTTAGCGATTATCCCTACGATTGGTAGAATTAAATAAGGTTTGAATGAATAAGAAAACTTTGCTAGAATAATTCCGAGGAAAGCATAGCCTAGAATCTATTTTCTCATTCTTGATTTATTTAGAATAAGCCTTCTTTACTTTTAGAATTTATTTTTGCATTCATTCATTAGTTTAGAATAAAAACTCCAATTGAATTTGCATTAGTCTAGATAATATTTAATCGTCTATATTTTGGTACTCAATTAATTTAACAATAGTCTCTGTGGAATACGACCTTGCTCGCCGCTTTCTGCAGCTACTCCGTACACTTGCGGGTAGTAAAATTATTTTGCAAACAAGTTTTTGGCGCCGTTGTCGGGGGCTTTTTTGTTAAAATTAATTAATATTAGAAGAAGACGGGTAGATATTACTTTAGTCATTTTTATTTTTATTTAATACTTTGGTTCTTAATTGCATCGTTTGTGGTTTGTGTGTCTTGACAGGCACGTGCATGATTACGAGGTCTAGTGGGAATTCACCCGCGAAATTTGACCCCGAGATTGAAGCTAGTTGTCGAATGAACAACGCAAATCAGAGACTACAACAACGACTGAGAAGTGCAATGGAGGAACAAGGTGAAGAGAGGTATAGACAGCTCGAGGCACAAATGGCGGAGCTACAATGCCAACTGGTCGCGCAGCAGGCTCAACAAGAGACAGGAACACCGGTTCGGAACATCTTCCAACCTCATACTGACCAAGTATACGGTGGAGGTCACGGGCCGAGAATTGCGGCTAATACTTTTGAGTTGGGCCCGTCCTTGATTCGAATGGTGCAGCAAGAGCAGTTTGGGGGAGCTGCAATCGAGGACCCGAATGCGCATCTGGCACAATTTCTGGAGATATGTGGTACAGTGAAGTACAATGGAGTCCCGGAGGATGCTATCCGGCTTTGGCTTTTCTCTTTCTCTCTTAGAGATAAAGCCAAGGTGTGGTACAATTCTCTTGAGGCCGGGACAGTGACAACATGGGATGAGATGCGTCAGAAATTTCTCTTGAAGTTCTTCCCACCGAGCAAGATGTTGAGACTTCAGACGGAGATCACTCAATTCAAGCAACAAGATGGTGAGCCTTTATATGAGGCCTGGGAGCGTTACACGCAACTCCTTCGGACGTGCCCACAGCATGGATTTTCGGAGGAGCACCAAATTTGCTATTTCTATAATGGATTGAGTGGCCCGATGAAGGCTATGGTGGACGCCTCAGCTGGAGGTGCCCTTTTGGGAAGGCGACCGAACGACGCGAAGCGAATTCTTGAGGAGATGGCATCGAATAGCTATCAGTGGCCGGTTGAGAGAACTATGCTTAAGAGGGTGGCAGCTACAAATGAGATGGACTCAGTGGCGACAATGGTAGCTCAAGCGACCGCAATTGTGCTTAATAAGTTGCAAGTGGGGAAGAATGAGAGCGTAAGAGTTGCGGAGTCGATTGAGGATGTGAGTTATTTGAATGACCGGAATTTTGGAAATTTTCGAGGAACTCAAGGGGGAAACACTTATTACCAAGGTAACCGGAATCACCCCAGTTTACCATATGCAAATCCGAATAATGCTCTACAACCATCTCCCCGATTTTCGGTGACCAACGGGGTCATCAATGAGCCGAAGAAGCCGACAATCGAAGATATGTTCGCCTCGTTCATGACTCAAACGCAACAATTCATGGGCGAATCTCAGGCTAAACACTCTACCTTAGAGAAGCAAGTGAAGTCAATGGAACAGCAAATTGGGCAATTGGCCACGGCAGTTGGAAGTCTACAGCAGAGAGGACAATTTTCGAGCAATACCGAGGTGAATCCAAAGGAGCAATGCAATGTTGTCCATATTCAAGAGGAAAGGGATGAAGTTAAGGAGCCGCCAACGGGTAAAGTGAAAGAAGTTGAGCCCGCTATGGTTGAAAAAGTCGAGAGACCTTTTAAGGCGTACGAGATTGTGGCCATGACTAAAGAGAGTAGCGCGAAAATTCAAAAGAAGTTGCCCCTCAAATTCAAGGATCCCGGGAGCTTTACTATTGAGTGTTCTTTTGGAGATTTTCATGTTGAGAAGGCCTTGTGCGACTTGGGGGCTAGTGTGAATGTAATGCCGTCATCAATGTTCGAGAAGTTGAAGTTTGAGACAGGGGAATTTAGGCCCACGACTATTGCACTACAAATGGCGAATAGATCATTGTCCTACCCGCGAGGGTTTTAGAGGATATCATGGTTAAAGTCGGTGATTTCATTTATCCGGCGGATTTTGTCGTGCTAGACATGGATGACGATGATGATGTTCCGCTAATTTTGGGGCGACCGTTTCTAGCAACCGGACGAGTATTGATAGACATCGAGCGTGAAGAGCTCACTTTCCGGGCGTTTGATGAGCGGTATACATTTTTCATTGATCGAGGGCCAAAGAAAAAGAAAAAGAAAGGCGAGGAACACCAGGGTCGGAATATGGTGAAGGAGTTGGTCGGAATGAATGGAAACGACCCATATTAAGAGTTTGAGAGACGTCTAGCTAAAGACGTTAAACTAAGCGCTTGGTGGGAGGCAACCCATCTTTTATCGCTTATATTTTCATTTTTTTTATTTTTATTTTATTCAAAAAAAAAAATGGTGGTGATCGAGTGTTCGAGCGAAGCATGGAGAAGATGATCATGCTCAAGGGTGCAAGGATTGCTTACGGTGGAGCTCGCTCGACTATTCGGTTAGTTACTTGGGATATACCGTTTATTTTTCTTAAACTCAATTCTTTTCTAAAGAATAAGTTTGGGGGAGATAGATGTCGTATATCTTGAGTTTTTATCGCTTTATTGCATATCATATAGTTGATTGCATTTGTTTATTTATTTTTTTTAGGCTATTTTTATTTTTAGGTTGCACGTTTACTTGCTTTATTAGGATATAGAAATAATTTGCTTGAGTCGGTTCTTTGTGTATTTCTTTTGCTTTGGCTGAATGGTGGATAAAACTTGAATGGTGAATGGTTATTTGATGTGATTGAGAAAATGTGATGGGGTTATAATTTGTTGTGCCTAGATGAAAACGCTTATGAGCCTTGAATCATCGATATATTGAGCCTAGTGAGACTTGAGCCTTTATTCTTTGTCTGTGTGTGTCAATTGGATGCCCCAGTTATTAGAATTTGCCTTGATTCTTACTTGAAAAAAAATACATTGGTGATTGTGAGCTTTAAAAATGATTTAGGCGGTTTTTGATTTAGCTCGTTTGGCCTTGTTCTTTGTCCTTAAAAATATTTTTCACTAGTAGCCCGTTTGAGCCTTCAGCCTTTTTCTTGTCAACCGGATTATCTTATTTATTTGGAGAGTTGATTATTGTTTGGGATGGACGGGGATAACGGTGTTATTTATTGAATGATTGGATATGGAATGCGGTGTCATCGATGTTTCATTTAAGGTGCTTGATTCAAAAAAAAAAAAAAAATGAAGAAGTAAAAAAATGATAATAAAGGGAGCTCGCAAGTCGAACTTTCGGGATTCTACTCCTCTTACGAGTTGATTGAGTTTGACAAGTAATGAGTATGGGAAACTACTCTAGGATACTTGGATGACCTCCAATGTTTATATCTAGGGAATGTTGTCCTTACGGTTTGATCTTGTTTGGAAAAAGTAAGCTCCCCTTGAATAAAAAAACGGTCAAGTACTCTCTTTGCAGTTTGATTTGAGCATTTATGAGTTGTGTATGGATTATTTTGGTTTGGGGATGAGAAACACTGATGTTGATTAGGGATGAGTAGCGGAGTAGTCGAGTAGTCTATTTACTCGACTGGTATGATTGTTTATTTGAGCCACTTTATCCATATATATCCTACCTTTGACCAAATAGCCTACGTTACAACACGAGAAGACCTTTTGATTTAAAGCTCATAATTACTAATTGTGTTTGAAGTAGGGTGTTAGATGATTGGCAAACATATAGTTAACTGGGTGTTTAATTTGACTTGAGCGTATCCTTCTCTTTTATATATTGATGACATGTGAGTGAGGCACTTATATATTCCTATTTGAGAGTTTGTTGATTCAAGGTAGACACAAGATAGTAGTCAAAAGCATGATTATTATGATCGTTTGAATTTTTTCTTGGTTGCATTGAAGAACTTGAAACTATTCTAGTTTGATATCACTCATTATGCCTGAGTTCTAATTTTCTTATTCTTGTTCGGGAACGAACAAGGGTTTAAGTTTGGGGGAGTGACGTTCATCATATTTTCATGCATTATGAGTGATATAGTGTGATGTTTGACCGTGTTTATTGTGGGATTGCGCACCATTTCGTTTGATTTCTTAATCTATGATAGAGGTATATTTGTCGTTGGTTTTATAGGAAACATGCCCGAAAAAGCGTTAAAGATGGAATCAGGACGAAAAACGGCAAAAATAAGGTGCAGGCAGGGTCACACGACTCGTGTTGTATGTGACACGAGTCGTGTGAGGTGAGAAAAATCGAGATCATGCATATTTTTGGCACGGCTTCACCACACGAGTCGTGTGGCCCATGACACGAGTCGTGTGGGCTCACACGACTCGTGTGACGTCTCGTGTAGGTTGGCCTTGTGAGTCTGGGAGCGGGGAAAAAATTCGAAGAAAGTCACACGACTCGTGTGGCTAGTGACACGACTCGTGTGACGCGCAGACAGTCCAGCGGGAAATAGGATTCCTACGCGATTTTGTCCCTTTTTCAAGCCATATTTACCCTACAGTATATAAGGAACATAAAGAACACGGTTCTAAGACTTTTGACACCATTGAAGGCCTAGAGAAAACACGAAACACATGAGGGATTCGAGGAAGTCAAGATTGAAGATCCGGGAACTAACGGCAACAATAGTTCTTCTTTCTTTTCTCTTTTTCTTCTTCATTGAACTCATGGATTTATTTATTTGGAGTATTGAGAGTATGTTTAGTAGCTAAATTTCTTTGAGATTCTAGGATTTGCGAGTACTCGGATTATTTTATGAAGTGATTTTGTTTATTCATTCCGGTCTATCTTTCGTTTATCAATTTCTTGTGCTTATTATTATTGTGTGAGTAGACGGTCGCTATAAATGCATATTTGTAATTGATTTGAGACCGAAAGGAGATAATTGATTGCTAGAATTGGGAAATTCATAACGTAAGAGACTAAACAGACCGAGAGGTT
>CACSLK010024540.1:11207203-11219563 GCA_902706635.1 Striga hermonthica | reverse complement strand
AATTTTTATTACTTTCAACTTTTTTCTTCAAACATCATACAAAGGTCCTATTTATAATACTACAAATATATTCAAATTTAAATATTTAAACCTATAACTAATCATAACCAACATGTTTAAAATTCAAAAAGAAACTAATAAAACTATTCTATCCAAATAATTAACTAACGCAACTACTCCCGCCATCATCCACACGATCTGATTTCTACACGAAAGTCCGATTCTCATCAGATTATTTGTAGATAGAATGATACAAGAAAAAAGTCTAAATAAACAAGACTATTAAATAAATAAAAAATTAAAAAAATAGTTTTTCTTGTTTTTCTAGACATTGAAAAATTACCTTTAATAAATTATAAATTGCATTTAAGCAGTCACGAAGACAACAAATAAGAGAAAATAAAAATTATATTACAACAAAGAATATTTATTCTAACACAACTGTTCTGACCGAACATCATAAGAAAACAAATGAAAGATTTGGGGCTTCAAATTTCTACACAATGTATATATTTTGTTATTGCTCATTCATTAATTAGCCTCTTCATTTGTGTAATGGGCACAATTTATATTTAGTTATTAGTCCTTTTATTTGTGTAATAAACAAAACCAAACATAAATACATAAAACATAAAAAAACAAAAAAATTGAGGCCCCTAATAATGAGAGGCCCTAGGCATGGGCCTAAGGTGCCTCCCCCTGGAGCCGGCACTGAAATTGGGTCTACGTCAATTTCCTCCGACCCAGCAAAAACCTCAAGAAATACGGGTCATGGCCCTAATAACAGGACCCACGGACGGCATTGGCAAGGCATACGCTTTTCAGCTCGCGAAGAAGGGGCGCAAGTTGATTTTAGTCGGGAGAAACCCTAGTAAGCTCGAGGAGGTCTCCGGATCCATTAAATCCAAGTACGGGTCGGTCCTGATCAAGTCCGCGGTGGTGGATTTCTGATGGCAACGAGATCGCACTTGCCTTTCTGGAGAAACGAGATCGTCAACGTCATTAGTGGAATTTATCACTATCCTATTTTATTTATTTGCTTTCCTGTTTTTATTTTTAAATTATTTTAGGAATAAGTAACTTTATTTATTTAATCATTTTCTTGTTTGGGAAGGAGGTATTTTAGGATTCTAAGACTCTATATATTGATCTGTTGGTGATGGATAGCAGATCGATTGATTATGAATAAAATTATCTGTTCTTGAGTTCTCTGTTCCTCCATTTTAATCTTTCACTGCGTCAGTTGGTATCCAGAGACCAGTACGTTCCACGATGCCGCCAAAGAAGAACGATGCCGTCAAGGCCGCTATTGAGATGCTCAACCGTCAACTCGCTGAGATACAGATCGGGTTCGGACGACAGTTTGACCACATGGATCGACGAATCACCGATTTGGCACAGGGTTTCGAGGATCGTTTGGCCGGACACGCTGCTCACACGGATGATCGAACGAACCGTGGCCGGGGCGGACGGCACGGTGGAGCGCCCGGAGGATGCGGCCAGGGTAGACGTGGGGCGTCCACCGTGCCCGGAGGATGCGGCCAGGGTAGACGTGGGGCGCCCCGCGACCGATCGCCTAATCTGTGGAATGGCGGGGGTGACGATTTTGTGTTCGAGGGTATCAAAATTGTCTTACTTCCTTCTCCACTTGCATCGATGAACCATTTGTATACGTTTATAAAGCATGTTTTTTCGCAAACGAGAATCGATTTTGTCAAATTCCGAAACTGGTGACTAAGCGTGATTCTGATTGGACCAAAACTGAATATGTAAACATTACAATCTCATTGACGATTGGGCCACCACTTCAAAAAGGCTTATTGCATTTAATGTAATCCTTTCTACCTCGTACAAAAAGTCAAAGCCACTGCCACTATAAATAACAAAATTTACGGTAATAGAAGGGATCGAACTCTCGATACTCAAATGTGCCATCTCGGTTACAATATATACCGACATCTTGTACTTAACACAAATACACCAAAATAATACAAAACCTCAATCTTTCTGCTTTAATTATGCTGTATCATGGTTGTTAAATTTCGTATAACAACAGTTTGACGCTAGAGGAAGGACCTCTTAAGTGATTTGAGGTTAATCTTCGACGAAACCATGTACGTTCCGTGTTGACACATTTCACACGCTTAACGTTGTCAGCAAACGACATGTCTCAATCTGAGCAAACCTCGAAAGTTGGACATAACCGCAACATTGCGAAATCGACCGCGCAGCCTACAGCAGTGCCGACCGTTCCAGACTTCAACGCCTTGTTCCAAAATCCTGATTTTGTTAAAGGTTTTTCTACTCTAATGGCCAGACTATATACCTGGGGCCTCTCAGGTGAATCCACTTCAACCAACTAGAACAAATCAACCTGCTCAGCCTCAAGTTAGAGCTGCTGCGTCTCACGCAACCTCACAGCCTTGTCCTGAACTCCCTCCGTCGCAAAAAGAGGGAATTGCAGGTCAAGCGAATGTTTCTCCTCATACAGGCGTGATTCCCCCAGGAGTCAATTTACAAGAACAAACAACTGAAAGTCATTCAGCCCGACCACAAATAAATCCGGTAAATCCCATTCCTGATCCTTTGTTATCACAAGCCGTAAGACAGACTGACTTACGTCAACAAATCGAGAAAAACCGCCTTTCAAGGCATGAATCACTTGAATTTGAGATACTAAGGAGGAAAGCTGCCGACTTGGAAACTCGACAGAAAATGCACGAAAGCCACATACACCGAAATTCGACCTCGGCGCATACTGGCGTGGAGACCGACTCGCCTCTCGCTTTCGAACTTACCTCGGAACCTTTACCTGGAAAAATGAAAGTTCCCCAAATTAGTTTGTATGATGGGACCACTGACCCTGATACTCATCTCGAGCAATACACTTCCTAGATGGACTTGCACGGTGCGACAGATGCCTTACGATGTCGTATGTTCTCGCTGACATTGGGACCTCGGGCCCAAAAATGGTACCATTCGTTACCTCATCGTTCGATTTGGAACTGGCAGCAATTGAGGTCGGTTTTCTGATCTCATTTTATTTATGCCCAAATTTGTCTTGTTCCCAAAGAATCAATCACCAATATAGTGCAAAAAGAGGATGAAAGTGTAAAAGATTACATAACACGCTTCAACGATCGAGTTCATAACATGGAGCCGTGCCATCCTAAAACACTTTTCGGCCTTAGACCGAATTCGCTTTTTCCATGGACACTTTGTCAGAATAAACCTGGCAGCTTTCAAGATTTTTTTGCCCGAGCACAACAGCATATAATAGCTGAAGAATCAATGTCAGTTCCAAATTTTAGCTTTACCCCTAAAGAGGTGGTGCCGGAAAAAAACGTTAAAAAGAAGGATAAAAAGTTCATTAGCGGAAGATTCGGAAAACCTCAATCCAGGGGATTAACGAAAGATGACCAGCCAATCCAGAGGTGTGTATGGCGTAAAGGCAATACGCCGAGGATTTGAAGTCGGGCTATCAAACTATTTACTCTGTCGGGGCCGCGACAATATTTGAAGAACTCAAAGGGAAAGGGATTATTCCTGACCCCAGGCCGATTAGAACTCCTGAAGACTAAGTAGATAAATCAAAATATTGCGCCTACCACAAATACCCCGGGCATAACACCGATGAGTGCTTGAGCCTGCTATCGGTCTTAATAAGGTTGATAGGGAATCCACAAGTCCGAAGATATGCCAAAAATCACGACTTCAAACGTAAAGTAAGGCCAACAGAGATCTGTGATGATGACGAAGATGAAGAAGTAAATCCAAAAAGAATTCGCCCATGTGATAAAAAAGTCTTCACCTTCACTTTAGAAAGTTCGAGAGATGGATCTATCAAGAAACTCCGCTTAGATTCCTCATCTTCTACCTCCACTCCTAGCAGTTGCATTCCCGGAGTTAATACTAAAGACGGAAGACCGACTCTATCACACCGCCAAACAAAAGTGAATTCCCGAGAAGCCCGTAACTCGGGAAAACGAGTCATCACCACCGACTTACGAGACACCATAAATTCTCGTAATTGTCCAATAACTTTCACAACACAATATGCCAATTTGTTTGTACATCCTCATTCTGATGCCTTAATAGTCACAACCCTTATTGGAGACATCCCAGTTCATCGAATTCTAGTTGATACCGGGGCCTACTCAAGCATTCTAATGTATCGAGCATTTGAATATATGGAATAGATCCCACCAAGATCAATCCCTGTGATGATCGAATCCAGGGATTTAATGAAAGTATCGCACGCCCAATAGGGGAAATAACACTCCCAATTCGATTTGGGGCTCCAGAATCAGTTTCTAAAGTCATTACGGAAACTTTCAAAGTGATGGATATCAAAAACGAGTAGAATTCCTTGATCGGTAGAACAACACTCTACAAACTTCGAGCGGCAGTATCAATTTTTCATTATCCAATAAAGTTCCCGATGATAAATGGAGAAGGGACGCATTATGGAGATCAACAAGAATCCCGAGAGTTGTCTCTATCAACTTCGTCTCGAGAAATTCACGTGATGGAGAATTTTGATGTCAATACTGACACAAACGAAGGATGTTCGAATCAACTACCACAAGAATCGAGTATATCTCCCCATACCTCGGAACACCAAGAATTCCAAATTCTGAATTTAGAATCACGGGCCACCTCAGTTCCTAAGAACGTTCCTGCATCTGATTTGACCCAGGACCATGGAAAGCGTCTTGGAAAAGAGCCAATCAAAGAAGATGACGAGCTAAATCCCCGCACTTTATTCAAAGAAAAGAAGAGTCGCGAACGGGCTGAGGTTAGCGCGGTTAATGATATCAGCCCAAGTATTAATTACACGGCCTTGAGAACCCGTCGAAGATATAGACACTGTCTTTATCGATGAACCGACATGTTCCAAGTCGGCCAGAATTGGGGCCAATCTATAAGAGCCTATCTGAAGTCAACTCGTTCAGTTCCTCCGGGCAAATTCCGACATCTTTGCCTGGAAATATGAAGATATGAAGGGAATCGATCCAAGTCGAAGATATAGACATTGTCTTTATCGATGAACCGACATGCTCCAAGTCGGCCAGAATTGGGGCCAATCTACAAGAGCCTATATGAAGTCAACTCGTTCAGTTCCTCCGAGCAAATTCCGACATCTTTGCCTGGAAATATGAAGATATGAAGGGAATCGATCCAAATATAGCATGCCACCGTTTGAATCTTGACAGAACTGTAAAACCGGTCGTGCAGAAACGACAAAAGCTTGGCCCAGAACAACAAAAGGCATTAGAGGAAGAAGTAAAAAAGCTTAGAGACAATAAATTCATTAAAAAAGAAAAATACCCAACATGGGTATCCAATCCGGTGTTGGTTAAGAAGAGTAACGGCCTTTGGCGTCTATATATTGATTTTTTTGACCTGCCCCAAAGACAGTTATCCTTTAACTCATATCGATTACATGGTGGATGCGACGTCGGGACGCGAACTAATGAGTTTCATGGACGCATATCTTGGATACAATCAAATTCCAATAAAACCCGAAGATGCTGAACGCGCGTCCTTTTATTCAGCCCCATTTTATATTGTTACACCATGATGACTTTTGGCCTGAAAAACACTGGGGCCACATATCAGAGGTCGGTTAACAAGATGTTTGCCGCACTTATCGGCGATGCCATGGAAGTATACGTTGATGACATGTTAATGAAATCTATTCACGCCACCGACCATATAGAACATCTACAGGACATGTTTAATATCCTTAGAGAAGACTCCATGGTGTTAAATCCAAAGAAATGCACGTTTGGAATCAGTTATGGAAAATTCTTACGGTATATGGTGACCCAGAGAGGCATAGAAGCCAATCCAGCAAAAATCCAGGCAATTCTTGACCTCGCACCTCCATCATCAGTTAAAGTTGTACAAGCCCTTACCGGCCGACTCGCTGCACTGAACAGATTCATCTCAAAGTCGACTGATCATTGCAAACCATTCTTTGAGGCAATCAAAAAGAGGAAATAGTTCGAGTGGACCGAGGAGTGTCAACAAGCCTTGGTCAACATCAAAGAAGTACTTACTTGTTCCCCGACATTACAAAAACCCGTACCTGATGAAGTGTTGTACTTATATTTGCGAGTAAGTGAAGTTGCTTTCAGCGCTGTCCTTTTCCGAGAAGAGGAGCACAAACAAGCGCCCGTTTATTATGTCAGCAAAGCACTACACGATGCTGAAATTCAGTACCCTCCCATGGAGAAGCTTGCCTTTGCTTTAGTAATCGCTGCTCGAAAATTACGACCTTATTTTTTAGAACACCCTATTGTGGTATTTACCTCATACCCGCTGAGACAAATTTTACATCGACCCGACACCTCGGGTAGAATAGTTAAGTGGGCTGCTGAACTCGGACAATTTGATATACGGTACAAACCGAGAATAGCAATAAAGGCCCAGGTGTTATCCGACTTCATCGCTGAATTTACTCCGGCAATTGAGATAGTAAGAAGTGAACAATCGTGGACCTTATATGTTGATGGATCTTCAACTACCCAACGGGCCGGAGGCAGTATAGTCCTAACCAGTCTGGAAAACTTAATCTTTTGCCATTCCATCAATTTCTTGTTTCCAACGACCAATAATGAAGCTGAATATGAAGCTCTAATCTGCGACCTTAATTTAGCAGAGTCAATGAACGTGATGTCGCTCAAAGTTTTCTTTGACTCGCAGTTGCTGGTGAATCAAGTGAACAGAGGATTTGAAGTAAAAGAACCTCGATTAGCACTGTATCTAATGCTAACCAAGAAGAAGCTTGCCAAATTTGATGTACACATAGAGCATATTCCACGATCCTCTAATATCCGAGCTGATGCTCTCTCAAGACTGGCGGCAAATACCGGTGTGGATAACATCGAATATATCCAAGTCGGTCAACAGGAAAAACTGTCAATTTCAACCGAAGGTATCATGACTGTTGAGGTAAACACACCGAAGAGTAACCCGACTTGGATGGATCCCATCATTTCTTATATAAAGACTAGAGCCTTACCCGATAACCCCGTAGAAGCTCGGTCTCTCCGCATCCGAGCAGCTCATTTTACTATCGATGGTGACGCACTTTACAAAAGAGGCTATTCGCTTCCATTATTAAAATTTTTGAACAAAGCAGAATCCAGGTATGTCTTCGAAGAAATCCACAAAGGTGTATGTGGAACTCACCTCGGGGCACAAGCTCTGGCATACAAAATCCTACGGCAAGGATACTATTGGCCAACCCTCAAATCAGATGCTGCCAGCTTGGTACGTTGGTGCCTGAAATGTCAAGTATTCGCACCTAATGTTAATCAACATCCTGAGGAGATCAAATCTATCTACAGTCCTTGGCCATTTGCCAAATGGGGGATTGATCTAATTGGACCACTTCCGACCGCCAAAGAAGGTGTAAAGTTCACCATTATTGTTGTAGATTATTTCACTAAATGGGCGGAGGCGGAACCATTAGCTACAATAACTGAGCTAAAATTCATAGATTTCCTCTGGAAGAATATTGTTAGTCGATTGGGAGTGCCGAATTCAATCATAACCGACAACAGGCGTCAGTTCGAAGGAAAGAAGCTTGACACCTTCCGTGGAGAATACGATATTAAACACTTCTTCTCTTCTCCATATCGTCTACAATCTAATGGACAAGTTGAAGCAGTGAACAAAATTATCAAGAACGTCTTGAAAACCCTACTCGACGCTGCTAAGGGTGCATGGCCTGAAGAGTTACCACATGTGCTTTGGGCTAACCGAACAACAACTCGGATATCAACAGGCAAAACACCTTTCTTACTTACATATGGGATGGAAGCAATGGTTCCTGTTAAAGTCGGATCCCCGACGTACCGAACAAAAATTTCGCTGAAGACTCAAACTCGGAAAAACATTAAAGCAAATCTTAACTTAAAGAAAAAACTGGGGTTCGTGCCGAAATAAGAAACGCTGCTTATAAACGACGGAGCGAAAGATACATCAATGCCAAAGTCAAACCTCGAATGTACCGAGTCGGCGACTTAGTCCTCAAGAGAATCACCGGACCTGACCTCGGACTGTTGTAACCGAAATGGGAAGGCCCTTTCAAAATTAGCCATGTTCTGCCAAAAGGCGCTTACCGACTCGAGTATCCTAACGGCACACAACACCAATACCCATGGAATGCTGTCTTCCTCAAAAAATATTACCAGTGAGCGGTGTAAATTTTTCTTACCAACATCCCCCCTTTCAATCCGCTCAAGCATTGCGGTGCCTATCCTTTCCAGCATATCATCCTCTTTGGCTTTAGCCACTGTGGCAATCACATTTTCCGAGAACATCTCCTCCTCGGTTTGCACTTCCAAAGATGTCACGGAATTATCGGCTCTGCAGCCGACAATTCCTTGACTTTTCTCGCCGCAAAATCAAGCACGGCCTAGCGAAGCTGCGCAAGAAACATGTTCTCAATGTTCTGCGCGACACTCACATCGGCCAAAGTATTGATGAAGACCTCGGCTAACTCCATCCTCTTGTCTTTCTCGCCCTCAAGGATCATCTCAGCAAAAGCACGACGTAGAAAGAGATCGCGCTCTTCGCTTAAGGGAATAATGTCGGGGTTCCCTCTTTCTTTTTCTCTCTCAGCCCGACTAAACAGCCAACCGCAAAAATCGATTTCATCATCGTCAGCAGGCACATGCATAGATTTGATTGACGAATTAAGACCATATTTCTTTAACCTCCTCAACAAATAAATTCGCAAGTCGTCAACAGTATAAAGCCCATCCCCAACTCTCTCGATAGACCACTCAAACTAACACAGGTGTTTATCATAAAATCAACTGCAACATTATCATCATCTTCCTTCCCTTCCTTGTTTCCGAAAATTTTTCTGGCCTCCGTACCTTTCTCGTACCTTAAATTCCCAAAAGCCATTTCTTTCTCCTCTAGACGGCGAGCTCTT
Source organism: Striga hermonthica (assembly GCA_902706635.1). Taxonomy (NCBI): domain Eukaryota; kingdom Viridiplantae; phylum Streptophyta; class Magnoliopsida; order Lamiales; family Orobanchaceae; genus Striga; species Striga hermonthica. Next base: position 11,210,607 of record CACSLK010024540.1, on the reverse strand, counting down.
TCTCATGAGCCTCGCGAGCTCGGATCAACAAAGCCTCTTTCTCCGAACAGTCACGCCGAGTTGCCTGGTGTTTGGTACGTTCTTTCAACAATTGTTCTTCTTTCGCTTTGGCCGTCTGCTCAGCGATGACAAGTCGGTCCATGAGATTCTTCAACTCGGTTTTTATACGCTTCTTTTCAGAGGTCAACTCTGCAATCTCGGGCTGAGCCACTTTTAGCTGATCATTTTTTTCGGCAACCGAGGCTATCAAACCAGCTTTCTCCTCCTCCAATGATGCTACTGTACTGGTTTGAACTCCTAATTCCTCTCTATTTTCATCCAAATCAACAAGACTTTGACGTTATTGTCCTCAACTGAAATCAAACTGACCAAAGCACGACCGAGACATGCTTTGGCATACCCAAATCTGTGAAAACCAGAAAGTGATGAAACCCAGCATTAATTCTTGGATCCCAAGCCTTTAATGGGATCTGAGCCGCCTCCATAGATGTCCTTGGAAAATGGTGTCAGTTAGGTAGTTTCGGACCCTCAACCGACGCAAACGTCGAGTACCACTTGTTTATTACGTCTGGCATTTTAACCTTTTTGACTCGTTCCTCATCGATTTTCAAATAAGTGACTTCACCAACTTCAACCGAAATCTCTTTTCCCTTTTCCTTTTCCTTCTCATTTTCTTTTGCTTTTTCCCCTTCTTCATTTTTCTCCTTCTCCTGCTCACCGCCATCATGTCGGTTTTTTGTTCTCCTCTCATCATCACTTTGTCTGCCCTAAGCACGCCTCTTGCTAACCCTCCTCAAGGGCATCTCCTGTTCTCCTACAGTTTCCTTGTTTACCTCAATCTCCACCGGAGTACTTTCTTTGATCAGCTCTGGGTCAGCCTGATTGGTAGACTCGACTATGGTAATTTGAGCTAACGCCAGATTTTCTGTGGCCCGACTTGGCTCACCACCTCAGAATTGTAGCACTCGGAGGCATCTGTACCCCAGCACCAGAAGATGTCCCACCGACATTATTCTTTTTCAAAGACATAACTATATTCCTGCGATTCATCTCGGTCAACCTTGCTTCTTTGTATTTTCTGACTTTAGCTCGAAGATCGAGATTGGGATGTCGGTTCCGATATGCCTGCGCGTCCTCCACCGAAGTAAATCCAAAGTATCCCAACAACGGATAATAAACTACGTAGAAAAGAAAGAGAGAACAAAGAATCAGAGGATTAGACAAGACAAAGTCTGTTAAATTTAACATAGATCAAATCTCACAAGAAGATTATGTTTACTCCGTACCTGGAATAAATTTCTTCTCGGTAACACCCGGAGATAAACCTGCTCGTTCGAGTCTAGGCTCCTGCACCAACTGTTTGTAGCTTCTCCTTGCCTTGCTAAGCTCGAACAACTTCTGAATGTTAAGTCCTAGCTCAGCACTGAGTTTTGGTTCGTTCTTGTGTGTGGCTACAAGTATGAAAAGGTCAACCTGTTAGTACAAAAGAAACAAGCTGGAATCAGAATAGTATGACACATCGAAGTAAACTTACTATATGATGAGGAAATACAAGTCGGGATGGTCATCCCGCCGATTAAGGGTTCTTTGAAGAAGTCGGTCGACTGTCAATCCCCTCCAGCCCATAACCATTCTTCTTGAAAACCGTGAAGGGTTTTCGGTATTTCTGTAACCAATCATCCTATTGCCAACCCCGTTTTTTGTTTGCCAGCACAAAAAAAGCAACATAAAGGGTCATGTACTTCCCTATCTGGACTCTTCCTAAATGTGAAAAGGGCTCCCATATCCGACACAGAAGGAAGGTCATAGCCCACTTCATTCAGCAATACCAACAGACCTATTATTTTCTTCCAGCTATTTGGAGAAATCTGACTCAAATTTAACTTCCAATCCCACAAATAATCCGTTATTAAATTGGGGAGGGGAAATCTTAATCCTAACCTCAGAGACTCGGCAAAAACCCCGATACATCCCGGAGGGGGACATGTAATACTCTCTCCGAGATAGGGAGCAAATAACCTAACCGACTCAGGAACCCTGATATGTTCCCGCAATAACACAACGTCGACGTCGGTGAGAATACTAGGTTCCCCTAAACCTTCATCCTCCGGCTCCAATAATCTGGAGGATCCATCGCATTTTCCTCAACAACCCAGTCGCCCTCAATATTATTTTTCTCTAGATTGAGCCGCTCCACAAAAAACGGATCTCAGCGATGGTACTCAAGCGCCCACTAAACCTTTTATGGGACGATGAATTTCGTCGATACTGTTCTACTACTATCACTACTGAGCACTATTTCTTTCCCAACCACACCCGATATGTTTGGCACAAAAAGCGAAGACAATTGACACAAGTCAAGAAAGAAAAGTTAAAATCCAAACCGACTTACCCATTGTCTAAGAACCCTAAGACCGAATCTGAATATGTAATCATTACAATCTCATTGACGATTGGGCCACCGCTTCAAAAAGGCTTATTGCATTTAATGCAATCCTATCTACCTCGTACGAAAAGTCAAAGCCACCGCGACTATAAATAGCAGAATTTACTGTAATAGAAGGGATCGAACTCTCGATACTCAAATGTGCCATCTCGATTACGATATATACCGACATCTTGTACTTAACACAAATACACCAAAATAATACAAAACCTCAATCTTTCTCGCTTTAGTTACGTTGTATCGTGGTTGTTAAATTTCGTATAACAACAGCCACCACAACATGTCCGTAGTAAATTGGATTCGTGACTCGAAAATCTCTTTCTGATCAATCGAGCATCTGTATGAAGTAGTGTTCGAGCAGCAACACAGAAACTCTTTCCACTCACGAACCGCCAACTTCAACACCACTTTCTCCAGCATCCAAACTTTCTCAAACTTCCATAATATACATAATTTTCAAAGCCACCACAACATGTTCGTAGTCAATTGGATTCGTAACTCTAATATCTCTTTAGGATCAATCGACCATATGAAATTCCTGCCACTCGTGAACCAGAACCGCCAATTTTACCACCACTTTCTCCGGCATCTAACCTTTCTCAAACTTTATTTCCAAAGCCACCACAACATGTACGTAGTCAATTGAATTCGTGACTCGAAAGTCTCTTTATGATCAATCGAGCAAACTCTGCTCCCACCAATCCCTAATACATTTTGTTGAATCCTGAAGCCCATCCCAACATTTGGTTCAATCACATGTTTAGTGACAAAATTTTGTCCCACCAGATAAACTGCATACAATTTACATCCAATCGTGATTGTTCATCTAAAATCAATTTTCCAGTTGTCGTTAGTAGGGTTGGCTTGGCCAAAGTTTATCAAGGCCAAATGATCTTTTTGGCTAATTTGTCATAGTTGTCACCGTAAGAAGAGGACCATTATATGCATACCTTAATAC
>CACSLK010024540.1:11097999-11130204 GCA_902706635.1 Striga hermonthica | reverse complement strand
AGCGAGTGAGCTTCATAACCACCGGGAGAGCTCCAAAGACAGAAAAACTGGAGCTCTTGCACACTGACTTATGGGGGCCAACACCGGTAACATCTCTTGGAGGATCGATGTACTACATGACGTTCGTCGATGATTGCACAAGAAAGGTATGGGTGTACTTTCTGAAAAGAAAATCCGAAGCCTTTGATACTTTCAGGAGATGGAGAGCACTCGTGGAGAAAGAGACAGGTCTGGAAGTGAAATGTCTCAGATCCGACAACTGTGGCGAGTACAACAGTGAAGCCATCAAGGAATACTGCGCTGATCATGGGATCCAGATGCAGAAGACGGTCCCAGGGACACCTCAAAAAAATGGCATTGCGGAGAGGATGAACAGGACACTGAATGAGCGTGCGAGATGCATGCGATTGAAGAGTGGACTGCCCAAGATGTTTTGGGAAGAAGCAGTCAGCACGGCCGCTTTTTTGATCAACCGAGGGCCTTCTGTCCCACTGAACAACAAAATTCCAGAAGAGGTCTGGAGTGGTAATGAAGTTGATCTCTCTTTCTTACGTACCTTTGGTTGTTTGGCTTACGTTTTGAACGATGACCGGACAAAGCTGGATGCTAAGTCCGTCAAATGTACATTCATTGGATATGGGACTGACGAATTTGGGTATAGATTTTGGGATGATCAAAATTGGAAAATTATTCGCAGTCGTAATGTGGTGTTCAATGAAGGCATAATGTACAAGGACCGGAAGAAATACCCGGACGATGACAAGACCATGCAGGAGTATGTTGGTCTCGATATTTCAAATACCGGAATCATGAGACCAGCAGATTCAGTGGGAGCTCAGATAGATGAGATCGAGCGTACAGAAGAAGAGGCAGAACCAGATTCGGATGAACCGATTGCTGAGAGCAGCACGTCTCTGGCACTGGGCCGAGAACCGAGGATGAGAAGGGCCCCGGATAGGTACTCCCCTTCTCTTTATTACCTACTTTTATCTGATTCTGGGGAACCCGACTGTTATCATAGGCAGTTAAAGATGCCCACAAGAGCAAGTGGGAGCTTGCGATGGATGACGAGATGAACTCGTTAAAGAAGAACCACACATGGGATTTGTGTGATCTCCCACAAGGAAAGAAGGCGCTTCAAAACAGATGGGTCTATCGGGTCAAGGAGGAATCCGATGGAACAAAACGGTACAAGGCCAGAATTGTAGTAAAGGGATTCCAACAGAGATACGGTATTGACTTTACCGATGTTTTTACACCTGTTGTTAAGTTAACCACTATTCGTCTAGCGTTAAGCATGGTAGCGGCGGAAAACTTGGAGTTGCAACAGTTAGATGTGAAGACGACCTTTCTGCATGGGGATCTCGAGGAAGAAATTTACATGGTGCAGCCAGAGGGGTATAAATGAAATGATCAGCAGGTCTGCCGCCTAAAGAAGAGCTTGTACGGACTGAAACAGGCTCCTCGACAGTGGTATCGAAAGTTCGATAATTTCATGCTGGAGATTGGATACTCTAGGTGTAATGCTGATCATTGTTGCTATGTGAAAAGGTTCGGTAACTCTTTCATTATTTTACTGCTATATGTGGATGACATGCTGATAGCAGGATCAGATGTCAAGGAAATCGAGAGGCTCAAAGATCAGCTATCAAGGAGATTTGATATGAAGGATCTAGGAGAAGCGAGACAGATATTGAGCATGAAATCACGAGGGACAGAAATGCTGGTAAACTTTGGCTTTCTCAATCTGATCATATTGAGAAGGTGTTGTGCAGATTCAAAATGGATATTGCAAAGCCGGTTGGAGTGCCACTGGGAAGCCAGTTCAGATTGTCCAATAAGGATTCGCCCAAGGATGACTCTGAAAAGGAAAGGATAAGAATTACGCCTTATGCTTCGGCTATAGGGAGCCTGATGTACGCTATGGTCTGCACCCGGCCAGACATAGCACATGCAGTGGGAGTAGTCAGCCGGTTCATGAGCAATCCTGGAGTGATGCACTGGGAGGCGGTAAAGTGGATTCTTAGGTACCTGAGGGGTACTAAGGACCGGGCATTGGTATTTGGCAGGAGTACCCTTACCCTGTCTGGGTTTGTCGATGCTGATTTTGCAGGAAGTGATCTTGACAAGAGGAGGAGTACTACTGGGTACGTGTTCACTTACGGCGGGACGGCCGTATCCTGGATCTCGAAACTGCAGAAGATAGTCACATTGTCCACAACGGAAGCTGAGTACGTGGCAGTGACGGAGGCAGCCAAGGAGCTCGTTTGGTTGCAAAACTTCCTGAATGAACTTGGAAGACCTCAAGAGGATGTAGCTCTATACAGCGATAGCCAGAGTGCAATCCATCTGGCAAAGAACCCCGCGTTTCACTCGCGAACGAAGCACATCGAGGTTAAGTATCATTTCATCCGGCAACTTCTAGAGAAGAAGGTGTTGCAGCTGAAAAAGGTTCCGGGAGAGAGAAATCCTGTAGACGTGTTGACCAAGGTGGTAACTTTGGAAAAGTTGAAGCTGTGTGCAGCTTCGACCGGCCTTGATAATTAAAACAGACAGACCCGGTAGAACTAGGAGCAGAGATGAACATGTTGATCAATGAGGTGTAAGGACATATTGAAATCAGTCCTCAAGTGGGAGATTGTTAAGTCAATGGGCAACAACCCATTTTCTTTCTAACTACCAAAGAAAAATAAAAAAATAGAGTAGCACACCGTGGGATAAAAATGTTAGCAAACATTTGTAGAAGTTTTGATGCATTCTTTCTCTATAAATAGAGCTAGAATCATGATGTAAAAATCACAACAAAAGAAAACATAACAAGAGAGATAGAGAGAAAAAGAGTAGAGAGAGTGTATTTATACGGGCTTGTGTGAGTTGTAACATTCGGTTTATCCTCTTCTTCTAGTTCATTCTCCTGGCTTGGTTCGCCCCCAAACGTAGGATTTAATCCGAACTGGGTTAACAAACTTTCGTGTCTTTTATTGATTTCACATTGGTGTGTTATTATTATTCCATCTTATCCGACCTTATTTCCCAACATCTTATGGAACTTCACTTTAGATAAATACGGTTTAGTGAAAATAGTTATTTTCACCCTGTTTTGAGGTCTTGTAAAGTTTTTCACACCGTCCAATAAAAAGCTAAGTTTTTCACCTCAGAAAATGCGAAAGGCATTGTGCGATGAATATGCGACAATTGTGCGATGACATTGTGCGAAAGTTTAAAGTGCGAAGACATTCGCATATCCCTTTGCACTTTCTGGGGTGAAAAAAAGTTAAAGTGCGAAGGCATTGTGCGATGAATATGCGACAGTTATGCAATTGATGTGCGACAGTTATGCGACAGTTTTTCGCATAACCTTCGCATATGCTACAGTTATGCAATGAATATGCGACAATTTTCGCATAACTTTTGCACTTTTCGAGGTGAAAAACTTAACTTTTTATTGGGCGGTTTGAAACATTTAATGTGTCGTTGTATTGAAGTGTTTATATCATATATTGTGTAGTTAATAAATATATTTATAGAAAATAATAAAAAAAAAAACGTGTTTCCATAAATTCGGCAAATATCTCGTTATGCGATGTATCTATTTATTTAATTCATATATATCCTAAATCGTAACATCCTCCCTATATATTATTCCCGAATGCGCTGAGCCTACATGGCTGCTTCTGGTGCTTCGTAATCCTATTTGGCAAGGAATCATGATTCGTAATTAGGTTTGGACAAATAATGTTGATATATTAATAATTTATAATCTAGGTACGGGCATTCCATAAATATTAAATAGCTAACTTAGGTATTTTAATATTACTTGTACTAATATAACCCTTTACTTCTTTGTAATTTACATAGTGGGACATTAAGTGACTAATATATCCCTGACTTTTGATTTGTTTCCTTCAATTAGTTATTTAATTGTAAATGTATTTTAAAAGTTGATAACTTTTGTATTTTTTATCGGTTTTATATATATAATATATCAAATTTATCATCTTTTGATGATCTTCGATTTGACATCCATAATGTACATATGAAATAAATAAATTATATTTACCTTTATGATAATAAAAAATAATAATATTTATTAAAATTCATTAGAAAAAGAAAATTATTTCTCAATTGATATATTTATGTTTAATGTAGTTATATGTTGTAAGTTAAAAAATTATTATAATATAACACAAGTAAGTCGCACAAATAAAAAAGTGTCATACTAAATATATAATAATATATTTTCATAAAGGGTATTTAATTTTTCAATTACTTTTTCTCATTAATTTTAGATTTTAAGAAAAAAAAAATAGCAAGCACCCGTGTAATACACGGCGTTGTACTAGTATATTCATAATATATAAATCAAATTTGTGAATAAACAATTTAAAATGACACTTATTTTAAAATGAATATAATGTAATTTACTATCAGTTATGTGCACTATACGGGTTGTGTATTAATTTTTTAAATAGACATGTTTTATACTCCCTCCTATTTCTAATAAGCGTCGTTTTGGGAAGTTACATAATAATTAAGAATATTTTGTTTGCCAATAGTAACCCTTATTAATGAGGCTAGAGATGATGTTTTGAAAAAAATATAAAAAGTGAATTTGAAGAGACGTAGTGTATTTATTAGCTAGATGAGGGTAATAATGAATAAATATGTACATGTTGGTAAAGCCAAAATGACATTTAAAAAAATATGAGGTAGTATAATTTTTCACGATAAATTACATATAATATTTTAAATAATTATAATAGGTAAATTGTATTACTGACTCCATATTTTTAATTGGTAAATATTATCTAATGAGAATTTTTAATTACATATTAATGAAATATCTTGCCCGTGTCTCACATGGAATTCGTACTAGTTGTGATGAAAGCTATATAGTTATTAAATTTAAACCCAAAAAAAAAAAAAATTACCTCTTTATATTTAAATATATATTGATTCAGTAAGAACCCAGTAAATTTCCCACTATTTTCAAACTTTGACTTATAATTATTTTATATTATTTGGTAATTTATAATTAATTTATGTATAATCATTATGATGATAATTTGTATGTACTTATAGTATATTTCAGTGTTAGCTCATAAGTCATATATAAGAACTATAGATGTTAGAATGTTTACAAAATATCTTATTTTAGTAGAAAATACGAAATTTTCAAATAAATTGAGAGTATTCGGTGGAAAAAATATTAATGTATATATAATGTTAAGTCGTAAAATGCCCCTAAATGATATTCTTTTTGACATTTGGTTGTGAGAATATTTCAACTAGGGAAAGTGATTCGTCGGTATCAATAACTTTTATTTCTTTATTTATTACTATTTCCATTATAATGTTAAGTTGTTCATTTAATCACCTTTTTTTTTTCTTTTAAGTTTCCAACAATAATGATTGTTGTTATCTATATATATATAATTGCTAGCATGTAGCATTAAATAAAACCTATTTAATAAAACCTTTAAAATTTTCCCTCCATTTTCAGTTACAAAATTCATCATTAATATTTTTTTTACTTCTCACATTAATACACCATATTGATTATAATCATGTATGTTTATATTATATTATATAATAGTTATAGCTAATACCAGCTAATTATAATTCACAATAAATATAAATTACATAATTATAAATAATTGTTTACAGTTACATAATTATATTATTTATTTTAACATCAATATTATCTTTTTCTTTTGTATCTCATTATTTAAAAAAAAAAAAACAATTAGTAAATTGTTTTAATGGCATAGTCAAACAACTTTAGAATCTCATATACAATTGTTTTTTAATAATAATAATAATAATAATAATAATAATAATAACAATAATAATAATAATAATAATCTAAATATATATAATTGTTGGTTCATGAGTATTTAATAAAACCTATTAAATTCTACCTATATGGCAATATAATTTTTTCCCTCAAAAAACCGTTGCTTTTTATTTATTTAATCTCTCATTTAATTATTAGATAATCAACACACTAATCACTTTAAAATTACAAAAATCATTTTAAATTTTTGATTTACTTACAGCTGACCATATAATGTGTTGACTATTTAACGTGATTAGATGTTATTGTTGTGGTTATATTTAAATTAGCTTCTTTTGGAAAATAAAAAATGTATTTGAAATTCCTAAATAAATAATAATAAATAATTAAAAAAAAATACATACCAAAATATAAATTACATTCAATATGATAAACACAATTTTATAAAAATAAATATTTCAGCTCATTTAATTGTAAATTTGGCAAAAATCATTAACCATCATATGCATACGAATAACTCACAATACTTTATTTATATATCTGTGCAAATGCACAGGTCGAATACTAGTTATTAATTAAACCATGCCAAAATTTTCATAACCCTATTTTCTGAAATGATTGGAAATTAAAATTCAACGTAAAGCTATTATAAACGTTAAGAATTTCAACATTTTGTGAAGAGGATATTACATTTTTATATGATGGAAGAGTTAAAAAATGTTATCACATCTAATTAATGCCAAATACTGTATAATGGTTAGTTCTTATAGTTAAATAAAAAAATATAGCAATAATTAAATAGTCCAATATATAGATGGCCAGTCAATGGGCCGGGCCGGCGGGCCTCCCATGGGTGATCCTTAACGGGCCCGCCAAAAATCAAAGGCCAGGCCTGTGAACTGGCCCTGTCCCGGCCCTGTCCCAGCCCGGTCCCGGCCTGATCTCGACCCAGACACAACCCGTAAAGTCACGGTGACAGTTCTCGGAACCGGCAACCCACAGTCTGATTGCGGGCCGGGACGTGACCGGGCCATCTATATATATGTGTGTGTGTGTTTTGCTTAAAAAAAATGTAATAAAAAAATAATAATGTTTGAAAAAAATAATAATGTTTGAATGAATTATCCTCCAACAATCACTCACCGATTACCGGGCTCTGCTTGCTTCTAGTTGGGCAAATTAATTAACATCTTTCATAAAATCACTTGCGTCAATCAGTAAAGGATTTCTGTGACTATATATGAACTCTATACCTACAAACCGCGTCCTGCAAATTATCAAACAATTAAATAAACACAAAGTCGCGCAAATTTGAAATAGTTGCGAACCACAAAGTAAAAAAAGATAATAATAATAATAATAATAATAATAATAATAATAATAATAATTCTCTACGTGTTCTCATATTTTTCTTATTAATTACACACGTCATATTTTCAAAAAAAAAAAAATAAAAAAAAATCATAGGGTTCGTGCTCCTACGGACCCTGCCTAGATCCGCCACTGGTCACTCACACATTCTAAACGTGACATTAATAAATACTTCACTTTGTATATGAATGAATATAAATGTTTAGCATGCTATATATACATAAGCCATGATATGGGTTTTACATAGATAATGTTAAGTAGGAAGGCCGTTAAAGGTACTTTTCATCATACATGGAGATAAACAAGCCATTCTTGGCTGTTGTTACAGTACAGTTGATATATGCAGTGTACTTCGTACTCACGAAGCTTGCCTTCGATGTGGGAATGAACACTTTTGTGTTTGTGTGCTACAGACAAGCCGCCGGCACTCTTGTCTTGGCCCCCATCGCCCTTTTGGTCGAAGGGTACGTACAATATTACATATATAACCCTCTCTCTCCCTCTCCGTCTTTCTCTCTTCGACTTAATTTCATGTTGATGATGATGAATAGTTTTATTCTGATCCACAGCAAAAGAGCTCCTCCTCTTTCATTCTCGACTTTCGCAAAGATTTTCATGTTCTCCCTTGTTGGGTACGTACTTATGTGTATATATATTCGATATTTTTTTTTTCGAAGGGTAATTATTTTTGATCAAATTTGTGGTTAATTTGCAGAATTACGGTGAGCTTAGACGTGGTCGGCCTAGGTTTGAAGTACACGTCAGCGTCTCTTGGAGCCGCCACTACCAACACTCTTCCTGTTTTAACTTTCTTCCTTGCTGTTCTATTAAGGTAAATTCATTAATAAAATTGAATAAGGTGATTTGGCTCTTACTTATCAATTTGAATACAATATTTTGCTGAAATTTGCAGACTGGAGACGTTGAATCTAAGGACGAGCCCTGGAATAATGAAGATAGCTGGGGTAGGACTTTGCGTGGGAGGAATTGTAATAATCGCATTCTATAGGGGCCCTTTGTTCAAATTACTTCTCCACGATCACTTGATCAGTAGTTACACAGAACCGATCCAAGTAAATGCGTCGTCGAAGTCGACTTGGATTAAGGGCGTCTTCCTCATGCTGCTTTCTCAGCTGGCATGGGCTTTGTGGCTTGTTTTACAGGTCTCATAATAATCTTAATTACTTCATTTTTGATTAAATATGAATTTAAGTTATTGTAATTTATTTGATTAAATATGAAATATTTATCAGGGACGGGTGCTGAAAAGTTATCCATCGAAGCTGCTGTTGACGACTCTGCAGTGTTTTTTGAGCACGATACAGTCGGGCATAATAGCGGTTGGTGTAACGAGAGATCTTGCTCAATGGAAACTTTCATGGAACATTAGACTTCTATCTGTAGCCTATTGTGTAAGTTTTTTTTTTTTTAATCTAATTGTTATAATTCCGACAAAATTGTTTCGTAACAGGACGTAGCATTTTCCTAGAAAAAGAAAAGGAAAAAAGAAAAATCACTGTTGGAATAATTCTAAATCAGCCCTGACTTTGACCTGATTACTTAGAATTATGTAGTCTCACCAATTATTTAACACTTTTTACTTAATATATATTTAGAAATTTTTGTCCATTTACTTGTGTGGGGTCTTTTTTTTCGGTACACTTAACATTCATATCACCAATAATACGTTATGTTGCACTTTGTTATTTTTGGGACATTACTTATCAAAAACAGTAGATTATGTTGCAATTTATAATTTTCAGGAAAAATTTCAAAACTAGTCCCACAGGTATAGGAAAATGACATTTTTGGTCCCAACGGAATCCAAAAAATATTAATAGTTCCGCAGCTTTTAAAAAAATGATCAAAAGTATGACTTTTTTCAATTTTTCGGCCCGGAATGCCACGTCCCACACACGTGGCGGGACTATTTAATATTTTCTGGATTCGGTTGGGACTAAAAATGTCACCTCCCAAAACCTGTGGGACTATTAATATTTTTTAGATTCCGTTGGGACAAAAAATGTCACCCCCTATACCCGTGGGATTAGTTTTGAATTTTTTCCTAATTTTTAAGACATTAATCCCAAAAAATAATGAATCATTTTCGCAATAATGTCCCAATAGTGATACAAATTGCAACATGACAGTACTAATTGTTGACAAGGTTAAAGTTAGTATTTCAAAAAAAGACTTTAGACTAATAAACGGACAAAAATTGAATTTCTTCCTATATTTACATATATAATTATTAATTAACCTTTTTTTTTTAAATTAATATTATGTTTTGTTGGGTAATATTATAGGGAATAGTGGTGACTGGCTTTACATTTTACCTGCAAGCATGGATCATTGAGAAGAAAGGTCCAGTCTATCTGGCCATGGCCACTCCACTTGTTATGGTCTTTACAATCTTGCTCTCAGCAGCCTTCTTGGGAACAACTATTAGCCTCGGCAGGTAAATTTGTTTCTTATATATACATAATAAATTGAATCTAATTAGTATAATTGATTTGGGCAATATTATGTGTTACATAAGTGCTAGAATTAAGAAATACATAAAGATAAATAATTTACAAAAATCTAGTATAGTTAGTTTCTCTGTAGAATTTTAAGTTTGTACTAAAATAGTGTCTAAAATTATATAGTTAAAGTAGATTCGATATATAAGTAAGAGAGAGATAATGTAAAGTGATAGTCCGTTAAAATTATAATGTGAATAGATAAATAGTGAATTAAAGTAAACGTTAATATATATTGGGTTTTGTCGAATAAAAATAATCTGTTTAGCTCATATTATATAACGCGAAACATGTTAATAGCTCATATTGTATCATGTTATATCTCATGTGATAGTATGTTGGGAGCAATTTTACTGATCGGAGGGCTTTACTTCGTACTTTGGGGGAAGCGGAACGAGGAAAAAAGCCTAAAAAAGTTATCTCAAATTGGTGACGTTGAGAACGCACCTGTAGCATCATAATATCGACCAATGTACTTCTAAACAATTTTTTGCCCACCTAATTCTAGGTGTTTTTTTTTGTTTTAATTTCGTATTTTGTCTCGTTTATTTGAGAGTTTTTTTTGTAAGATTGCTCTATGTGAAGGAGGAGTTCGTATGTTAGAGAGACCCCATAATACGTTTCTTTCTGTCGCTTGACAATTTCAGTGATCATAGTAACCAATTAGTTAGCGATTATAGTCTATATTATTTTAATTTTAATTGTCGTTTGAAAAAAAAAAATTAGTATCTTTTAATTGTGCATGGCTTTAGAAAATATGATCTCTATGTAGCTTTGTTGTTTGGTAAGCTATTGTTTTCTTCATTCAAAGAATTAATAATTAACTTGCTTTGAATGTAATCCTTTTGAATAATAAGTGTTGAACCATTTTTCTAGCCAAGCCGCTTGAATAAAACAACTTTCTCAAAGATTCTTGTATTTTAACTGCAATTGGGTATAACAATTAATTTAATAAAAAAAAAAAAAATTATCCCATTGTAAACATTGATGAAAATGTAGAAAAAGACATTCCTTGAAAAATTAGAGAGATTTGATATTGTAAATGAATATAAATAAAATATAATAATTAAATTTGATGTACCATAAAAATAAATAAAATATTCATTGACATTAACTGATAATTGACCGCTGTTTGAGATTGGGTTCGCTAATTTGTCCCGTGTAAAATTATAAGTCACTGATTGAGTATTCTTATTTTTTTGTACCTTAATTAATCCATACAATCAGGATTAGTTGTTGGCGGGTCTTGTAAAAGGTGAGGCTTGCCCACTAACAAAACAAGTGACATGATAATGTTGGTCATCTAACTTGATATTTTTTTAGTTTCGAGCCATTAAGAAGTTACGTTATAGGCCATTTTTTGTTGAGATTCCGCTTGCACAGAAGTCAGGCGCCGCTCTCGGGTCGTACTCGCGTCAAGGGGGAGCCACGGGAGCTGCAACATCACAACCACGACCTTGGTTGCGACGGGTGGTGGTATGGGCCAGGGAGATGCACCGGCGCACGTTTCGAGGACTGGCGGGCCATACAAGCGACTGTAGGAGATGGTAGACAGCAGCCATCACCGGCGGCCTCGCGTGCAGTTGCGGGTCTCCGTTGTTTTGGTTGTGGAGAGATTGGCCATCGACAGACAGTGTGTTCGATGGGTGCTACAACACGAGCCTTATTTATAGAAGATGTCAGAGAATATGTTACCAGCGAGGGTTACGTGGGTCTGCCAGTGTATGATGTCGAGCCTGGGGAGGTTGAGGAGTATGTGGCGGGAGATGTGGGTACAACTTTGGTAATTCGTCGTACATGTTTGGTACCACGAGATTCGAGTGATACGCCCATGGAGAGACACTATATGTTTGAGTCTACGTGTACGTTGGGTAACAAAGTGTGTCATTTTATTATTGATTCGGGCTCTTGTGAGAATGTCATGGCTCAGGAGGCAGTCGACAAATTGCAACTTTCTATAGAACCTCACCCGCAATCATATACTATTGCATGGATACAGAAAGGTACGGCAGTAACGTTTGACCGGCGACCACTTGTTTCGTTTTCCATTGGTGCCACTTATCGTGACCAGGTGTGGTGTGATGTAGTTCCGATGGATTTATGCCACTTGTTGTTGGGTCGCCCGTGGTAGTATGATTGGGCGGCAACTCATGACGGTCGACTCAACATATACTCATTTGTGTTTGGTGGGGTGAAGATTATTTTGCTTCCTACTGCCCCTCGTTCGGTGTCGTAGCCGAATTCTACGTCATCAGTTCTTGTTCTATCACGGGCAGCTTTTCTGGCAGAGATGTGTGATTCCCCGTTCGTATGTTTGCTTATTGGGATTGACACAGGTGAGGAGCGGACACTGCCCACTGCCATCCGTCCTCTCTTGTCCGAGTTTGCCGATGAGTTTCCGGAGGAGATCCCGTCGGGCTTACCCTTACTTCGCGACATTCAGCATCACATCGATTTGGTCCCAGGGGCATCTTTGCTGAATAGACCTCATTATCGGATGTGCCCAGCAGAACATGAGGAGTTACGACGGCAAGTCGAGGAACTCCTCTAGCGTGGAGTGGTACGTCGTAGTCTGAGCCCTTATGCAGTTATTGTACTTCTTATACCGAAGAATGACGAGTCCTGGCGGATGTATGTGGACAGTCGAGCAATCAACAAGATCACAGTCCAGGATCGCTTTTCGATTCGTCGGTTGGATGACTTGTTGGATCAACTGCACGTTACGTTGGAATTTTTATGAATTTGGGTTCACTCACTACTACCATAAAGCCTCTACTTTTTTATGAGTACGTTTCACACTACCAATTTTGGTTCACCCATCCTTTCTATGACCCTTCTGGGGACGTCTTTGAACTTGCCTTGTGGTCTGATCCGACCTCACATTTAGGTCATACTTGTCCTCAGGCCACTAGACCTCAAAACATAGCGAGGTCAGTTTGCTGAGATCATAAGAGAGAACATGATAGAGAAGAAGAAACTATTTTCATTGTTTGCGTAGTAGAGGAATTACAAGAAATATATAGAGATTACAAGAGATGAGATCATATCAAATCGAATATCTAGATACTAAAAATAACTAATCTGGATACCAAAGATAAGTAGATAACTATGGAAAATATTATGAATAATTATATATCCGTCACACCCCCCCTCAAGTTGGTGCATGAAGATTATGAATGCCCAACTTGCCGAGAAAATATTTGAATTATTTTTCTCCCAAGGCCTTAGTAAAGATATCTGCCAGCTGAGTCGTGGTAGAAACATAATTAGGAGCAATAAAACCCCTTAATAATGCGTCACGAACAAAGTGACAGTCAATCTCAATGTGTTTAGTACGCTCATGAAAAACTAGATTAGAGGCAATATGTAAAGCTGCCTTACTGTCACAAAAGAAAGAAATTGGAGACGAAAGATCCACACTAAAACATCCCCAAAGGGATTTCAGCCATGTCAGTTCATAAGTGGTGGATGCCATGGAGCGATATTCTGGTTCTGTAGAAGAGCGAGAGACGGTAGACTGCTTCTTCGTCTTCTAGAAGATAGGCGACGATCCGAGTAGGATAATCCAACCAGTGAGAGAGTGACGTGTAAGAGGACAACCAGCCCAATCAGAGTCACTCCAAGCAGTAAGACGCAAATCAGAGTCAGAGCGAAAGAACATGCCTTGACCAGGACTACCTTTCAAATATCGCACAACCTGAAGAGAAGCATCCCAATGAGCTTGGAGAGGTTTGTGCATAAACTGAGACAAAACATGAACAGAATAAGCTAAGTCCGATCGCGTGACAACAAGATATATAAGTCTGCCAACCAAACGTCTGTAATGTTGCAGATCTAAGAGTGGAGGACCGGTAGCAAGTGGAAGCTTGTGATTTTGTTCGAGTGGAAAGGAGTTGGGCTTAGCCTCGAAAAGACCAACCTCGGACAGAATGTCAAGAGCATACTTTCGCTGGCACAAAAAAATACCAGAGGAATTTCGAGTCACTTCCAAACCCAGAAAATATTTCAAAATTCCAAGATCCTTCATATGAAAACAATGGCTTAAATAAGCCTTGAGAGAGGAAATAGCGCGACTGTTATTCCCGGAAATGACTAGGTCATCGACATAGACGAGCACATGTAGTTGAACCCCATTACGACACAAGGTAAAAAAAAGTAATTGGCATAAGATTGACGAAAACCATATTGTCGGAGTGTCGTAGTGAGCTTCGCAAACCAACATCGGGGAGCCTGTCTAAGACCACATAGAGACTGTTTCAAACGACAAACAAGATCAGAGGCATTAGTTCGGAAACCAGGAGGCAATTTCATATACACCTCTTCATCAAGATCACCATGCAGAAATGCATTGTGAACATCCATCTGATGCAATTCCCACTGTCGAGCAGCAGCAACAGCTAGAAAAACACGAACGTTTGTAGTACTTTTGGGCAATTGGTAACCGAGTTACCCGGACTCGGGTCGTTCTCAAAGGAAGGCTCTTCGGAACTTCGTTCACTATCTAGTCGCCAAATCACACAATTGAAAATGTCCTAAACATGCTACTCGCTTGAGGGGATGAATTTAAGCTAAACTAATCTACGAAATTGAGGACAATCGAAAGCAATTAACAAGGCAAGAGAAAACACGCAAGAAGATGAGAGAAATCAAGGGGGAAGAGAGATTTTGGTTCGCCGTAGTCTCTATGATCAATCCCACACAAATAACCGAACATTGTCATGCTAGCTAAAACCGTAGGAAGCTAAACCAAGCTCTAGCACAAGACGAGCAAACATTTAACTTCTAATCACACTTAGTCAAGCATTCACGATCTAAAAATTTAATCTTTTCCTTCAAGCAATTCAAGCACAATATCAATTTTTACAAAAGGAAAAAAAAGATATACGAAGTAATGAGGCTTAAGACTAAGTACCCATTCTTACACGCACTTGGAAGGAGAAACGGAGTCAAAAGATCGAAACTTTACTCGAAACAATGTCGCCGGAAATTCGTCGGAAAACTTGATTCATATGCTCCAAACCGAAATATAAACAAGGAAAAAATAAAATAGAGAGGATTTTTCCAACATAAAAGTTGGGAAATGAGGGTGATGTCCAAAATTACAAAGCACAATGTCTTTTTATAGCTACATCACAAACACACACTAAAAGCATGCACATTTAGTCAAACACTCTCGAGGTCGCCACGGAATTTGCAAGCTCGCGAGTTGGCACGGGGCTGGTATGGCGTGGGAGCACTCGCGTGGTCGCAGAATGGGCCGATGCTCGCGGGCGTGCGCTGGCCACTGGGGCGCGGTGCGGGCATGCTGCGGGACACTCTCGACGTCGCGGAAATTTCCACGAGCTCATGGGCATGAGTGGAGAGCACTCTGGATGTCGCAAATTTTTTCACGAGCTCGCGGGCTGGCCGCCAAGGCTTGTGCTGGGGCGCGCGCGGGCGCGGGTGTGCTGCGCGCGAGTAAGGGCTCGGTCATGGTCCGTTGGTTGTGGCTTGCCTTTAAAAAGCTCTAATTTATCGTACACTTATCCAATTGACTTGAAAATTTTACCCACGCTTCCTAAATCTCGATCTCCTCATCTTGAGATGCGCAAATAGATATCACCACGCACTTAATAAGTACACTCGGAACGACTCGAAAATGGTTAGTGTGGCTCGGACATGATTTGGACGGCTCGGAAATATCTCGCAAATGGTTCGTCTTCCCAAGATCGAATAATGTGGACCTAAACAACACCAAAAAGACAAGAAAAATACGCCGAAACACAAAAACACAATACGAGAATAAAAACGCACGAAACACGATAAAATGGACCGGTCGACACTAAAACGAACCTAAAATCGACTTGAACACACATATAAACACATAAAAATAAGCACAAAAGCATAACAAACAGTCACCATCTTTGTAACGGGAGCAAAAGTCTCAGTATAGTCGATACCCTCGACCTGATTATTCCCAAGAATAACCAAACGGGCTTTGTAACGTTCAATAGACCCGTCAGACCGATGTTCGACGCGATACACCCATTTACATCCAATAGCCTTTTTACCAGGAGGAAGAGGAACAAGAGTCCAAGTATGATTGTTTTCAAGAGCCTGAATTTCAGACTGCATGGCAGAGCGCCAATTAGAATCAGTCATGGCCTCGATAAAAGTCCGCGGCTTGACAGATGCCTCTATCGCCGCCAAAAAAATCTTATGGGCATATGAGAAAACAGTGATATCAACAAAATGAACTAGAGGATAAGGTGTACCTAAGGATGATGAAGTGGTTGACGAGTGAACGAGGGGGCTATAATAGTGTTGGTGACATGATCTCGTAGTCTGACGGAAGGAAACTTCGTCCGGTGGCCACGTCCCAAGAGCTCAGTAGAGACCATAGAGTCAGAACCCCTCTGACCTCAGTATCTCTAGAAAGAGATGAGGATGCTGGGTCGAGAGAGTTGACCAGCGCAGAATCATGAGTCGATGAAGACGAATCATCAGTAGTAGGCCACGGTGTAGAAGAATGAAGTGGTACATAATCAAACTCATAAGCAGGTGGCGCAGAAAAAGGAAACTGGTTCTCACAAAATTTAACATCTCGAGAAACCAAAAATTTTCGAGTGTCCATATAAAAAACTGACCATCCCCTTTTCCCAAAAGAATAGCCCACAAAACACACTTTTTGCTACGACTAGCAAATTTATCTCCTGAATGATATCAAATTATGAACATAACACAAGCAACCAAAAACACAAAGGTGGTTAAGAGGTGGTGGTTTACCAAAAAGAACCTTGTAAGGAGTTTTCCCATGTAATACGGTAGTGGGAGTACGATTGATTAAATATCCAAAAGTCAAGACACAGTGTCCCAAAAATTCAATGGGTAGATTAGCCTAAAAATGCAGAGTACGCGCCACATTTAGAATATGGCGATGTTTGCATTCTACTCGACCATTCTGTTGAGGGGTGGCAACACAAGATGTCTCATGTAAAATACCGTTTTCCCAAAAATATGAAGTGAGACAGGTAAATTCAGTTCCATTATCGCTTCTAATAACTTTTAAAAGTGTATTAAACTGACGTTGCACCATGGCGAAAAAACCAGTCAAAGTAGCATAAACACAACTTTTGTCATTCTACAGATAAAGCCACACAACTCGTGAGAAATCGTCAACAATTGTCAAAAAAATATCTTGCTCCAGAAAACAAAGGGATTAGATACGGACCCCATAAATCACAATGAATTAAAGCGATCCAAACTAGTATTGTCACTCAAAGGAAAAGAATCTCTAGTATGGTTGGCACGATAACAACCATCGGAAGCTTTATTAAAACTGCTAACATGACTAGGAGCCAAATTACATAATTTCCCAATAACCTGAGGGGGTGGGTGTCCCAACCGTTCATGCCACAAATCCACAGAACTGCCAACAAACACACTAGCCTATTTTGTTCACCCAGACCAATCACTGTCCTCGTAGTACGGTCATGTATAAGACGATCAACATTAGTGAATTGGGCTATACACCCATGATCATCCAGTAAGTGAAATAACAAAATGAGCCTGCACTTAAGACTAGAAACAAATAGGACATTTATCAAGACCAAATTTTGACTAAGACGAACTTTCCCGGCTTTAGTCGCAATAGTCAAATGGTCGTCAGGAAGCTGCACTCGTCGAGGTGTGATATCACAAATATCAACTAGATACTGAAAAAATCCAGTCATGTGATGTGTAGCACCACAATCATACATCCATCTACAAGAGTAATCCTTACCAGTTAAATGATTAGAAGCCGCAGGCTCAGAATTATTAGGATGCACAAGATTAACTAACGTCTGTCATTGATCTGGACTCAAACCTGTAGATGTTGAGACTGAGTTAGTCCCGTAAGTGCCAAAATGGATAGGAGGATTAACAGAACTGGGCCAACAAGATCAGACCCAATGGTCCCAATAACACCTGCAACGTGGACTTTGGCCGAATTAGAAGAAATAGACCCTCGACCATGCCCAGCCGAAGAGACGGAGGTGTTGTTCCCTTGTGTCGTCAGAGATGAACAAGTAGGAGTTGTCTTAGATGAGCCGGACCATCTTGGAGGATAGCCAACGATTTCGTAGCATCGACGAGAGTCATGACCCGTCCGGTTGCAATGGGGGCATAGTTTAACCCGAAAACAAATTGTGGCATCATGTCCAGATCGACCACAGATGTTGCACTGGCGTGAAGAACGAGAAGACTTGGAAGATGAATGGCGTGTTGCGGTGGTGGTGAAGCTCATCACGTCGGTTGTCGGAACAAATGGAGAAGAAAGTTTTTCTTCCAGTGAAATAACAGAATAGACGGATCTTGGGCCAAAAGACTGGAGCGGGCCGACCCAAACACCTCTTTATCCAGACCCAATAAAAATTAATGAGTTTCTTCAGCGTCTCTATGGGCCTCGAATTCACGGGCATGTCCACAAGTACATGCGATCGGTGGTTGATACGATTTTAGTTCATCGAATAACATACGCAGCTTGCCATAATATGCACTGACAGTCATACCTTTTTGTACTGTAGAAGCCAATTCACCTTTCAATTTCTGTATTCGAGTGCCGTTAACAACGGAGAAACGACGACAAAGATGATCCCATAATTATTTGGCTAGTTTAATTTGAGGGATGGAGTGTCGAAGTGTCGGATCGATCGTATTCTTTATCCATGAGACCAACATAGAATTATTGACGAACCAATCTTCAAAGACCGGAGAGTTGTCGGCTGGTGTGGGAATGAAACCATCGAGAAAACCAAATTTCTTTCGTGCCTAGATAGCCGTCCAGAGCGAAGAGGACCATTCAATATAATTTTGTCATGTGAGGAGAACCGTAGAGATCAAACATCCGAGATTATCACTCGACGTGATATCATATGGTGATATAGTTTTATAATTTGAAGGGTGAGTTGACATGATGACGAAAGAAAGAATATGGTGATGGTGATGGTGAAACAAAATTTTTAGGTATGATGTCGGCGGCGAAATTCACCGCTCTGATACCATGCTAAAATCATAAGAGAGAACATGTTAAAGAAGAAGAGAATTGTTTTCATTGTTTGCGTAGTAGAGGAATTACAAGAAATATATAGAGATTACAAGAAATGAGATCATATCAAATCAAATATCTAGATACTAAAAATAACTAATATGGATACCAAAGATAAGTAGATAACTATGAAAAATATTATGAATAATTATATATCCGTCACACGGTTACCTTACCAGGCTCCTAGAGGTCGGTACCTCCAGGCCAAACGAGGTCGGATTAAGTATATAATGCGAGACAAATCCTTCTGATTGCTATTGTTCTGTGAATTAAATGCGTCTTTTTTCGGAACTTGGGGCCCCTTATTAATGGACCCTCAAAACTATTTATAGTGGCACATTTCTCGGCTACTGTTCATCTAGGCTACTATATTTTAGTGGCGAGAGTAATAAGTAATGTCATAAAATAGTATTTTACATTGAAGAAAATAATTCCTTCATTTTACATACTTTTTTTTTTCCGAAACGATATAAGTGATATATAAAAGGCACAAATGTGCAAGAGTACAACCACCAGCTGAAAACACACCCAGCCACCAGCTGAATAAAATTGGGAGGACAGGTCGAAGACCGCCTAAAACCGACCCTAACAGGGTAATCCTAACAAAACAAAAACACAACACTAAGACGACCCCAACAGGGTAAAAAACACAACACTACAACGACCTCAACAGGGTAGTGCTCGAGTGTGGGATCCCAACAAGATAATAAGGTCACACTCGAGCGAACCGGGGCCAAATGGCCCAAACCTAAAATACAGCAACAACAGAAACACACAACTAGCACAAATAACAACAGCAACAAACACCTACAAGAAAAAAAACAAACGAAAACAAAACAAAAGGAGCCCTTCCTCGTCGCACGACCTAGCCCAACAAACAGTGAAACGATCGACCCAAGAAGGATTAAAGTCCAGAAGCCTCTACCGAAACTGCATAAGGCCTATACAGTAGATTAAACTGAACCCCAAACCCCTCCCCGAATCGACCCACCTTGACCGAGAGAGCCGCAATCAACCCCCACACTGATACCACCTGAACTTATCTAACACCACTAGACGAGTCAGATAGCACCACATCCCAGCCACCTAACACCACTAGCCGAACCAAGATGGTGGTCGAAGACCGGACCTTCAACCCTAACCACCACAGCGTGAGACGCCACAGCCATCAGGGTCCCTTCCCACCCAACGACACTCACCCCATCCGCCCACCACAGCGAGCTGACGACCAGAGAACTGAGCCCCACCGGAGAGGTGGAGACCAGCCGAAAACGGCCAAACCCAATCAGAGTAGACAGGGCGAGAGCACGAGACTTACCACCACCAGACAATACATAGGCAACGCTGGAAGAGATGAATCCCGACTCAGGTCCATCGCCAACTTCGATCGGGAGAGGCGCTACCGTCAATTTAAGCAGCCTCCCGCAATCGGGGACAAAAGCCCTAATCGCCGCCAGCCCTAATCACCGTCCTCCACAGTGAAACGGAGGAGCAAACCATCAGAGGGTGGAGAAGGCCGGTCTAGACGACCCCTGGCCGTGCATAGGCCGACGACAAGGAGGACCAATCGGCGGGATTTGGGAGATAGATCAAGCGCGGGCGAGAGATACAGAAAAATCGCGAGAGGATGGTACTTATGGTTGATTTGAGTTTTAATTTCATTTTACATACTAAATTGAGACAGATTGTTATTTTGTCGCACATAAATCTATCTATATTCTATTTAGAAGGACGAGTGATTTTGTAAAAATATGAACTGCCTAAAAAATCCTTACTTTGACATATTTTTAATGGCAAATAGTAATACAATAATACTCATCTTATTTTATATTTTTAATTAACAAGTGAACTATCTAAAAGACCCTTACTTCGACTTATTTTTAATGGCAAATTAGTAATACATTAATACTCATCATATTTTATATTCTCATATGTAATTTATTTTAAAAAAAATGATCCAACAAAAATAGCATACTTAATACTCATCGTATTTCATACCCCTTGAAGGGGAATTTTTTTGTTTTATGATGCTCGGGGGTGTGTGAGTTGGAAGTAAGGGTCCTATGTTATTTGGGTCGGCTAGGGTGGACGTTGGGAGACATTCAGTTTTCGTGATCGATAGGGGGAAACGTCGGATGATGATTGCCATGGGTATGACTCCGGTGTCGGCACGTTTGGTGTGCTTCGAGGGCGAAGCCTTCCGAACTGGAGGAGAATAATGTGGATTATTTAATAAGTATTATTATTATTATTATTATTTATCTATTATTATTATTATTATTATTATTATTATTATTTAGTAGATTGGTGAACAAGTTAGGTTTATGGCTTTAGGAGTCTTATTTAAAGACTCATGCTTCTTTGTTAGTGGGAAGTTGATTATTGAAATGAAATAAGATTTGTTTGGTTTTATGGAGAGAATATATCGTTTATCTTTCCCATTCGTACGTTTCCCCTACATCACACATTTTTACTCGAATGACATACTTCTTATTATGTGCCATTTGATCATTGGTTTGTATTATAGTTAACTTAGGTTGATATACAATGCTAGAGCAAACGTTTTGGTCTCATGTTACGTGGCTTTTATTATGTGGTGTCTTTGGGTTTAATTTACGGATTGCATTAATGTATTTTTCTGGACGCCTGTGTTAGTGTTGCTTAGTTCACTTGTCATTTTTGTTGAGAGGTTGGATTAATGATCACTAATAATTACGAAATTGTTGTTGTTTTGGCTCCCAAATATGGTTGTTTGACCCTTTAGGATGCTACAACATTATGCAAATTTATAATAAACGCATTAGTCATCATCTATAAATTGAGCCCAATTTTGGAATACAATTTATAATGGGAAACTTACATGTATAGATTATATATAACAAATATTATCATATATACGATTTTAAGAAAGTTCAATTTAAATGAGACTTGATTTTGGTTTTCTTTTCACAACTACGAGATTTGTTCTCTCACCTCTTGATTTCCTTCTATCTCCAGCCAATAAAGACGGAATTAATTGCCCAGAGACTTTGTCTCTCTCCAAGATTTCTATCTTCAATTAGGATTTATTTCTCTCCACTTAAAATTCATACATTTAATTTAATTATGGATAAAGTTGTTTTTCTCTCCAATAAAAAGTCATGCATTTAATTCCATTATGACTAGAGAACCAACAAGCAGAAAAATCGAATAAAAAAATAACAAATTTGAAGCTTAGAATTAAGGGATTGGAATGCCAAAAAAAAAAAAAAAATATTCTTCTTAATCTGTATATATGTTCAATATAATGTATATATACATCAGATAAACATGATATGACAGTTTTCTAATAATAACCGTATATATACATAAGATAAACAACATATAAACAACACTAAAAATCAGATAACATGATATGACAGTTCTCTAATAATAACCTTATATATATATATAAGATAAACAACATGTAAACAACACTAAAAAGGGATAAACATAATACACAATTGACAATTCTCTAATAATAACCGAATATATATATACATAAGATAAACAACATATAAACAACACTAAAACGAGATAAAAAATATAATACACAATACTGAATGTTTGTGAAATCTAAATCGAATGTGGTTATACATAAGGTAAACAACATATGTCTACTTTACATGACATTTACAAAATTCAACCAACAACTTTGCGAACTCTAAAAAAACACATTATAGATTATGTATAACTAACGTATAATTTGTGTATATGTCTACACTCCTTTGTGGCGTCGTGCACAAAATTAGGAACTACGCTTTTCCTCTTTCGTCATCTGCACCGGCATGCCCAATCGGTCTGCGGGCTTCACCGAGCATTTTTTCTTCATACGGTCTTCATGATCCTCCTTTCAGGACGGCACCTGGCGAGGTCGGCATCGTCTTATGAGAGGGTTGGGTGCCGACCTCGGGGGTGGCATTATGCGGCAGCGGCAATTACTTTATTCTCGAAATCTGCTCGGCACTTGCACATTTGACCGGGTTCCCAGTCCAGCTTTTAGAATTGTCATTCCGGTCTCCTGTCGACTAACTCAGATGTCAACAAACATATTTCAACTTTACATGACATTTACAAAGTTCAATCAATAACTTTATGCACTTCAAAAAACAATACAATATATATTGTGTATAGATAAACTGTATATATACATAAGATAAACAACATGTAAAATTCTTGTAAATTAACTGTATAGTATATATAAGATAAACAACATGTAAACAACACAAACGAGATAAAACATAACACAACATTATGATTGAGTGCAATATAATTAAACTTAAGATAAACAAACAATATATAAACACAAAACCTCATACAACTAAGACACATGTACAATTAAACTTATCTAATCTAAACCAAATATTGAGTCGTACTCTTGTTAAAATAAGAAGAATCAAGGGGTGGCAGATCGACAGACGATGCGATGACCAACGACGGAGGAGTGTGGTGGTATACCGCTTGGCTCTCGGTTGAGAATCTTGCCAAAGAGTGACGAAAGACGATGCGACGGCCAGCGGCGGCGGCAGAGGATTACGTGGTCCCGCTTGGCTCTCGGTTAAGAATTAAATATTTGGAGCAACATCTTAGATTCATGGCTCAACTTATAGCGGCGGCGACCGGCTTCTTTTAGATGATTTTATGCTCGAATGCATTTTTAGTTTTTAGACGAGATAGTGAGCGAGTTATCAAACTTCATCTTCACTATTGTGATGATTGACATCTTGTTTTTTTATTGGCAATTGTTAAATTTATGGAGGAAGATGGAGTTTGAGTGTTCTATAGATTTTTTTTTCTTTTCCGTCTTCTGTCTTGTATGAGGTGAAAAAACACAAAGGTCGTGATTTGGTGAGAGAAATAAAATCTTTTCTTTTACTTTTTTAGCGGTTGTATAATGGTAATATATGGATTATCATGGTTCCCGATATTCTTGTTCTAGTTTGACCAATTAATTGTGTCTTCATGATGATTGTGATTAATAATTTTAAACTGCCCATAACCACCAATTACATATTTAATTGAAACTAAACACATTCGTATTTACAAAGAAGAGTTTTGATTTTTGTATTTTTACAAATAATGTTAAAAGGTGTAGTAGAAGGAGTAAATTTCTCATTTATAATTCGACATTCTTCAAATTGTGCAATCACTTTGAACAAAAATTGGGGTCGCTGTGCAAATATATAATAATATTATAATAATCAATTAAATAAATTATATTTAAAATTATAATTATAATTATTATATTTAAAATTACTAATTATAATTATTTATCCATGGCCCAGATATTGGCCCAACATCTTCAAGCCCAAAATTGTCATAAGCGACCCATCATCTGCAAGGGATTTGTGGTATAAATAAAATCGATGGCTTTCTTTCAGATTATTTCATCATATTTCTCTAATCCACAGTACTTCATCTACTTGCAGCAAGCTTCATGGCACCAACTATGCTCCGCTCACCCTCCCCCACCGGCGCACCGGCCAGCGGCGGCGTCCCTGAGATGGCACCGAACGATTCAAACCTCGCCGCAATGAAGAACCATATCCGCTCGCTACCGACGACTGAAGGACCACCGCTCAGCCACGAACAACCCCAGGCCGACTCCGATGACCGGCGTGTCCTTCCTCCGCCTATGAATCTCTCGTTCAAAAAAATCCCGCAGCCTCCTTCCGACTCAGCACGAACCCTAGCTGCAGCCGAGCGAGGGTAAGTGGTTCGATTAGTTACTCCGTAATCGAAGAAAATAAACAAACAAATAAATTCAATTTCAAATTTCGCATCGCCTTTATTTTACTGCTGCGTAACTATTCATTTGTTTGTTCGTTTTTAGTGAAATCAGCAGGAGGCTGCGCTGGAGTGTCGGGGCGTCACTGGCTTTCCTTGCTCTGGTGTGTTGTCAGCTCGCGCGGGATGCTCCCCATGGAGAAATTAGCCGGTTGAAGCTGCTGAAAGTCGTAATAAGCACCTCAGCGTACATCTTCATCCTACTCCTGCTGCCGTTTACCCATCAAATTCGGAAAATGGAGCTGGGACAATTTGTTGGGTTCTTGCTGGAGACTTCATTTGTCTCTGTTGCCATTGGGTTGCCCTTCTACTTCGAGGATGAATGGAACCTGGTCATGTTCAACCTGATGATCTGGACCTGGTAATTACATGTCTCCCAGTTGTCTTGAACGTGTTGCTATTTGTTGCCTACAAGTACGAAAAATCAGGAGTGGCCTTCAAGTTGATATATGTATATTCCGTCCTGTATTCGGAGGACTGGATCAAGCTTTTGAGGCATTTTGAGGCCAAGGTGAAGCTGCCTGAGTTTCCAGAGGTTGTGTGGCTAGTGAGGGATGTCATGGCTGGTGTGTGGGGCAGGTTATCGAACTTTTTCATTGCTGGGTGGCTTGTCTCGGGGGACCACTTGTGTAAGGTATACGCGCGTGTGTGAATTTTGATGTTCTTGAATAAATTTTCTGTATACATGTCTGAAATTTTGATTTTCTCTCGATACATGGAGTGGTTTTGGGGGTTTAATTTGATTCCCTATATATATGGAGGGTTACGTATGGAGGGGTTTTGGTTTTATTTTTGTGTTCTCTGTTTGTGATCATATGGAGGTCCTTGGGATTTATTTTGATGTTCTCCTTGACATATTCGATGAGCAGGGGACATTATCTATTTATGAGCCATTGCTGAGCCCCCACATTTCGAGAATCAGTAGCCCGGCACAACAAAAGGGTTCTGGAGGTCAGGCCCCAGGCGAGGCAGCTGGCTTTGTCGTTCGAAGATGTGACACTATTTAATCTGCTGGTGTCCAACGAGAGTTTTGAGTTCGGGGTTGCTTTGTAGTTTTGACTTTCGGGAGCTTGGTGTTTGGGATTCTCTCTGGTCCTAGTTGCTTTTGTTATTTCCTGAAGATTGTTGGACCTTGACTAGTGGTTTATGGGATTTGCTCTGCACTTGTTAAATCTGTAGAAAGTAGGAACTTTACTTTTGATTCCGGGGATTTACTCTGGTTGGCACTTGCTCTTTTCAGTACAATGTAGAAACTTTGACTACTAATTTCTGGGATTTTCTCTGTTCCTAGTTCACTTGTTATTTTTAAGAGAATTTAGGAACTTGGCTTGTGATATTTGCTAGTGTTTTTCGGTATATGTAGCCAGTTTGTTTCAATGTGCTGCCTCGTTGTCTTTGTTCAAGCATTGCTAGCCATTTTCTGTAGGTGTATCTATGATTCTTAATGCAGCAAATTTTCTCATAACGTAATGGTTGACTGTAATATGAAACAATATTTGATTTTTATGCGCTTATAACGTATTCTGTGACCGATATTTGAATTGGGATAGTTTTTTTTAGTATGGTGATGAAACAAAAAAGGGTGAGGCTTTTTTGTGTTGAGAAGAGAATTAACTTTTTTGACGGTGAAGCTCATCTGCTTAAGTTAATATGTTTACTTAAGTAAATTGATATCTTGTTTCAGTGGTAATGTACAGCTTAGTAACACTTTATATTTCTTTGCTCTGTTGTCAATTCCGTGTTACTGTCGAGGGTTTTGAGCATTTAGTTGCAGCTGATCTGTTTGGTTATTTGCTTTATCAGTGTATGTTGTTTGTAGATGAAACTTCTCATGTAGGTGTAGGCAGGTTACTTGATGTAAAATGTTTATGAATTTAGTTACCGAGTCGAACAGTTCATTAAGATGCAAACTTTGAACATCATAATTTACCATGCAGTTCTTGTATGTCTGTATATTTTATTATCCTCGTCTTCCGAGTGATGGTCCATATTGGGATTAACTGTATGCTTTACTTGGTCTGTTGTGGAGACTACAAAATGTTTATTTGATGTATCTGATCCAGTTCGATGGATTGTGCGCGCTCGAGTATTGCAAACTGGTGATTAGTTTTATAAATTTGATTTATTTGGTAATTGGTATTTGATGTGTATTTAATCTCTTTGCTTATATCTCATCAGGAGCTTCAAATAGTGTTTTTTAAGTAGGGCATCCTTGTTGTGTTGACTTCATGTATCTTTGTGTCTACTTCTGAACTTGGTTAGTGTTTCTTTTTTTTTTTTTTTTTCCTTAATTTTGGATAAAATTTGGACAAAAAAAAAATAAAAAATAAAATCCTTTATTATTCAAGTGCCTTTGGCCCTTTACATGTGAAGGGAGTACAAACAGGAAAAAAAATATATATATAAATAAAAACGAAGTGATCATTTGATAAACGTGCAGCTCATTCCTCAACTTCTCTTCACAAATCGACCCTGCCAAAATGGATAATTAGAAGTAGCCTCAAATTTAGTTTGATTTATTTTAGTTTAAAATGGTAAGGCAAAATATCAGGTGTATTACAAAACATAGTTGTATAATGTGGGCAAATAGCAAAATTTTCAAGACTAGAAAACGAAACGTGAAAAAAAGGGTGTACCTTAAGTCGAGGGCGTTTTTCAGCGTTGAGCTTTCTAACTTGATAGCGTATCTTTTTCGAAAAGAGCCTATTTCGCCTTTTCTCCTTGTACCTCAGCACACTTGCCTCTCTCTGTCCCATCTTCAGCTCATGATCATCGTTACATCTCATTTTCATCATCTCGCCTTTCTCAATGTCTCCCGTGATTTGGGGTACTATCCACGATCCCCCATTACATCCCGAGTTTAATCCCTGCCAATCAATAGCTATTATTGCTAACATCAACATATGGATAGAGCTACTTGGAAATAGGTATTTTTACCAAAGCGTGATACGAGCATGCTCTTATTTTCGTTAGGAATGATTAACATAACAAAATTTGATGAACAGTCCCGCAAATCATGTATGTGTAGTTACAAACTCCCAAGGCTTTGAAATTACCTTATAAATGCTCAAAAATAAAATGTCACTGAGGTGTTTGTTTTTAAAGGATAGTTCAAATTTTTTTGCTGTTAGGCTAGACTTCAAGGTAATTTTAGCAATTACTGAGGATTATCTCTTCTTGCAAGCTCAATGAAGAGTCAACATAATAATACCTGACATACTCAACAATTGACAACAAGAAAATCGTAGCCGTTTCGTTTATAGACTACAAACGGTACTGTAAAGCTCAAGATAAGAATCGTGCACGTGCTAGTATACATCATTCTACGGTATAACTTGAAGGTTTTTGTCAATAACTTCTAAAAATAACAGGAAGACTCGATATTACATCGATATTTCTTAAAAATTTAATGTCGGTTATCTTAGAACATCTCCAATGGTACTTAAAATTTTTATCTTAAATGCATATTCTGAACATTTTGCTTAAGAATATAATAAAATCTTAATCATCAATCACACTTCAGGGCACATTCTGCACATTTTTTTTTCCTTAAGAAAATAATAAAATCTTAATAAGAAATCACGTGGGACGATTATGAATTAAATAATCACATAAGTCAAACACGTGATAACTAAAAAAAATAGTAGTTAATTTGATCTGGAAAAGTGTGCCAAATCTTACGCTATAATTGGACGGCTCCTGCGAGAGAAAATGATGGGCAATGTCAGGGACGATCTGAGAATTATCCGCTGCGTCGATATACAACGGGCCTTTGTTGGACCACGCGTTCATGATCTCCTCGTAATCCAGCTTCAACGACATCCGCCGGATCGCTGCTGGCCGCCGCGGATCCACGGCGGAGCTAGTCACCTCTTCCTCCTTCACAACCTCCGAGTAGCACACCCACTTCTCCTCGCTCGAGTCCCGATCTCTGATCCTCAGCGCGTTCCGCTCGAGCGCCGCCCTCTCCTCGCCGTACGCCTGCGTCAGAGAGGCCGGAGATCGCGGTGGCAAATAATCAAGCCTGAAATAACCAATCATTGAGTTAAGTATGAACAGAGAGTTACACTATTCTCTATAGATCTTGCCTCACGGCTAACTAAATAACCAATAATTGTTGCTTGTGGACCTGTGGTTACGCAGCAGAGTGAAATCGTGGAAAATCGAACTCGTTACCTGGAGCTATTGTTGTTAGTGTGAGAGGAAATGGACTCAGCGGCGGTGGAAGCGTCGAGAAGGCCGGTGAGGGTGGAGGCACCGCCGTCCGCGGCGGAGAAGAAGAAGGCGACGTTCTCGTGGTCGTTGTTTTCTCTCTCTTCTGCTTGATTTTCTGGCTGGAGCGGGAAGAGTGTGAGTTGGTCGGAGGTCGCATCCGCCTTCGCGGGTACTTCGATCTGTTTGGCCTCATCCGCCGGGAATTGGAGGCGGAGGCTGAGGAATTTGGGCCTTTTGGCTTTCAATTTGCGTGCTGTGTGGCGCCGTTTAGTGTTCATCGAGGCTGCCGTTTCGAATATAATTTGATCGGCGATGAGATTTTTTTGGTGTAGTGTTTGCTAGTTGGGAGAAAAAAGTGCGAAAAGTCAAGCAAAAAGTGAGAGGTTTCGTGGGGCAACTAAAAGGAGTGTCCTTTTGCTATGGAGGTGAGTCTTAAGTGACTGTCACGCACATCGGTACGATACGAAGAAGATGATCAGCTGAGGTGTGCCATTCTCTATCCACGTGGAGGATTGCCATTGGCGGAGATTGAAGATAGGTTTTGCTTTCTGGATTTCCTCGTGGGAATTGATTGGGTCTTGCATGTCGCAAATAATTAGGTGTGTCCTAACACACTTTGCTAGGTGTGTCAGGGCGTTAGGTGAAACGCACTTCCTATATAGGCCCGTGAATTCATTTCAATATTTTGTCTTAACCACACGCAGAGTAGGTAAGATGAAAGGTAGATGAACATATGTTATAAGATGAATATGTTTTATTATCAGTTAAATTATAAGATAAACATGATTCTTTCTTAGATGAACGTGTTTATTAACACGATGAATATGTTGATTTTGTATAAGATGAATAAGTTGATTTTGTACGTAATATGTTTTCTTAACATGATAATATGTTTCATTGTAAAATGAACATATCAAATTATAAGATGAAGATGTTATGTTATAAGATGTTAAATTATAAGATAAACATGTTTCTTTCTTAGATGAATATGTTTGGGAAACCGATAAGTAGACCCATTTCCTTCTTCACTGCCTCTTCTTTGACTCTTTCCGGCCTTCTCTGAACTTTTCTTCTCGTCCGCTAAAGGTCAGCCGCGCAAAGACAAATGTCTTTTTCTCGAAGAAATAAAATTTTAATGTATTAAATAGGGAGAATTAATTAGTGAGAAATAAATAAATAGTGAGGATTAAAATCTTAATGTATTAAATATTTATTTATTGATAATATTGTAACGCCCCGTTCGATTTATAGAACTTCTCGGAATATTCTATTTATCGAATATTATTTATTATAATAATTTTTGCTAGTCGCGGTGTCGGCTTAAATAAAAGGTTGGAGTACCCGATCGTTAAAAAAAAAAAAAAAAACGTTAGTCGATTTTGGTTTAATCGTATGAACCAAATACAATCCGTTTGAATATGGAATAATTATAATAAATCAAATCAAAAAAAAAAAATCAACTATTTATTGTCTCTGTTATCATTATTATTATTATCCAATTGCCTATTTGATTATTGTTATTATTATTATTTTTCTAAATATAATTGCTGAATGCCAAAGTTCTTTTAATTGTTAATTGATTGTTATTATTATTATTAATAATATTTATATAATTGTCTAATGTGCCTAATTGATTAAATGTGATTAATGTGTATTACTAAATATTATTATGTGTATTATATTTCATTAAAATGTGTTATATATATATATATATATAATAATATCCCGATTTTATTTTATTTACCGTTCGTCCATAATCGAGCTTCGATTAATTTTTATCAATGAACCGAGTTCCAGCCTGAACCATTTGACCGCACATCCCGAGCCGAACTGTCGCCCATCGGGCTCGGTTTTTCCTTTCCTTGTACGTATGGTCTTGAAAAAAAAAACCCTAATGCTATGTATATAAATAAGTCGGTTTTTCCCTTAGTAGATTAATAGCATTGCCCGCAGCTTTTATTTGTGTTCATCGGTTCGGTTCTCTTCATCGCGACAGAGAAATCTTCTTCTCCCTCAATCGATAATCGCAGAAATCCTTCACCATCATCCTATCATGATAATCTCGCGATCATCATCCTGCTGTTATCACCATCATCTGCGCGTAAGCCATCAGAAACGTAGGTCATCATCATCACCAATTGATCGTCCTCTTCTCCATCACCTCCGTTCACGCACGCAGACCATATTCAAGCTTTCCGGCGACCTCGCACAGCAATCTCCGGCTAGTTCATCCTTTATCGCCATCCCCTTCTCTGTTGGTTGTCGTCACCACAATCAGGTCCCATCGCCGATCGCCGTCAAGTTAGCCAACCATCGCGAGCAGGACCAGTCGCCCCCTCCCCATAATCTGGCAATCGTGACCGCTGCAAGCTTTTGTAGCGAACCGCGACCACATATTGATCGTCATCTCGTGTTGCTGCCCGTCGCCATCACCAGGACCACCATTGTTCAAGTTATTCCGGCGAGAACACCAGCAGACAACCACCAAATTGCCCTCCATCCTTTGCTCGTGAGTTTCTAACCGTCGACTCCCGTCGAGTCCCGTCGGAGTGCCGAATGTAGCCATTGAGTCCCGTCGAGCCCCGTCGGAGCGTACGTATGGTCCGTTCGACCCTTGCCGCTGTTCCTCTTGTGTTTCTGTTCAGTTTCTCGGTCGTGAATCACCGAAGCCTGCTGCCCGCCGTTTATTGTCGAAATTGTCGTCCCCGCGTGCCGCCCTGTCCCGGGCTTGATCGCAGCAGCCGTGAACCTTCGCCGCGACCCTCGCAGCAACCAGCAGCCTCCAACGAGACCCGATAGCCGCTGCTCCTCCTCCGCGAGATGAGGCAAAGCTGTCGAGCCCACCGTCGTACCGTTCCTTTCGTTCCAATTTCGAATGTGTCCCAAAAATGGTACCTAAGCTCGAACCTCACCTTGTTAAATCCGTGATTTATGTTATGGTGTTATATTGCGTGTAAATTTGCTGATCGATTGAGTTTCAAATTGATTACGTGCCTTAGATAAGTGTTTGCGGAATTATTGATACATAATTGCCAATGGATATCAAAGTGATTGCCGTCACTTTGAAAAATTGTCGAACTGTGGTTAGTTTGTTAATTCCCGTGGAAGTATTGTGGATTATTGGACTTGGGAATGTCTTTGATGCAATGGCTTTGGCCTTGCGTCGTTTTGATGTGTATATTGTAAGATATGGATTTTTGAAAATTATGCTGCAGTCCATTTTTGCTAAAATCACTATAATTCGTGTATTGCTCCAAAAATTCTGATTTTTGGATATGTTGTAATGTTGCAATTGTAGTACTTGTGGTTAAAATTTTAGAATTTTATATGGCCTGTAGCCTTGTCAAAACTTGAAAATTAATTCTGGGCTGTTTCGTAATAAATTCATATAAAATCGAGTTCCTGTCCGATTTTGCTAATTTTTGAAT
>CACSLK010024540.1:11032731-11061293 GCA_902706635.1 Striga hermonthica | reverse complement strand
AAAAAAAAAGACCAGAGGAGAACTATGTCCGAAATGAAAAATAAAAAAAATAAAATTTTATAGTCAATAATAATTTATTATTATTGTTATTAGAAATTAAATTGAATGAGAGAGAAAATAAAATTATATGTCAAAAATCAAGGACTATTTTAATTAAACTTGGAATGACGAGTGAGTTCGGCCCATTGGAACCATTTAATTAAGGGAAATTTTTATCCATGCGGTAAGATAATTAAATATTTTCGATTTTACCCTTATATGAAAGTATTTACAACTATACTAAACAAACTAATTTATTTATTATATTGCATCAAAAGCAGTTACAAGGTAACGTAACCACTCCAGCTGAAGGTCCCGTGATTTCAGCCATGTCTACCAGGAGAAACAAGAAAAAAAAAATTAATCTTCAATTCAAATTCGAATCATCCCTCAATTTATGGAAACGATATGATGTTTGAAATCAGAAAGAGTGGAAAGAGTTCTGTAAATCGAGACGGAAGAAAAAAAAATTCACAGAACATATACCGACACAGAGAACATCGTGACCCGCTTAATATTTAATCCAATTTGGAGTTTCTGCAACCCGTCCGAGATTCTGCAAATCAATAATTCAGCAAACATATACTCCGGTCGAGGTATATCTATGTAATTTTCTCGGTGTCGTTAAAGTTTTTTTGTTCAGCAAACATATACTATGTTTGTCGCTATTTTTTTTTTTGGTATGTAGATGGAGTCGAGTATGATGATTTTCGTACAGCATGGGGGTGAATGGATCCAAAACGAGTATGTGAATTACAATTTGACTGGTGTGTTGATAAGGAAGGATTGCAACTTCAAAGATTTATGTGGTACATTATCTGATGAGTTCAGGGTGATGTCCCAATCTTCTGTAGTCGAACTGAAATACAAACTGAAGAAAGGGAGTCCACCAATAGCCATAAAAAACGATAGAAGCCTTGAGTTCTACTTTTTCTTGAGGTCCAAAGACGATGACTACACGAAGTTTCCTATTTGCTTGGAGGTGAAGGCTCATAGTGTTGCTGGAAAGTCGTTGGATATTGAACGGAATATGTCTACTATGAATTACGAGTCAAATATTGCACCTTTGAGTTATCCGGATCTTGACAGTTATCCTGATGTCGAAGATGAGTCGCTTAATTTCATGACTTTCGCAAGGAACGTTACTGCAGATATGGTAGAAGCTGTCGCATATACCGAAAATATACTCAACATATACCCTGACTGTGAGATGGGGGTGACATTAGAAGAAAATGTTGACTATGGTATTGTTGTTGGTCGTTTGCTAAAGGATAAAAAAGAGCTTCAGAAATTGTTGACCATGCATGCTATTAAAAACTAGTATCAATTCAGGGTGGAGAAGTCGTGCTCCAAACAATACTCTGTAAGGTGTGTGTCGAATGATTATTCATGGTTTGTGAGAGCATCACGCTTGGGTAAGTCAAACACCTTTAAAATAAGAGCTGTCGGGACTAAACATATATATATCCGTTTGATGTTCGAACAAGTAACCAGAGTCAAGCGACCTCAACCGTTGTTAGCGATTTTATCAAGACGAAATTTGCGAACACGAAGACAACATATAATCCCTTTGATATCGTTGACGATATGAAAACTCGTTTTGGGATAAATTTGACGTACCAAAAAGCGTGGAGGTCGAAACGGAAAGCTATTGATGTAGTACGGGGCAAAGTTAATGACTCTTACAATTATGTTCATCAGTATCTTTTGAAGGTACGTGCATCAAATCCGGGTAGCATTTTTAAGGTGAGCACCACTCCAGAGAAGAATTTCTTGTACGTTTTCATGTCTCTTGGAGCATCTGCTAAAGGATGGGCCCATTGTCGGTCAATTGTTATTGTCGATGGCACATTTTTGACTTCGGCATACGAGGGACTTTTGTTAACAGCATGTTGTCAAGATGCAAATTCTCACATTTTACCACTTGCATTTAGTGTTGTTGATTCGGAAAATAACCACTCATACATGTGGCTTTTTCACAAAATTGCAAGCTGTTATCGGTGAGAGGGTTGGTCTATGCATTGTTTCAGATGGTCACGAAAGCATCAGACACGCTGTTGAACAGGTAATGGTATATTTTGAGTTATAATTGAGTATATTTACTGGTACATATACCGATAATACAATGAACAGTGCATTGTTTATATATATATATATATATATATATATATATATATTAACTATTACATAATCTGATCAATCATCAATTATATTTATATAGGTATTCCCCAATGCAGCGCATTGTTTATGCACCTATCATATCTCAAATAAATTGAAGATGCATTATAGACTGAGGCACAAG
Source organism: Striga hermonthica (assembly GCA_902706635.1). Lineage (NCBI taxonomy): Eukaryota > Viridiplantae > Streptophyta > Magnoliopsida > Lamiales > Orobanchaceae > Striga > Striga hermonthica. The sequence continues at coordinate 11,058,952 of CACSLK010024540.1, read as the reverse complement.
CAGTAAAAGAGGAGTTTTTTGTAGCAGCAAGGGCCTATACCGTAGAGGAATTCAATATGCATATGTCTCAAATAATGAAGTTGAATACGAATGTCGTAACGTATCTAGAAAAAATTGGTATTCAAAAGTGGGCACGAGTTCATTTCCCCAATAATAGATACTTTACCATGACATCTAATGTTGTTGAGTCAATAAATGCTGCCATTCGAACTGTTCGTGACCTACCGATAACAACACTACTAGAGGCTCTTAGAGAAATGCAACAGAGATGGAATGTGGCAAACAAGGATGAAGCCAAAGGCACATTTACTACTCTTGCAAAGAAGCCACATAGTATGTTGGAAACTAATTACAAAATAGCAGCCAGATATTCTGTAAGTGTTAATGGTTTTTTTTAGTTATTTATTTTATTTTTTGTTGGTTTTTTTTTTGGGAACTTTTTACCTGACATACACCAAATATATACTTCAAATATACTAAAAATGTGTAACAGGTTGTTGTTATATGGGAATTAACAAGGGTTATTCAACGAAAGTTGCGTCGATTATTCAGAAAGATTCAACTTATGGAAAGATGATAAATACACAGTTTATTGAATGTGATCGTTCATATTTTTCTGTCCTGCCTCCTGGGAAGCTTCTTCTTTTTCTTTTATATTCCCCTACAACATTATCACAATTACAATCATTAATCCGGAAAAGTCAATGGCGGCCAATCGCCATTCATTCTCGTAGCACGCCACTTGGCAATGCATAATGATGATTTTGATGAGCTGGCACCGCCTTTATGATGTCGGCTTGACATGTCATAGATATCGGTTTATTATGTTTAAACCGATATGTGATATCAGTTTACTTGATGAGGACGTCGGTTCTTGGCTCATTCTTATCCGATGTGTTACTACTTGAGATTTGCAAGTATATCAATCCTATGAGATAACATAATCTTCGAATTGTCGAGCTTTGAACGCCAATGAGTATTAATAACTTGGTTTACCGAAAACCATATCAACAAGGTGGCCCCCAGCATTAATGGGTGTCTTGAAAGAAGACGGGCATTGATGCTGAAAAGTATCATAGAATCTGTGGTCTTGAGCAGACATGTCGGTTGTTGGTGCTGTTCCCCGATATCTTAATACTTGGGGCGGGAAATGGAACCGGAAGTTGAAACGGCACAACTTGCTAGACTTAATTGTAACGTTCGCTGACGGGGCAACAGTTACTTTTCATAGGCCACGTAGCTGCTGTTGAAAGGCGCGGTTCTCAAGGGTTGTGTCTATTCGCGAAATCAGAGAGTGTAATCCACGCGCCCCTATTTCTTTTTCTCCCCAACGGTCATTATTGAATTTAGGGTTAAGTATAAGTAAGAAATCGTCTCTCGGAGTTTAGTTTATCTTCAATTTCCTTCTGCACTCGAATCTTTTGTTTTCTTGTAATCTTGTCGACTCATAATTGCCTTCAAAGCACTTCTTTCAGATCTGTGAACTTCTTCTTGCGGTAAGAGTTATTTCTTTGTTTTGTTTATCTATTTCGGTATATTTTATCTTCAAATCATGAGTGTGTCATGGACATCTTCTGGTGACGACGAACTGGATGTTATGATGATTAATATGGTTCATTCCGGGGAGATGGAACTGCTTTCTGAATATAACCGGTGGGATCCAGTTTTTGTCGAACGCCTGAATATCCGGTTGAACGATATCGAAGGGGACAAAAAGGTGGAGGAGAACGCTGTTAACGATCCGAGATACTGAAGACGACCTATCAGAAGGTGGCCAGACCCCACAGTCAACTCCCATGGTGAACCGAGTATATTGGCAGATGCCGATGTCATTATGTTGCGTAGTGAGATTCGAGTTCCCACGTCGGTACATCTATTTGCGCCATATCCTGGGGAAAGGATTACATGTTTGCCGCCAGGGTGAGTCGGTGTGTTTGCTGAAAGTTTAAGATCAGGATTGCGATTTCCTTTGCCGCGCATAATTACTGAGTACTTACGGAACTGGGAATTTCCCTTGTGTTAAGTTGCTCCGAATTCATGGAAGCGAATTATCAGATTGCTCGTGCTCTTAGCTGAAAAGAAATAGGATTTGTCGTTGGCAAGGGACATGAGAAGTATGTTTACTTTCAGAAAAAGTCCGGACATACAAGTAACAGACCCGCTTCTAACTTTTTCAATCGTCGGTAAACCTCAGTCAAGGTTTAAAGTCGGCGAGTTGATAACGGAAGTCCCTGACACGCTTCACGGATTCCAGGAAGAATGGTTGTGGGTTGGTGGATACTGGCAGTGTGCCAACTTCGCTAACGATCTTCTTGCCAATGAGACGAGTATCCCGATGGCTGTTAAATCTGGTTATTGTAAGTTATTTTTTTCTTTTTTCTCACTCCAAGCATTAATTTTTTGTTGTTTTTTGTTTGTCTTCGCTAACAGGTGGACTTTTGTGACATTGTAGCCAAACCGGAGGGGAAGAAAGAACCCAAATTTGAAGGTTTGTTGTACGATCGGGTGGACAAATTATTGGAACTTTCTGCGAACAAGCGAAGATATCGACGACTAGTGAAGGATTCTCGGTTGGAGCTAGCTGGCTTATCTCCTGGGATTTTAGACTCTTCATTTCAACCGGGTGAGTGTCTTATTTGTTTTATTTTATATTTTACATCGGTAACTTCGGTCTTAACTTGAAATGTCTTGTATGACAGTATATTATCCTTTGTTGGGATATTTTGGTTTTGGAGATCCCATTGAAGCAGAAGAACATCGGAGACGCAATCCAAACTCTGATTTAAAAAACAAAGTCAGAAAAAGCAAATGTCTTCGATCAACCGAGATGGCTGGACGCATGAATCTTCTTATGGCATGGAAAAAGAACCCCAACCGATCTCAAAGTGTTGTCGGTGAGCCATCGTCGACAAGAGTGGAGCCGATTCCAGCTATTGTAAATGAGCCATCTCCTGCCGATAATCAGCCACTTGACGTTGAGCCATTACAACAAGTAATAACGCCGGTGAATGAGCCCGTTACTGAAACCGAAGTCTCACAAGAAGTACCCGAGGAGCCCTGTTTAAACCTGGTCCATCGTCGTAAGAGATCAAGTGTGTCGCATGTGGCCGAGAGGATGAAGAAAAAGCAAGACACCGGCGCAGGCAAAGACAGAGAGGAAGAAGAGCCTGAGATCATCTTGAGAGACTCTTTCCTCAGAGTGAATGAAAAAAAGGCTGTCGACTTAAAGTTGCCAGAAGATGTATTCGATCCTTGGTTCACTATGTATCAGACCGTCGTCGAGCCGAAAGTTTCAACCAATCATCGATTCCCCGATGAGGCAGTGAAAGCGGCGAAAGTTCCGTTGATGTCGTGGGATCCGAAAACTCACGCTGGAATTGCATCTCTACCCGACGACCAAAAATTTAGCTATGCCAGAGGTTGCTTAGGACGAGTACTCGTCAGTTTTATTGCGGTCGAGGAGAGTTATCGGGGTAGGGTTTCTGAGCTTGATGAGAAGCAACATGAACTGAGCTTAAAAGAAGGTGCTATAGCATCATTGGAGGAGGAGAAGTCCCGATATGTAATGTTAATGTCGGAGAAGGATGCCCAGTTGAAGGCGGCGCAAACCGAGGTGGGCGCACTTAAAACTGAAAAATAAAATCTCTTGTTGGCACACGACCTTATGTCGATTCAGCTTTCCAACGTTGAAGATCAAGTGAAAACGCAAGATGAGCAACTTCGAAATTTAAGAGCCGAGCTCCAGGCTGTTCGAAAAGATCGCTCTGATAAAGATGTCGAGTTGATTCGCAGCCGCGAGGCTCATGAGATTGCTATGAACAAGCTTCGTTCGGAGTTGACAACTGTGGCCGAACTCAAATTTCAGGAGGGTATCGATGTCGGTAAAAAAGCTGTGATGGAATCCGGCAAAGTGTTGAATGATGATGTCGTGACTGAGTGGGATTTAGAGTTGAACGCCGCTTTAACGTTGCGCTGGGTCATCGATCGCATTGAAAACAGTATCTACAATGTTGATGAGTTGCGAATTTTCCTTTTAGAAAAAATGGAAAAACATCGTCTTAATCCCGAGATAAAAAATGCTCACATTCCGGCCGACCAAGATGAGCGTGATTTTTCCAACCGACTTCTTAAGAAGAAAGAAAGTCGGATGCTTGAATTGGACATGGCTCCTTTGTCGGAAGAGCGTAAGGCTAAGATTCGCCGGGCCTTCATTGATATGGTCCTTGAGGTTGAAAAGGTTAAGAAGCCTGAATTGGCAAGCATATGTGTTGAGACGATCGCAGAGGCTTTTGTCGTGGAAACACTTGAAAGTCTTTCCGACGAAGATCTCTTGGATGCTATTACTGGCTTCGCTTTGAGAAAAGTGGCGGAAGATGATGCTAAAGCCAAAGGTTGGTTGACGGAGATGGCTCCTTCCAATGAAGATAGAGTCATACATGAAGATGATGACGTGGTCATCATAAAGGAGAGCGACGTCCTTCAAGCAATGGAGGAGAAAGAAGACGAGGTAATGCAGTGCTTGGGCCAAAGATTGATAGATCACCTGGATGCGGTGGATAAAAGCAAAGTTGATGCTGGAAATTCTCAATCTTCAATGACTGAAGGGGCCTCGACGTCGGGAACAAACAAGGAAAATCTAGAAAGAACTTCATAATTTGTTGTCGTATATCTTTCCTTTTTATTGAATGTAATGATAATATTTTATTATGAATGAAGTTCAATGTTTAATTTTTGATTTTATCATTTTAGAGTATCTTATTACGCTTATAAATATATTGCTATAATAAGATAAAAGAATTCTTCGAAGTCAAGATATGTCAGAGTAAATGTAAATAAATGTTCAACAAATCATGTATTTGATTATACCGACATGATACTTGACATCTATATTTTACTTTCTTGTGAATTTATTCGAATTCCCGGTATCGATATAATTTATAGTGTATCCGATATCTATGAACTTTTTACTAGAACAAGCCATAATAAACTTGCTTTTATTGTAGAAATTTATGAATCATTCAAAGAACTCAGAAACATTTATTGTGAGCTCATCAAATCAACGTTGGGATTTTAAATTGTTGAGCATAAGCCTCCCCAAACCATCTTCAGGGCTTGGAAGTATCCGACTTTGTCGCGTTTGGCTAGGTCATACCAACTTCAGGGTACGAACACGTTTAGCCTGAGCAACGGGAACCGATTTATTGAGGTCCTAGTGATCGAACAAATTTCAGTGGTTCGTCACACAAACCTTATTGACAACAAAAAGTGATTTTGTACATGAGTAGGGCAAACGTTTTTATACAACGAAGGTAAGGGATCAACCCTTAGTTTACTGAAAATATTTCTTCAGATAGGTCGCATGCCAAGGATATTGAAGGGGAACACCATCCAAAGTTTGAAGTCGGTAAGTACCATTAGAAACTAGACGGTTCACTATGAAGGGTCCTTCCCACTTTGGTTGCAATAGACCGACGTTGGCCCCGATTACTCTTTTTAAAACGAGGTCTCCTACGACAAAAGAGCGTGGCTTGAGTTTTGAATTAATGTATTTTTCACTACGTCGTTTATAAGCAACATTCCGAACTTCAGCTTTGGCCCGCAATTCATCGAGCAGGTCAAGATTTGTCCTTAAGCTTTCTGGGTTAGCTTCTTCGGAGAAATGGGTAATTCGATATGTCGGGGAAATGTGTTCAACAGGTATCACAGCTTCGGTTCCGTAAGTCAATGAAAACGGAGTTTCTCCAGTTGAGTTTCGTGATGTTGTTCGGTAGGCCCAAAGGACATGAGGTAGTTCATCAGGCCAAGATCCTTTCGCGATTTCAAGTCGGGCCTTCAAGCCATTTTTGATGATCTTATTTACAGCTTCTATCTGTCCATTGGCTTGTGGATGATAAGGTGATGAGAAGAAATATTTGATACCATAATCTTCACAAAATCCTTCAAATCGTTTTCCTTCAAACTGACGACCGTTGTCGGTTATGATGGAATTCGGTATTCTAAACCGACAGACGATGGACTTCCAAACAAAATCAATCATCTTTTGTTCGGTGATGGTGGCGAGGGGTTCGGCTTCTACCCATTTTGTGAAGTAGTCGGCAGCCAATATCGCAAAACGAACACCCCCTTTTGCGGTTAGAAGGGGACCGATAAGATCAATACCCCATTTCACGAACGGCCATGGACTGTATATTGACTTGAGGAGTTCAGGATGTTGATTAACGTTGGGAGCAAATATCTAACATTTATGGCATTTTCGTACCCAGTCGACTGCATTTTTCTTGACGGTCGGCCAGTAGTAACCTTTTCGGAGAATTTTATAAGATAAAGTTTTAGCTCCTTGATGGGTACAACAGATACCTTCATGAAATTCTTCAAGAACGCGTTGGGCGTCGGTTTCTGACAAGCATTTAAGTAACAGAGTGGAATATCCACGCTTGTATAATGTTCCTTGGTCGATCATGAAATGTGCGGCACGAACACGAAGGGTACGAGCTTCTTTTGGGTCTTCAGGCATGGCCCCGGTTTGAAGATACTTGATGATAGGATCCATCCAGGTTGAATTTGAAATCGGTGTAGCAGCATCGGTAGTGATTGTTGAAGGAGTCGTCTGTTGAGTAATTTGTACAAATTCAATTTTCTTCAAATCGGTAGAAGAGGCCAAACGTGAGAGAGCATCCGCCTGAATGTTGGATGTTCGAGGTATATGCTCTAATGTCATTTTGAATCGTGATAACTTTTTCTTGACAAGATCGAAATAAGGAAGCAATCGTGGTTCCTTGACTTCGTAAGTGTCGTTGATGTGGCTGACAAGTAATTGAGAGTCAAAAAATATGCGGAGGGAGGAGACACTCAAGGATTCAGCAAAATGCAAGCCTGATAAAAGAGCTTCGTACTCAGCTTCATTGTTTGTGGCCGGGAAGGTGAATGCTACAGAATAACAAAACACTTGCTGATCAGGACTGACCAAAACGATTCCTCCCCCGGCACGTATAGCGGTAGAAGACCCGTCGATGTAAAGAGTCCAAGTCGGGTCTTCAATTGACGTACTTATGGATGGGCTGAATTCAGCTATGAAGTCGGATAACACTTGGGCTTTGATGGCAGTTCGCGGTCGATACTGAACGTCAAACTGTCCGAGCTCTATAGCCCACTTGATCATTTTACCCGACGTGTCAGGTCAGTGAAGGACTTGTCGGAGAGTGTAACACCCCGCCTAAACTTTACTAAAATCAGAGTAAATTTTTCGCGCTATAAATGGAAAGCACTTATTTAATTTTCAAAAACTCATATTAATTTTTTCGAAAATACTTTAACTTTAAAACGCGGGATGCTACTCAACTTTAATCTTATATCTTTATCTCTTTAATCTATCATGCATGCGACCAAGTAAATTCATTCTAGAATTAAGGCCATGAATAATACCGGATAAAACATGCATATTCTGAAAATCTGACATAATCTGACATCTGAAATAATAGTCTGAAATCTGACATCTGAAACACAAGTCTAACATGCGGAAGCAAGTACAAGTTCAGAAAAGCACACAAGCATAAAACAAACATAGATAATTCAAACATGTTCAAATACTATATGACATGTTTTCACAAAAACGTCCTGAAACTGGACCATCACCACATAACTGCTCACGCGCCACGCGGGACTCCATCACCTGAAAAATAGGGTAGTGGGGAGGCGTGAGCACAAAGGAATCAACGGTGCTCCGCCGGAACCGGCATTGAATACTCAGCACAATTAATAACAAACTATGAAATCAACATATATATGAATAAACTGGTCTGGCTATGGGACTAACGGTAAACCGGTACTCATGTGCACACTCTGGGGGTCCCCTCCCACAGAAATCCAGGAAAGGCACTAATCACCCCATCTGGACGCTAGACTTAGGACGGGCCCTAATCACACACATCCAAGTCATAACTGAAATACTGAAATATTGACCAAGACGGGATCACTCATCCGTCTCGGTCCTTCAATTTAAACACATATAGATCTCAGACATGGTAAATTATTAAAAGCGATGAAATACACAGTACGTGGTCCCCACCTGGAAACTGGCGAATGCAAAGGTTGAAATATCTGAAATGGGTAGCTGATGGAGGCTCGACTCTCCTCAAGCTACAAAATATATTGAGCGAAATATTATAAGTACTAGGCTCAGAATAAAACTCAAATCTTTAATATCTCATATATCTAGGTTCACTCACTCGGCTTTAAAAATCATTTTAGGGATTTACGAGCTGATTTTGAAAATATTATCGTCGTTGAGGCATTCTATAATTCTCTGAAATATTTATAAGTCTGGACTAGAATCTGACTTAATCTAATCTGACTGAAATCTAAACTATATCTGAATCTTAAATCTATCTGAAATATATTTCGAACAGTCCGGACTGACGGGACCGGTTCGACTGAACTGGACCGACGGCTCACTCGGAGCAGGTCGATCATCCGCTTGACTATGTGCAGCTTGGTTCGACTGTGGTTCGAGTTCGGCGGGGCAACTCGGGCCGACACGAACTCGACTGACACGGCTTAGCCGATGCACGAGTTTAAAACGGTGCCACGGTCACTGACGCAGGGGCGTGCTTAGACCACGGCTAACGGAACGACGCGTAGACGGCAAGTCGGATGGACTCGGTGCACGGGCACGCACTCGGGGGTTTGACTCAGACTCGGTGCACGGGCACGCATTTGGCGGCTCAGCTCCAACGGTCGGACGAGAGGCAATCACGGCCACGAGACGACGATACGCATTACGAATTACGATACGACGGTTAAAGATTATCTAGACGGTACTAGGGTTCAGACAATTATAATCGGATCCGGAAAAATACCCAGTTATCAGAACCGGATAAAACTAGGGTTCGATTCTCGAAGAATTTTAACTCATTAAGGCCGATAATTAATATACACATTCTATGTGATTTATAATAAATCTATAACCACAACTGCAGCTAAAATCTCAATCAAACTAATATTTTATTTTTACGACATTAATATCTAAAGTCCCGATTTTTATAACTAAGTCAAACAACATCTAAAATTTACGAAAATCGAAACATAACATCCTCAATATATGTATAGTCCACGGTCAACAAATCAAGTCCAAATTCAACCCCTAAACTAGTCAACTAATAATCGCTACGACCGATCAACGCATTTGACCGGCTCGTTTACACACCAAACAATGTCCGAAAATTCTCAAATTTCAACCTAAGCCTCAAAACGACGCAACGAATTTTATTATATTTATTTCGGTATTTTATCACATATATTTCAAAAGTCGAACATATTCGCTTTAAGCCCAAAAATCCCAATTTATTCAAAATCGCTCAAATCACCCAATTCATTAATTTTATATCATCTCAAATATTTTATCTAAGCCATTAAAATCGAGCTCCAGTTATTATACCTCGCAATACTTGAAAACGAGCGGATCGGGATAGCACAATAGTAGATCGGGCTAGAACCGGGTCAAAGAAACCAAAACGGGTCGGAATGGAGCTTCAAGCTTGCTGAAAGTGGGCCTAAGGTGCTGCTGGTCGGAGCTAGGGTCGAAAACGGAGCTTATGAGTCATGGAGTGCAGTTCGGGGTCGGTTTGCTGTTGAGGGCCGCGGGTCCGGTTGGATTTTGAGCAGGGGTCGCGGGTCCAAGGTGCTGGGCGCGGAGAAGCTGCTCTTTCCGAGGTTGACTCGCCGGAATAGGGTCTGGAGGCGGCGGTTGCGAGCTGGACGTGGGTTAGGAGGCTAGAACTGGGCTGGACGCGGATGTTGGTGACGGGAACGAGCTTGGTCGCAGTTCAATCGGACTGAGGTTTTGCTCGCCGGAGAAGCTGATAAAGGTGGCGGAGCTCGAGCTGGGAAGACGATGGCTCGGCTGGGACCACGCGGTGAGGAGCTAGGAGAGCGTTTTTCCGACGGTTGAGGTGCGTGGAGACTTGCCGGTTGCGGGTCCCCCGGACCTTCGCCGGAAAACGAGAAGGGTGGCCGGATTTTCGAGCTCAAGGCATGGTTCTTGAAATTTCAGCTATGGATTCTTGGAGGTTTAGAAGGGATCTTGAATATGGAGGTGAGAGCTTTGGGGAAGAAGGTGAATAGTGTTTTGGTGGCTAGGTTTTGAGTCTTGATGTTGGGAGACAAGGGGACAAGTGTATTTATAGCTAGAAGACTAGGGTTTCTATTTTTGTTGGGCCAAGAATCGGGCTTAAGAGAGTCGGGCCTAAAATCGCTACATAATTGGGCTAGCAAAAATCCTAACACTCGGGCTCGATTAAATCGGATAGCGACTAGGAAATTAAATATAATGGTCTATAAATAAAATATGACGGCTTGTAGAAATAATTTCGACTTGGGCCGAAATTAAATATTGGGTTCGAAATTATTATACTACGAGGGCTCGATATTTAAAATATCGTTTGGTCTTGGAAATTAATTTGACTATTCAAATTAAAAATGGCCAATTTAAATTATTGGGATCTGCTCAAAATCCATTGGGCTCGAATAATTAAATTATTCGACTTCGGTTTGCTTAAATAAAATTCTAACTTTAATAATTAAAAAGTCGAATGAATTATTCATGGCTTAGACTTTAATACTAATTATTTAATTAAATGCAAATAAATATAAATAATGCATCAAATTTAGAAACTTAATATTTATAAAAATATAGTCGAGCTCCATAAATAGTAATTAAAAATCTGGGCGTTACAGAGAGGGTATGACGTGAACACAATAATAGAATGCTCCAGAAAGTATGGTCGCAAATTACGCGCAACAATAATCAGAGCAAATGCTAATTTCTCCATGTACGGATATCGCAATTCGGCATCATGTAAAGTCTTGCTAACATAATATATCGAAAACTGCTGGAGTCCGTGTTGTCGTATAAGGGCGGCGCTAACAGCAAGATCACTAACGCCGAGATACAAATATAAGGGTTCATCAGGAAGGGGTTTCTGTAGCGTCGGAAGTTGTGAAAGGACTTCTTTAATGTTATCAAAAGCATTCTGACACTCACTAGTCCATTCAAACGGCTTCTTCTTTCTGATAGTATCAAAGAAAGGCTTGCAATGATCTGTCGACTTTGAAATGAATCAATTCAGAGCTGCTAGTCGACCAGTTAAAGCTTGGACACCTTTGATGGTCGTCGGAGGAGCCAAATCAAGTATGGCCTGAATCTTGACGGGATTAGCTTCGATCCCCCTTTGGCTCAACATGTATCCAAGAAATTTTCTTGATCCAACCCCGAAGGTGCATTTTTTAGGGTTAAGTACCATTGAGTATTCCCAGCATCAGAATGTGGATGAGCGAACAAATTAGCATCCTCGATATTGAAAGTAATGGGACAATTCTGCCTGTTCATAGTATCTCGAAGATCAACATTCATGATTTGTTTCCCGGCATTTTGTGCTTCCCGAGCGTAGGCTTTGGCTTTTCGCCGAGATGTATCCAACTGCTTAGTGTTCGAATTTATTCGAGGTATGTAATGAGAGGAAATAAGGTCATCATGGGTCCTGGGTTTTTTGTATTCGTCGGTCGAAGTACCGACAAGATTAGGAAACGTAAAAACCTCCTTATCGGTTGCGCGGATTCTCTTCGGATTGGCACCGCGTTCGTCGTCATCTTCTTCGTCGGAGACGTCTGCGGGCCTTCCTTTACGACGGTTATCAAAATTCCTGAATTTTTGGAGTTGGGGCTGCCCAATTAGACGCAGAAGAGCCGATAAAAGGCCAAGACACTCGTCGGTATTATGCCCCGGGGACTTATGATACGCACAGTAACGAGTTTTGTCAAGTTTATCTTCAGGAGTTCTCACAGGTTTTGGATCAGGAATGATTCCTTTTCCTTTCAGTTCTTCAAAGATTGTAGCTGCTCCGGCTAAATAAACAGTTTGGTAGCCCGTCCTCACATTGTCGGCATATTGGTCTCGAGCGGCTTTGGATTCCGGAGAATCTTCATAACCTTTTAAATAACTTCGGTATTGTGCCTTTCCGAAATTCGTCTTGTTCTTTTTCTTCGCATCCGGCTCAGTCTTATCTTCTTTAGCCGAGAAGTCGAAACTGGGAACCGACATCGACTCTTCGGCAATAATGAATTGTTGAGCACGCACTAAAAATTCTTGAAAGGTAGCCGCTTGTTTTGACACAGAGTCCAACGAAACATAAAATTGGGCCTTAACCCAGCAATCGCGGTTACCAACAAAGTCTCAGGATGACAAGGTTCCATATTTTGAATTTGATCGTTGAACCGAGATATATAATCTTTGACTGTTTCATTATCCTTCTGTACGATGTTAGTGATTGATTCTTTTGGGATAAGACAGACTTGAGCTCCAATAAAATGTGATCGAAAAGCTGCACGTAACTGTTGCCACTTCCATATTGAATGAGGTGGTAGAGTATAATACCATTTTTGCGCTCGTGGCCCCAGTGTGAGAGAAAACATCCGACATCTCAAAGCGTCTGAGGCGCCATGCAAATCCATCCAAGACGTATAATGACCCAAGTGTGCATCAGGATCCGACGTTCCATCATACATGCCAATTTGTGGAATTTTTATCTTGGCAGGGAGTGTCTCCGCAGTAAGTTCGGGAGCCAAGGGTGAATCAGCTTCCATGATGACATTACCCGACGTCGAGACATGTCGGGGGGAGTCTTGTTGTGATTTCTGTCGAGTTTCGATTTCAGCCAATCTTTTACGGAGAGCCTCTAATTCCTCCGCACTATGTCTTGACACACGATTTCGTTCAATTTGATGACGTAAATCTTCACGATCTCGAGGCATCGGTGAGGGGGGTCTAGGACGTGAAGGAATTCTATGATGGTGAGTGGAATGGCTTTCAGCAGTCATTTCTTGAACAAGAGGCTCATCCGCGGCTTGGTTATTTAATATTGGATTAACAGTTACACGAGTCATATCGTCTCCATGTTGAGAAATATGACGTGGTTGTGAGGTAGCATGTGATGTTGCCATATGTGTTTCTTGGTTATGATGAGTAAGATTTGGCTGTTCTGTTGGATTCGTGGGGAAAGGTGTAGATAATGGTATGGTGCCCGAATTTCTGGGCATAGCTCGAGCTACAAGAGAAGTTAAGCCTTGAATAAACTCCGGGTTTCGAAGAAAGTTCGTGATATTGGTTACCGGAGGTAGTGGTGTTGAACGCCTTGGGGAAAGATTCGTAGCATGGCTTTGGCCCGCATGGGAGGTGTGTTCCCGACCAGGTTTCGACATGGAAGATTCGAGCGAGCGATGGCTACAACAACGCAAGTTAACCTCAAAACCTTATGAGGCCCTCCTTCTAGCGCCAAACTGTTGTTATATAGGAATTAACAAGGGTTAATCAACGAAAGTTGCGTCGATTATTCAGAAAGATTCAACTTATGGAAAGATAATAAAAACACAGTTTATTGAATGTGATCGTTCATATTTTTTTGTCCTGCCTCCTGGGAAGCTTCTTCCTTTTCTTTTATATTCCCCTACAACATTATCACAATTACAATCATTAATCCGGAAAAGTCAATGGCAGCCAATCGCCATTCATTCTCGTAGCACGCCACTTGGCAAGGCATAATGATGATTTTGATGAGCTGGCACCGCCTTTATGATGTCGGCTTGACATGTCATAGATATCGATTTATTATGTTTAAACTGATATAGGATATCGGTTTACTTGATGAGGACGTCGGTTCTTGGCTCGTTCTTATCCGATGTGTTACTACTTGAGATTTGCAAGTATATCAATCCTATGAGATAACATAATCTTTGAATTGTCGAGCTTTGAACGTCAATGAGTATTAATAACTTGGTTTACCGAAAACCATATCAACACAGGTGCAGAAAGCCAGTGACAAAGTGTATAAAGTGATAGCTGACGATAAAGCCTTGATAGTGGACACAGAGTCAAAGTCCTACACATGCCACCGCTTTCAAGTTGATGAGCTGCCGTGCCCGCACGCTATACGTGTCATAAAGTTACTCCACGTGGATCCGGTTCCATTCTGTTCTTTGTATTACCTTAACTCTACATTGTTGGCAACTTATGAGGATGTTGTTATACCAATTGAAGGAAATATAGCATTCACGAGTGAAGGACAATCTGACCGTACATTGATAAGTCCCCCAAATACACGAGTCAGGCCAGGGCGACCACACAAACAACGGGTAAAATTGGGATGGGAGCATAGGTCAAAAAATAGGAGCAGCAAGTGTAATGAGAAAGGCTCCTTGAATATGTAGATAGTTTAGGCTCGTATCAAGGAGCATTTGAATATGTAGATAGTTTAAGCTCATATCAAGGAGCATTGTAGATGCAGATAGTTTAGGCTCATATCAAGGAGCATCAAATTTGTAGATAGTTTAGACTCGTATCAAGGAGTATTTGAATATGTAGATAGTTTAGGCTCATATCAAGGAGCATTGTAGATAGTTTAAGCTCATATCAAAGAGCATTTGAATGTGTAGATAGTTTATGCTCGTATCAAGGAGCCTTGAATATTTGATGGAGCTCTTCATAAGACTTGCCCTCATGCTTCATGGCTTGGGAAGAACAACAAATTTTATGAAAAACATAAAACTTTTGTACAACTTGAATATATTTCAATCAAATGATATTGCGGGTACAATCTCTATTTATCTCCTCTGATTCTTCTCTTCATGAATTTGGGATTGAGACCTTCAAAGATGGATTGACGAATGAATATCTTTCGGGCTTGGTCTTGAATTTATCTAACATTAATTTGGAGGGTCGAATGACTTATTCCCGTATTAAACGTTAGGCCTTGACTTGATTGAATATGACTTCTTGGAAGACTTGATTCTTTGATCTTCTTGAAAGAGGGACTCTGATTTGAATAACGTTGATTCGGGGGCTTGATAGCTTTTTCTCGGATCAAACGCTATGTTGGTTGAACTTCTCAACGAACGCGGCTTGAATGTCTCTTGAACGTCGTTGTTATTCTTGCATTGACTTGAGAAGCGTGAAAGTCGTCTCTTTACTTCTTGAAGAAGACCCGCTGTCTCTTTTTCTTCTTCTTGGCCTTCTTCTTCATTGAATGGACTTCGGGCGGTTCTTCAAGAACTTCTTCAAATCTTCAAGAGGGTTCTTGAGAGCTCTTGAATTTGAGACTTTAATATTTGAGATGTGTTTGATATTTTTGAGGTGTTTTAGGTGTGTTTTGTGGCATTGGGGAGAGCCCTATTTATAGGTTTAGGAGAGAGAGTCTTGGAAAAGAAGACATCAATTTGATTGGTCCTTCTTGATTTGATATAATATCTTTCCTTATCCTAAGATTTGATATAATCTCTTTCCTTATCTTAAGATTTGACTTGTTGGACAAGAAATAATAACTTTTATTAATTAAATATCTTATTTATCATGAATTTATGTCCCAAAATAAATAAAGACATTAATTAATAAATCATTAAAATTTTGATGTCTACATACTCCATATATCATCCCTATATATAATTCCCGAATGCGCTGAGCCTACGTGGCTGCTTCTGGTGCTTCGAAATCCTATTTGGCGAAGAATCATGCTTCGTAATTAGGTTTGGATGAATAATATTGATATATTAATAATTAATCATCTAGGTTCGGGTATTCCATAAATATTATTTAGCTAATTTAGGTATTTTAATATCACTTTTACTAATATAACCCTTTAATTTTTTGTAATTTTACATATTGAGGCACTAAGTGACTAATATATCCCTGAATTTTGATTTGTTTCCTTCAATAAGCTATTGAATTATAAATGTATTTTAAAAATTGATAACTTTTGTATTTCTTATCGGTTTTATATATATAATATATCAAATTAATCATCTTTTGATGATCTTCAATTTGATATCCATATTGTATATATAAAATAAATAAATTATACTTATCTTTATAATAATAAAAAATAATAATATTTATTAAAATTTATTAGAAAAATAAAATTATTTCTCAATTGATATATTTGTATGTAATGTAGTTATATATTGTAAGTTAAAAAATTAGCATAATATAACACAGGTAAGTCGCACAAATAAGAAGTGTCATAAATATATAATAATATATATATTCTTATAAAAGGTATTTAAATTTTCAAACTACATTTTTCTTATTAATTTTAGATTTTAAGAAAAAAAATTAGCAAGCACCCGTGTAATACACGGGTGTTGTGCTAGTAATCAGAATAAAACATTACAAAATTGTAAGTTAAAATGGAACATAACATTGCATATACTCCACACATAATCCAACATATTACAGAAAGATAATTCCCACCAACAATATATATAATTACATTAAATATAATATTAGATATACCAAACATATAACAATATATACCAAACATATAACTAGAAATAAAACCAAACATCACAAGTTGACATCCACAATAGTCATATTAATACATAACTCAATCATAACCACTTACCTCATTGTTCGATACAAAATAATATAACATCCAAATTATTCTGGAATTTATTTTTGGGTTTGTATTAATATGCGTATTTTTTGACGTATCATAATGGTATATGTCTGTTCTTTTGTGTGTGAGTAGAAAGCAGAAAATGTATTAAGTTATTTTATGTATATATTTTTGTTATAATATGAGTACTTTTCTGTTATATTTTTTGACTTCATATAGGATAAAATGTAGCATAACATTGCATATACTCCACATATAATCAGAATAAAATATTAAAAGAGTGTAAGTTAAACTGGAACATAAATTGCATATACTCCACACATATAACTGGATATACCAACCATATAACTAGAAATAGCAAACATATAACTAGAAATAAAACCAAACGTCACAAGTTCACCTCCACAATTGTCATATTACAATCATAACCACTTGTCCTATTGTTCAACACAAAATAAGTTCATATCCAAATTGTCAAAATACACCACACCAAATGAAAAATAAAATACAAAGGTGTCAATGGTTTCCCTATGCCAAAAATCCGAACCGAACTTCATCGGGGACACTGCCCTGGGAATCATCGTCACTATCGCACTCGTTAACCTGTTTCATTCGGCCATGTTTGTAGAACAAATATCCATACCTTTCCCTTTGAGAGTTGATATCAAACTTCTCCTTGGGAATCTCGTGATCCGAAATGAAATGTTCGGCAAACGATGCAACAAACCCCCCGCAATCGCTGCCCACACCAGAACAATTTAAGAATTGTAAATTAATGATGATAATAATAATAATATAATATAATATAATATAATAGTAATAATAATACTAATAATAATAGTAATAATAAAAATAATAGCAATAAATACATACGTGAAAGCAATTAGGAGAACAGAAATGGGAACCTGTTGAGTTGTTGTGGTAAATTATCAACCATTACAACCTCGAGATTGCCGTTACAGGCCAATCCTTTCTTCGAAAACTTCACCAGTCGAAGATAAATGGGAATAATCTCAACATACGCCTGCACTGTCTCCATAACAATTTTATCGCAATCTTCTGTGCGAATTGAATTGTATATATAAAGTTTCTGATCATCCAGAGAAAGGCGTCCCAATATCCAATGACCGACTCCATTTATGTCTAAATGAATTGGGAACAGAACGTGGTCAACATTCACCCAAGAGACCCCACATATAAGCTTATAGCCTAGTATGTAGTCAAATATCATATCATGAACATTACACAAGATTGATCACGAGACCTGGACAAATACAAGGTGTACAACGACTTGATGTGTTGGTCGAACAACACATCAGTCGTTGTGAACCTGACGGGGGCACTTTTGGCATAGAGTCCAAACTTCTTCAAGTAATAAAAGATGACATCCAAGTGCTGCAAAATGAGAATAAAAAAATGTCAAGGAGTTTTTAGAATTACGTAAAAAATATTCAACATATAATAACATATCGAACATATACTTGAATTATACTAACTATATACTGAAAATTGAACAACCACAAAACACAATTTTAGACACACTCTACTTAACTGGAAGAACCGTTATATGTACCAGTAATCTTAAATTAATAAAACAACTGTAGAACAAAATCTACAAAAATGCTACTTACGCTGCTGTCGAGGAAGCAGTTTATCTCTTGGATGTTGTAAAACCAGTTCTTGTCCGTTACCACAGCAACATTGAAGTCAAACGGTATGGGCAATGTCTTGCTAAGTTTCCTGTAGTAGTTCAACATGACAATGAAGTGAGTATATATTAGTATATGTATGGTATATTTAAATATTATTTTTTGTGTATATAAAGTATATGTAGATTATATTTATGAGAACTTAACGGCCGCTGTTTCACGTACCCGTTGTCCAATTTACGAGGAGCAGTACGGAGAAATCCTTCGGCAATCCAATCCTTGTAGTTCTTCATGTCCACTTTTCCAGACACAACTATGTCAAAAGTGACATCAAATGGGCATGATCTAAAAAGTCGTACTTTCTTCTTCAGACAAGTTTCCTTCTTCGATTTTTCCTTAGGATTCGATGTTGGTTTCACGGCTTCTATCTTTGACACATGCACAACCACAACATCGCAATGTTTCTCCTTTGCTACATTCTCCTCAACCAGAGCAGGCTGATGATAGTGACATATAAAGACATTAAATTATTATTACACTACATGTGGAATTGAGGATGTTAAAAAATAATAACGATTGAAGTAATTAGAATTACATTATTGTGCGTCGATTGAATAGCTTTCTTGGATGGTGGTGTCGGTGGTAGAGCGGCCATTACAGCATCAAATGACGGCTGCGATCCATCCAGTGTGTAACCATAGATAGGGTGTGGCTCATAGTCGAAACCTCTCTACATACCAGGACAAAAAAAAAAAATAATAATAAGATTTTATATAAATGCCATATGTTTAATAATATGTGTTTATCTAAATCTCATATTTTTACCGGTTCTTTCCCCTCGGATGATTCATTCAACTTTTTTTGCAAAGTCCGGTCAATTTCCTCTAAGAATTGGGTGTTAATCATGGAAAATGTATCATCATCGTCATCACCACTTGCTACATGTAAATCAGGCTGAGGTAAATTTTGAACTGGTACATGGCTACCGGGCTCTGGCAAAAGTTTTACTGGAACAAACTAACCAAAAGAAAAAAAAAAGTAAAAATGACATATGAAGCAGTCTGTTATGACATGAAAATGACATGTAATAATAAAAATTAAATGTGGGACATTTAATGACATATGAATAAACAAATGGGTATATTTTGTAACATGATTGTGTAAATGACATATGAGAGAAAGTAACTTTCTTCTCTATCAGATTAACTTACACTCTTTTTTATGTTTTATTCTGATTATATGTAGAGTATATGCAATGTTATGTTACACTTTAACTTACCTTATCTGCTGCGCTTTTCATAAGTGCTTCAGCTTTGGTTCTGCAGGCTCTTAATGGAGACTTCACAATTGTATTCTCGACATTAACATCAGAAGCGTTCTGAAGAGGCTACAGGCAAAAAAATAAATAAATAAATAAATAAATAAATAAGGAAAACATGAACACAATGGCATATTCCCTAATTGATAGAGTTGTTTACCTTGTCTGCTGCTCGCTTCATAAGTGCTTTGGATTTTGTTCTGAACGCTCTTATTGGAGACTTCACACTCGTATTCTTATCATTAACATCAGAAGCCTTCTGAAGAGGATACAGACATAACAAAAAAAAAACACAAAGGCATAATACCTAATTTGATAGAGTTGTTTAATAAGATATGATGTGGACACTAAATATTAGTATCGACCAAACAAACTGTCTCTTTTTCAGCTGAACTGTGACCGCGCAATTCATTCCGCACTTCATTCCCATCACGAACATCGCTCGTGTTTCCTCTGTCTGTGTTGTGGTTTTTACTTGAACCACCCTATTGTATAATGATAACGTGATAAGATGCAGATTGATTACGTAAAATGAACAAACAGTACACAAATTGCGCATGAAATTGCACATGCAGTACAAAAAAAAACAGAAATTTAAGACAAGAAAATATCTTTGATATGTACTTGACTGCTGCATATAATGTGGTTTGTCTGTTGCATGCTTGAATTTAACTCTGCATATAACAGACTGCTACATATGTTTTAACTTCAAAAATGATAAAATGTAACATAACATTGTCATATGTAACATATCCTTGCATATGTAATGTATATGGAACATAACATTACATATAACAGACTGCTACATATTCTGATTATATGTTTTATTCTGGTATATTTAATAATATGGAACATAACATTACCTATAACAGACTGGTGCATACTTGAATTTAACACATAATATTTTAAAAACAGATTTGAGACAAGAAATGTACTTGATTGCTGCATATACCGAAAAAATATAATAAAATTATACCGAAGAATATAGTATATATGCCGCAGAAATATACTACACATATAATGTGGTTTGTTTGTTGAATAAATGTTTAGTAAATAAAACAAACATATACTAAACATATAATGTGGTTTTGTCTGCTGCATAAATGTTTAGAAAAAAAAAAACAACAAACATATAAAAAGTATATATGGATCAGACATTTAATAATCATACACTATGGCTAATCTGAGCAGATATACAAAACTATACTAAACATTAAATCAATAAACATGACCAAATACTTACAAGTAATTTCTCCTTGAAAAATTCAAACTCAGCAAAAGCACGTCTCGAGAATTCGAGGAAGGATTGCTTCAAACTCTCAAGTTCAGCAGTAATTGTGTCTAGCCGGGTTATAACATCAACACCATTGGTGTGTCGTGGAGTGTCAGTTGATGGAATCTCGTTTTGAGTGAACTTATTTTTGTTTTTGAAGAATGAGTTCAACAAAAGAATCTGTCTCTCGGCCTCGGTGGGGATTATGTTCTTGAACTATGCAAACAAATAAAAAAAATAAAAATTTATGAAGACACAAATAAATATATAATAGAGGTGGGTGCTATGTTGTTCAACTGTGAAAACAATTAACAAAAAAAGTTATGAAGACAGAGATATGAATATATAAAGAAAACATAAATATATACCTTAGAGTAATGAAGGTCGGAAAAGGTCCTCTCCATGAAAATACGAGTATAGATATCTTGAACTTCCCATTTAAGTATCCTGGGGATATCGTGTACACCAACATTTGTGGAGAGTACACCCTGGGCAGGTTCGCAAACCTCATAGAACCAGGTCTGAAGTGCCAGAATAAGACCATAGCAACGATAGAGGTAGCCAGCCCCCTCAGCCTTCTCAAAGATATGCATCTGCTCTCTCGTGTGAATCGACTTCTTTAGGTAATGAAAGGTAAACTCAAATAGATCGGTACCCCAGGAATAATCATCGCATTCCGCGCTATCGATCATGTCAACATAACAGCGTTCGATGCGAAGGGCGTCTTGAGATCCCATGAGGAAATTTTCTAACAAGTGTAACTTAGCTAATTTGACGGCGTCTTCATCACTCGCCCATGACTTTTTTTGAAACTGCCATCTGATATGGTTTCGGGTTAAGTCAACCCCCTTGAAATACTTGTCGTGGAGTCCATTAGAAATCTTGGGAATGTTCAGCTTCTTGCTTTGTCTAGTGCATTTCAAACCAGTGACAACATAAAACTCCTCGATGCCAAAACGGAGAAAGTTCCCTCCGAAATTGAACCAAAGCTCATCTGTCCTGCTTTGATGAACCTCGCGCTCAACAGTATATAGTTTATTAGATGGTTTTGTATAATGCATTAAGGGAGGTCCAAGAACTTCCCAAACGCTGACCTCCTAAAAATCTCCAAGTGCTCCTTGGTTAGCGTTTTCTTGATTTCATTTAATGTTGAACGATCCTTGCTATTGTCATTACTGTTTTGGACTTTCACGTTTATATCCCTTGGGTGCGGGATTAGCAATTCCCATTCCTGAAAAGCATTAACAAAAAAAAATATATATTAATATACAGTAGGTACATTTTTACCTGAACGTTGATAAAACACGGGACAAATTGTTTACATATTCATATTGGTGCATATACTAGAAACTCATATAGTTAACATATACTTACTGAATAAAATTAATCACTTATATACTTCACATACACTTCACATATACTTCCTGATGTATACTTCACATACACTTCCCATATATAGTTAACATATACTTCACATACTTCACATACACTTCACATATAGTTAACATATACTTCACATACACTTCACATATAGTTAACATATACTTTACATACACTTCACAAACTAATCACCTATATACTTCACATACACTTCACATATATTTAACATATACTTCACATACTTCACATATACTTCCTGATGTATATACTTCACATACTTCACATATAGTTAACATATACTTCACATACTTCACATATACTTCTCTGATTGACTGCAAACACAAATTGCAATATAATATATACCAATGTATAAAAATTTATACTGTTAAAATGATAACTATATCCCACATATACCTGCATTATACTAAGTATATAGTAAATGATATTGAATCAATGACAATATGTTTATACTGTTAAAATAAAATGACAAATCAGAATTCAATAAAAAAAACCACGTCAGATAACAAAACAACTAATGCCAAAAAATCGAAAAAAAGTTGAATGGATCATTAACAGTTGATCATAGACATATGAAACAAGCTTTAAAATATCAAACATCTAGTAAGGCATGTACACAGACAATCAAAAGTTACATCATTTGCGTGTGGACCACTGAGACTACAAAAAATCTTATAACAAGTTGAACACAGTAAACAAAAAATACTTCAATTAGTCATATAAATTACCTTATATGTTATTCTGTACTGCAAATCTCGAGGGGGCTTGGTGACATCATTGTTGTCCCTTCTTCTCTTCTTCAGTCTGTCGGCTTCGTCCCTTTTCTTTTCTGGTCATTTTCTTTCTATTTTTCGCTCGCATTTCAACCGGAGAGTCTTCATCTTCCAAATCTTCTTCGCTGCCGAAATCTTCGGGTTGGCTTTCATACTCGAACTCATATTCTTCTTCGCTCAGAACTCGGGTTTTCTTCTCCAGTTTACGAGTTCGCCTAGGCTTTTCCGGTTTCTTTGTGTCTGACTGGAAGTCGTCTGAACTGGGAGACGAAATAGGTTTCTTCATTCTCGCCTTGCCGGAAAACTTGCGACTAGGATTAGGATTCGAATTTTTCTCAAAAAATAATTTTTTTTGCACGAGTTTTGGTTGATTTTATGGATGAATTTTATGGAGACGGGCACTTGATCTTAAAACTGGTGAATCGTCGCCACCATCTGCCGGATGTTTTCGACGAGGATGAGTGATTTTTGTTTTCGCCATTGAGAACTGAAATCGCCTAAAATTGGGGAACGGTTTTGCAGAATGAAGGGGTAAGTGGGGCGGTGGGGTGTTTTAGAGAAGTGGATATTTAATTTGACATAATTATCTCAATAATATTAAAAAAATGTTAATAACTGTTATTAGGTATAATTGAAAATATTTTAGGTTGTTTAGGTGATTTTAAAAAAATATATATATTTAATGGAACAAAAGTGTTATATATTTTAAGTTTTTAATTATGGCATGCAATTTCCTCTTTAATTAACCTTGTTCAAAACAATTACAAATTTCATTTGTGTCATTGAGTTGTGCCCATTGTAGCCACTTAATTAATCTTGTCCAAGAAAATTACAAGTTGCATTTGTGGGCCTAGGAAAAGTAATTTTTTATATTAAATATATCTATATAGTAATTTGTTTATACCACACAAATGAGGGCCCATTTTATAAATGGGCCCTGGGCCATCGCCCAGCTTGCCCTGGCCCACGGTCGGGCCGGATTACAACTATCTAGACTCGAAACCTGCAAACCCGACCCCTCTCCCAGGAAAACTAAAGTACAAGGTCAGAACTTCTACTACAAACTATATACTGAAAAGTACAAAATAAAGTACAACTGTACAACTCAAAACTCGAAATCTGGATATCGAGCTCGAAACTCGACCTCTCTCTCCCAAGTGGCTTCCGACTCGTCGTGGCGACTCCAGCAAACTTTGACGAGCTCTATATCTCGGTTTCTCCGACGTCTAACCTTTCGGTCCAGCACTGCTAACGGCCGCTCATCATACGTCAGGTTCTGCCCGACCTCTAACTCGCCAAAGTTCACCACGTGGCTCGGATCGTACACATACTTTCTCAACATCGACACATGGAAGACATATGTATACCCGAGAGGTCTGGGGGCAATGCCAGACGATATGTTGTTACGCCAACTCGTTCGAGAATATCAAACCCCGGACCAGAAACTATAATCCAGCCCCAAACTTCAACCCCCACACAACCGACAGCCAAGGGCCGACCATCCACCGGAGCTAAAACCCACACCCACAGGCCAAACCCACCACTTAGGGTTTAAATGGATCGAATCAAAGCGAATATTAAGATATTCGATTCAGATTAGTTAAAATATTCGAAAATTCGGATTCGCATTATATTCGTAGACGAACTCAAATTTTTATTCGTATTCGATTCGTTTACAATATTCGCACATATTGATTCGATTTGAAATTCGTTTCAGAAAATATTAAAATAAATTATAATTACAAAAATATTGTTTATGTTATTTTTTAAGACAAGTTATTAATTTGGGATGTTTTTACCTTTTATTTCATAAAAATATTAAGAATAATATATATAAATATATATATATATTATAAACAAAAATTTATAGTATATATAATTTATATAATTATCCTTAATGAATCGAATAACTACAAATTAGAATTTGAATTTGTTTAACTTTCGGATATAAAATATTACTTGTAATCGAATTCGAATTCGCATCACGAATATTGAATTGAATTAAAAAAAATATATATTATTTGTTTACAAGCCTATCCACCACCCAGCACAAGGGGGATGGGAAATTAATCATCGGGAAGAAAAAACTGATATCGGTTCCGACCACCGCAAGGCAGTTATGGGAGCAACCGCCCAGCCTTACCATCAACACGCCACCCAGCACAAGGGGGATGGGAAATCAATCATGGGGTAGAAAAAACTAACATCGGTTCCGACCACCGCAAGGCAGTTATGGGAGCAACTGCCCAGCCTTGCCATCAATAACGCTGCAAGTGCTCTTGAGCACATGAAGTGATGGAGACGAGGCCGCGTTGGCGTTCATGCAGAAATATGACCGTCTCCGAGTCTAGTTTATTTATTTTCCCGGTCTTTATTAGTTGTCGGTTTATTAAGTTATTATAGTTTTCATTTATGTTATTTTTATTTAGTGGAGTATTTATTTAAATAAATAGGAGTTTGTGGAGTAGTGGGGTCTTCATATATGTAACCACACTCCTGAACAGTTAATTTCCATCATCGTATTATTATTCTGAGAAAGAAATCTGCTCTTGTGTTCGTAATTTCCCTTTCGATTACATCCTCTACATCATGAAGTCAACTGGTTACATGGCAAACCGCTACCCATCTGAGAAGACCGCGAAGCGGCAGTGGCCAAGAGCATGGCCCGGTGGCTGGCGGCACCCATCAGTGCGTAGCGCCCCATTGAGAGGAGGCTGCCGGCGCTACTGAGAGGAGGCTGATGGAATTACGAAACCTAGGCTTTACTGTTCACAAATTGGGGGGAGGAGAATTTAGTGAAGACAATTGCTTTTTCTCCTGAGAGACTAAAATTTGTAATTGAAAATAGGAATTGATGAAAATTTATTTTAATAGCTATCAGTCCACAGTATATGTTTAAGAGAAAAATAGAAAATCCATTTTAAATCCAGCTGAGACCTACACCAATTCCAAGATTTCTTCAGCCAATATCAAGGTTCTAAATCTCTAAATTATTCAAGTACAGACAATCGTGCCTTAAAGGAACAATAAATATAGCATAAACATG
The DNA here is from genome assembly GCA_902706635.1 of Striga hermonthica. Lineage (NCBI taxonomy): Eukaryota > Viridiplantae > Streptophyta > Magnoliopsida > Lamiales > Orobanchaceae > Striga > Striga hermonthica. Next base: position 11,033,059 of record CACSLK010024540.1, on the reverse strand, counting down.
ACTGATTTAGGCTAAGCCACAAAAACTTGGGAAAAAAAGAAGAAAGAAAAGGAAAAACACAAAACCATTCTTCATCTATCTTCCAGCTCCAGGCCCAACTTTGAGTCTAAGATTGTTCAGAGTTGAGGAAACCAACTGCAGCCGAGGATCATCCTCAGGCACCTCTCTTCCCTGAGACGCAAATAAAATTGAAATTTGATACAAGCCCAAATAAGAGGAAAGTAGCCTTCTAAGTTCTGAATACGAAAGGGTTTTCAAAGAACGAAATACATCGCATGCCTACAAATAAATTACACTTGAAGCCATATCAGTAATCATAAAAAAAAAA
>CACSLK010024540.1:10849997-10861023 GCA_902706635.1 Striga hermonthica | reverse complement strand
ATCGATCCCCTCTGCGAGATCTTCAACCCTACGATCAACCCGATCAATTTGAAACCCTAGATCATCCGTTCTTCGATCCAAGTCTTCCAAATGAGCATCTCGTCGGTCATTATCTCATTTTGGCGGCATTTTGAATTGGTCTGACTCTGGATACCAACTGACGCAGTAGAAAACGTACGATGGGAACAATATGAATTCTCAGAAGAACTCAAGAGAGATATTTTATTTCAATCGTAAAAACTGAATAACAATGAGTTTTCTGCCCCTTTAAATAGGCTCTCCACCCTAACTTATTTAAAGCAATAAATTTCCTAAACATAGGAAATAAATAAAAGGGAATAAATAAAAGGATAAAATACTAAATAAATAAATAGCTAGATACGAAGAAGGTCAAACTTGTCCAAGTACGCCAATGCGATCTCGTCGCCATCATAGGAAATAAATAAAAGGGAATAAATAAAAGGATAAAATACTAAATAAATAAATAGCTAGATACGAACAGGGTCAAAATTGTCCAAGTACGCCAATGCGATCTCGTCGCCATCACCTAGTCTATAAAAAAAGTGTTTCCCAATGCAATTTAAAATGGACCTAGTCTAGCTTATGTGGCAATATAAAAAAAAAAAGAGACATAGTCCATACTTGGGTCTATTTTAGACCCAAGTACAAACCCAAGCACTCATCATTTATTCCTCATTTAATTTTTTTTTTAATAAATAAAATATATTAGAGTATTTTTATTGGTTGTCATGTATGTTAGATCTAGTATTTTATTTTTGCATTAAATAGCTTTTGAGTTTTTTTACTTGGGTTTGTCCATGTCATTTAGGACTTAAGTCTATTTATATGCCACATATGTAAAATTAGACTCAAAGCATTGTGGGTGCTCTAAGATGTAGAGGGATTAGGACATCGTGTTTTGATTGTTCAATTTGTTGACGTTCACTTGAGAAATTCATAGGAATTGTCTTATCAAACTCTTCAAGAAAATAAACGATAGTAAGATTCAACAATACTAATCATAATTAAAAGAGATTAATTAATTCAAGGAGTTAATGAATCTATATCTATACTTATATAAAAAGCTATCCTATTTACTAAAATTAGTAGCAAAAAAATAGGTCAGCATTTAATGCAACCTATAAATAGTAGTTTTATTATTTTTCTTATTTTTATTTAAAAATCATACAATTTAATTTATAAATACGCTTTAATATAATCATACAATTCAATCATACAATTTAATTTATAAAAATTATACAATTTATTTTTCTTTAAAAATACGCTTTAATATTTATATATATATATATATATATATATATATATATATGTGGTACTTTTGAAATAAATTTGAATAAAATGTGTTACTTAAATATCTAAACAATTTAAAAATTCAAATGTTTAAATTAATTGAGAAACAATTTAAAAATCTCTATTTTATTTAATTTTATTTAAAATAATTTTAAATATAACAAAATTTATTTAGAAAATTGTATGGATCCTACCAGTTCAACCGACTGGTGTTGACGATTCAATAGCAAATATTTTATTCAGGTGAACTAGACTAATTATAAATTAGTTCTCAGTCCATCTGGTCGGACTGTATCCAACACGGTTTAATTTTAAAACAATGGATAAATTTTGATTAATTTATTTTATTTTTAATTTATAACACAATCGTAATATTATTTTTTCGTGCATCGCACGGGCCACGCGCTAGTATATATAAAAAGAATTACCATTTTTTAAAAATAGTAAGTCAAATCTTTGTCAAAATCTTATCTGCATTAATTATATACTATTTATAGTAGTTTTTATTTTTTATTTTTAAATAAAATCATGGAGCATTTAATGCTGCCCTTGAATGGTGGAAGTTGTTATCTTTTTATGGCACACAAAATTCGGCCAATATATTTTTTGCATAACAGTTTGATGGAGAGATAAATGCATAAATCAAAACACATTTAAAAAGATTATCGATTAATTTGTATCTTATTCTAGCGGATAGGTACACATATAAAATAAAATAAAAAATTGATGTATGAAAAGATGGTTTTATAAATATAATATTTGTATGTAAATTAAAAATTTATGAATTTCTTAACTATTATATTCACCTCATAAATTAATCCAAAACTAAACGTGAGATTTATTTTTAACAATAATACATATATTTATTTTTAACTATATACACGTAAAATTTACGTGAGATTTATTTTAAAGTCCTATTATTTTCAATGAAATTTACGTGAGATTTATCTCAAAATCCTATTATTTTTGTATAGAAGTGGAATTTAATATATGTATATAATAAGAATAAATTTTTAAACATGTTGTTTGAGTAAATATTTTACGTGTGTGTGTATATATATATATATATGTTAACTTTTAATTGTTTTTAAATATATTTTTCTTATAAAATAGTTTAGAAAAATTTAGGTAATTTCACATTTTTTAAGACTAATATATAATATTTAGATACTTTTATGTACGTTATATAACAGTCTATGAATTCTTAATGTATTTTTGGTTGTAATATTATTAACACATATAATATTTTAGATACTTTTAAAAATATTTGGACAAATTTTTTACACATTCTCTAGATTAAAACATATTTTCCTTACAAAATGGTTTAGAATAATGTTAGGTGACTTCAAACATATTTCAAAAATACTCTAGATTAAAATATATTTTCCTTACAAAATGGTTTAGAATAATGTTAGGTGACTTCGCACATATTTCAAAAATAAAATAGAATATTTCAGATACTTATTCATATGTAATATAAGATTTTATATCATATAAAAAGAGAATAAGATTTATAATTCCCGATAAAAAACATTAAATACATATTTAATCTTAGATATAAAATCTCATTTTATTCGTTATATAATACTTCGGTTTGCATTAATCTTATTTCTAAATTTGATAAATCAAGACTACAAGGACTTACAAAAAACTAATTTTTAACTCTAGAAATAAGTTAGGTCATAATTCTCAATATCAACTCAATATTTATTTTGTATATACTATCATCTCAATATTTATTTATATACATTTTATATATTTAATGTAAATCTTTTCATTTTCAGTTAATAAAACAATAATATCTTTATTTAGGCTCATAATATATCATATGTTTTTAAACATATTATTTATAAATTTTTGTGCACGTTCTATCTATATATACATTTACATATAAACGTATGCATGTATATATGTAAATTTAAATATTGTTAGACATGTTTTTATGAAAAATTAATGTAGAAGATTTTAGGTGATTTCACTTCTTTTTAAATAGTTTAAACATATTTTCTTTACAAAATAGTTTAGAAAAATTTTAAGTAACTTCAATCTTGCAATAATGATATATAAATTTTAGATACTTTTTCCTACATTATATAATATTTTAGGCATTTTTAATATTTTAAACATACATTTTCGAAAATTCTTTTATAAAATATAATTTTATGTATACGACAAATTATATCATATATTAACTCCACATCTTCAATTTATAATTATTAGTTAATATTATTTACCTTTCTCTTTAATTTATAATTATTACTTAATATTATCTACTCGTGCATCGCACGGGATACACACTAGTTTTAACAATTAATAGATGTGCCATATGGAATTATTTTCTTAATCAGTTATTCTCGTAAGAAAATTTCTACATTCAAATATCTTGGAAAGTTCCGACATGTAGGGAAGCAAGAGGATAGAAGGAAAATAAAAAGGGGAAAGAAAAGAAAAAGGGCAAAAAAAAAAAAGAAAAGAAAAAGGTTGCAATTAAAAATACAAGATTTGAGACATTTGCTACTTTTTTTATTGACTCGTAAGAGTGCAAATAAATGTCTTATGGATCGTGGCAGGCGTAATTATCTCTAAAAAAAAAACTGGGGATTTCAAAGGCTAAAAGGGCCGAGAAAATAAATAAAAAGGGCCGACAAATATTGAGTCTAACATGGACAAAAATCAGCTTACAACGAGACGATTGCACTAGAACGCAAAAACGAACATTTCTCGCCACCAAACGAATAATTATAAAACGGAAATAATTTAAGCAGACGAGAAAATGTACGAAAATTATTTAACTAATTGATCATTTAGACGAAGACGTCTCAATAATCTTATTGAAATTAACGGCAGATTAGCCGAGATAAAACAAACTCAATTCATATAGACAAGTAAAGCAATAAACAAAAGAAATAAAATAAACGAGCAATCTCTAATAACGAACGTGGCATTTCAAAACATAAGTTCAATACTACATAACAATAACATCAAAGTAGATAACAATAACATCCATAAACAAATAAAAAGCAGCACTCTGCCCTCCTACAAAACATAAGTTCAATGCTACATAATAATAACATCCATAACATAGTTCAATAGTATATAACAATAACATCTATAAAGAAATAAAACAACAGCACTTTGCCCTCCTTTTTCCTCATAACAGTACTACAACAGCACTCTTTTTCCCTTGCCCACAATGACCACTCGTTTGAACCGCAGTTAACGGATGCACAGCATGTGCCCTTCTGATTATTGAAGCAGAGGCTTTTGATAGCCCAACATATTTTATTTTCCCTTCTTCAACGAGTTTCTTCAGTTCACCCATCTTAAAATGCATGAAACCAGAATAATGAAATAAAAGCAGTATTATAATCCAACTAAACTACTGTAACTATGGTTTACTTTAAGATGTTACTATGTTGCTTCAGTTGGACATGGATAAGAATGACGTAGCCCAAAATCGCTAGCATACCTTTTTTAGCATGACGATAACTGTGAAATAAGATCCTAAAATTTATAATTGGTAACATGCCAGAGTATTCTTCTCGAACACAAACTAACATAAACTATGTCATATAGTAGCTATAACTAGTCGTATGTTCAATGAGCCTCGGAAAGGGCCGTGGTGTTAGGTTTTAGTTCAGAAATTTTCCGATAAGTGATGCGATAAATGTGTTCCGTTAATACCTAAGTTAGTTTTTTACTGTATGCATGTTTTCCCAAGCCTAATCAATAGTCTAGTTGAAAGTAACTTAGGGGTAGTCAACATGCTGCTTTATAAGAACCAAAGGATAAACTAACCCACTGAAGTATTTTATGTCAAAGCTAACACGACTCAAGCTAAAATTCATTCAAAAGTAACGTGGATCAACTCAATTCTCCAAAGTTGTAAAGATCATCAGCTAGCAAACAGATACTTATGCAGGAAGAGACCGTACTGTGACTTCAATAGGCACACGAGTGTCAATACGGTGAGCATAATATAGATCGATGCAGTTAATGTCGAGACGCTTCAAGCTTCCCTCACATACTGCCCTCATATATGTCGGGTCGCCTCTTATCTCCATCTTCCGTCCTTTGTTGTTATTCCAAACTTGGTAGCTATTTGCACTTTATTTCTTCTCTATTTTGCTACATTGAGGTGCATTACTGCTGCTATTTGATTTTATTGTTGCTTAATTAGTTATTTATTAGTTATTTATAGCAATTAACAGATAACCGAACCGAACCGACTGTTAAATTTTTGGTTAAAACCAAACCGAACCATAACATTTCGGTTCAGTTTTCGGTGTATGAAACGGATAACTGAACTTTCGGTTAACCAGAAATTCGGTCGGTTCGGTTTGGTTTTAACTGAATATGCAACCCTACATTAATCATTGGAAAAAAATAAAAAAAAAATCTAAATATTATTAAACGCATGTACATTCATAAATCGACACTAAACATGCATATTCATCCCATAAGCACTTCAATTTAGTGTAATACAAGTCAGTGTAAAGTTTCCCTGTGAAAAATTAGCCATCTCCTTTTGCAATTGATATCTTAGAGGTCTATAACTTTCCCGATAACTTTCAGCCAACTCATCCCAAAGTTGTTTGGAACTTTTCACATATATGAAGGCCTCTATCATTTCCTTAAATATCGAATTACATAGCCACCAGATCACCATAAATTCTACCTTTTCATACTGCTCAACCTCCTTTGAATCTGAATATGGTACCTTGATCATGCATAACACAAAACCAAGCTTCGATTTCGCTCCAAGCGCTAATTTTATTGCTCGACTCCAATAGAAGTAGTTCGAGCAAGTGAGCTGATTGCTTACCAACACCATACCTGGATGATCTGAGTCGTGGAGCATTAATGGATCTGCATCGCGTATATGAAATCCTTTGTTCGCCATTTCACGTTTTGCACCATGAATTAAACTCGCTCTTGATATCATGTAGAGCTAAGAAACTTCAGAAAATGTTTGGAATATTTTTGGGAATTTTCTCACGTATTTTTCATTAGTCTCTAAACGGTAACAAAGAGAAGGGGTTCTCTTATACCCCAACAAGCGCATGTCCTAAAATGGCATCTGTCCACTAACACCAGAGGTAACAAACAATACGCACACCTACTCACTTATAAAAGCGTAGTAACTCTTTCTCCTAAAATGCAAACTAAAAGACATAAAAGAAAAAAAAAAAAAAAACACCTGCTATGCAAAACACTTAAAATCTCTAACATGTAAAACAAATAAAAATTAGGCAACAAATCAAAAACCCCTAACCCCTGGGGTTTTGGAGCTTTTCCATAGAAAGACAGTACGCTGCACCTTCACAAAAACCCCCTAACTCCTAGGGTTTTGGAGCTTTTCCAATACGAAATTTCACCTTCACAATGGATGATATATATCCTTTCACAGGGGCAGGGTTCGGAACTCCACCTCTCTAATGATCTAGCGTATGTTTTTCTTTTTTCTTTTTCTTTTTGTTTTATTTTATGTATTTTTTATTATTTTATACCCTACAGTCTTTGGAAACGAGATTTCCAGGAGTTTTGATGTATATGGTTTTGGTTTTTGGATATTTGGCTTGATACCTATTGATGAATAAGAATAAAATGGTGTATTGATATAGAGTTGCCTTTGGTTGTGATCTTCGGTTGTCAAGGGTATGTTGTTCTTTTTTTTTCTTGTTTTATTTTATTTTTTATTTTTTTTATTGTGTGCCCTACGGTCTTTAGAAATGAAATTAGGGTTTGGGTTACTTGATGGTGGTGAATAAGAATAAAAAGGTGTATTGATATTTGGTTGTGATCTAGTGCCTTTGATCCTTACAAAATGGCTCCGAAATGCCCTCCCGCTCATGTTACTGAATATTTTATATATTTCAATTTTTCTGGTTGTTTTATTTTTATTGGGGTTTAGTTTGTTTATTCATTTTGTGACACTTTTGCAAATGTTTAGGATGATCCTCGACCACCAGAGACGCTGCACTTATGCTCTCAGTACGTCCGATCACATGAGTTTCTTCTGAATGATTCTGAACAGAATGGGTGGCATCATGTTGCACCCAATGATGAGGCAACACTTTCAATGCACACAATTTGTGTCCGACTAGAGGTCCGCATGGATAGCTTCGAAATTTCAGTGACCTCATCTCCTGTGAAAGTATAAAAGTCGTAATCATATCTACAAATAAAACCAATAAAAGTTTGCCAAGAACATCACTATCTCATCCAATTATGGTAAAAAGCAGCATTATGCCCTCCTACAAAACATAAGTTCAATACTACATAATAATAACATCCATAACATAAGTTCAATAGAAGATAACAATAACATCCATAAACAGATAAAACAACAGCACTGCCATACTTTTTCCTCATAACAGTACTACAACAATACTCATTTTCTCTCAAACCAGCAACCCCTGCCAGTGAAAGTGAAATAGAGCAAAAAAAAATTGAAAAATAAAAAACCATAAAAAAGCAGACAAGGAAATCGACCACTGACACAACAGGAAATCAAACACTACTTTCATTTCTTTCTTTCTTATTTTCTTCTTTCTTCCATCTAATTGCTAATTGATGTTTCTTTGATCTCTTTCTTTCTTATTTTCTTCTTTCTTCCTTCTCGTTTCAATGGGCTTGATGAACTTCACAGACAATTCAAAGTGCAAAAAGAAATGGAGCAATCGAGATAGGAAGGAGAAATGTAGAGACATTACCGAGGTTCAGATATTCGGGGGAACATAAAAGTCTCTCCGGTTTGGAGATGGTCTCCAGCAAGCCTAAGACGCCTCGGCAGCACTTGTGGGATGCCCAAATTGCTAACCACAATCAAAATTTCTCTGAGAATTGCTCTTCCATTAGGAATCCCTTTTGTCACACGATATAAACGAATCTTGTTTATAGCACTTTCAATTGCATACTGCCTAAGTCACCTGAGCTCCTGGAAGTATAAAAGCTGAAATCATATCTACAAATAAAACCAACAAAAGTTAGCCAGGAAAATCACCCTCTCATCCAATTATGGTTAAAAAAAAAAGATACTGTCAGTATTCTGCATAGCTGTACAAACCACATTTAAGTAAGCGTCGAACATAAACCACACTCTAGGTTTTTGGTAGACACTTACCACAAACACGGACATGGGATGGGGTTTATGTTCGACGCTTACTTAAATGTGGTTTGTACAGCTATGCAGAATACTGACAATAAGTCTTCTTTTTTTTACCATAATTGGATGAGAGGGTGATTTTCCTGGCTAACTTTTGTGGGATTTATTTGTAAATATGCTTCCAGCTTTTATATTTCCAGGAGCTCAGCTCAGGAAATGGTGAATCAATATGCAATTGAAAGTGCTATTAAGAATATTCGTCTTTATCGTGTGACAAAAGGGAATCTTAATGGAAGACCAGTTCTCAGAAAAATTGTTCTATGGTTAGCAATTTGGGCATCCCACAAGTGCTGCCGAGGCGTCTTAGGCTTGCTGGAGACCATCTCTAAACCGAAGAGACTTTTATGATTCCCCGAATATCTGAACCTCGGTAATGTCTCTACATTTCTCCTATCTCGATTGCTCCCTTTCTTTTTGCAATTTGAATTGTCTGTGAAATTCATCAAACCTATTGAAACGAAAAGGAAGAAAGAAGAAAATAAAAAAGAAAGAGATCAAAGAAAAATCAATTAGCAATTAGATGGAAGAAGAAAGAAAATAAGAACGAAAGAGATGAAAGTAGTGTTTGATTTCTTGTTGTGTTAGTGGTCGATTCCTCGTATGTTTTTTTATAGTTTTTTATTTTTTATTTTTTTTTCTGGTTTGTTTTACCTTCACTTTCACTGGCAGGGGTGTTGCTGTTTTGAGGGAAAATGAGTGTTGTTGTAGTACTGTTATGAGGAAAAAGGAGGGGAGAGTGCTGCTGTTTTATTTGTTTATGGATGTTATTGTTATCTACTATTGAACTTGTGTTATGGATGTTATTATTATGTAGTATTGAACTTATGTTTTATAAAAGGGCATAGTGCTGCTTTTTACCATAATTGGATGAGAGGATGATGTTCTTCGCAAACTTTTGTTGGTTTTATTTGTAAATATGATTACAACTTTTATACTTTCAGGAGCTGAGGTCACTGAAATTTCGAAGCTGTCCATGCGGACCTCTAGTCGGACATAAATTGTGTGCATTGAAAGTGTTGCCTCATCATTGGGTGCAACATGATGCCACCCATTCTGTTCAGAATCATTCAGAACAAACTCATGTGATCAAACGTACTGAGAGCATAAGTGGAGCGTCTCTGATGGTCGAGGATCATCCTAAACAATTGCAAAAGTGTCACAAAAATGAATAAACAAAAAAAAAAAATAAAACAACCAGAAAAATTGAAATATATAAAACATTCAGTAACATGAGTGGGAGGGCATTTCGGAGCCATTTTGTAAGGATCAAAGGCACTAGATCACAACCAAAGGCAACTATATATCAATACACCTTTTTATTCTTATTCACCAACATCAGGTAACCCAAACCCTAATCTCATTTCTAAAGATCGTACGGCACACAATAAAAAAATAAAAAATAAAAATAAAATAAAACAAGAAAAAAAAAATGAACAACATACCCTTGACAACCGAAGATCACACTAGATCACAACCAAATGCAACTCAATATCAATACACCATTTTTCTTATTCACCAACAAGTATCAAGCCAAATATCCAAAAATCAAAACCATATACATCAAAACTCCTGGCAATCTCGTTTCCAAAGACTGAAGGGTATAAAATAATAAAAAATATATAAAATAAAGCAAAAAAAAAAAAGAAAAAAGAAAAACATACCCTAGACCATTAGAGAGGTGGATTTCCGAACCCTGCCCTTGTGAAAGGATACATATCATCCATTTGAAGGTGAAGATTCGTATTGGAAAAGCTCCAAAACCCTAGGAGTTAGGGGTTTTGTGAAGGTGCAGATGTTCTATGGAAAAGCTCCAAAACCCTAGGGGTTATGGGTTTTTGATTTGTTGCCTAACTTTTATTTGTTTTACATGTTAGAGATTTTAAGTGTTTTGCATAGTAGGTGTTTTTTTTTTTTTCTTTTATGTCTTTTTGTTTGCATTTTAGGAGAAAGCATTCTACGCTTTTATAAGTGAGTAGGTGTGCGTATTGTTTTTTACCGCTGGTGTTAGTGGACAGATGTCACTTTGTGACATGCGCTTGTTGGGGTATAAGAGAACCCCTTCTCTTTGTTACCGTTTAGAGATTAATGAAAAATACATGAGAAAATTCCCAAAAATATTCCAAACATTCTCTGAAGTTTCTTAGCTCTACATGATATCAAGAGCAAGTTTAATTTATGGTGCAAAACGTGAAATGGCGAATAAAGGATTTCATATACGCGATGCAAATCCATTAATGCTCCACGGCTCAGATCATCCAGGCATGGTGTTGGTAAGCAATGGTAAGCAATCAGCTCACTTGCTCGAACTACTTCCATTGGAGTCGAGCAATAAAATTAGCGCTTGGAGCGAAATCGAAGCTTGGTTTTGTGTTATGCACGATCAAGGTACCATATTCAGATTCAAAGGAGTTTGAGCAGTATGAAAAGGTATTATTTTGGTGATCTGGTGGCTATGGAATTCGATATCTAAGGAAATGGTAGAGACCTTCATATATGTGAAAAGTTTCAAACAACTTTGGGATGAGTTGGCTGAAAGATATCGGGAAA
>CACSLK010024540.1:10835033-10849507 GCA_902706635.1 Striga hermonthica | reverse complement strand
TCATTGCTTGCCCAGTGAAGTGTCAAGTGTGTACGGGGCCGCAGGTGTATGAGCTCTGACGCCGACCGGAGCGTGCGCTGTGCGGGAGACCGGAGACGAAGTATGATTCACAACCGAGTGCGCCGTGAGTGAGTTTTTAAAAAATTAGAGATTTTGGACGAGTGTCTGTCGAGTGTCGTGCTTCAGAAATGAGAAACGAGAGAAGAGTGTTGTTTTATTTGTTTTACTTTAATTTAATTTAGGTATTAATTAGTTTGGTTTTTTTTTTTAATCTACAAATGAGTTTGGGTTCCTAAATATATAGAACAAATGGGCTGGACTCCTAATATATAGATAGATGGATAATGTATGTGTATATATGTAGTGGGCTTTTATATATAATTTTCAATTCGGTTTGGTTAACTAATCACTTGTGTTAAAATCGAATGGAAAACTAAAAACTAAAAAAAATATAAACCGAAATCGAAACCGAATATTGGGTTTCGGTTTCGGTCGGTTTGATTCGGTTAACCGAATTTTGTGCACCCCTAGTTAGGGGTTTTTTATTTGTTGCCTAATTTTTATTTGTTCATGTTAGAGGTGTTTTGCATAGCAGGTGTTTTTTTCTTTTATTTCTTTTCGTTTGTGTTTTAGGAGAAAACGTTCTATGCTTTTATAAGTTAGTAGGTGTGCGTGATGTTTGTTTCCTCTGGTGTTAGTGGATAGATGCCACTTTGTGATTGGCGCTTGTTTGGGTATAACCGTATAATAGATCCCCTTCTCTTTGTTACCGTTTAGAGACTAATGAAAAATACATGAGAAAACTCCCAAAAATGTTTCAAACATTCTCTGAAATTTCTTAGCTCTACATGATATCAAGAGCGGGTTAATTCATGGTGCAAAACGTGAAATGGCAAACAAAGGATTTCATATACGCGATGCAGATCCATTAATGCTCCATGGCTCAGATCATCTAGGCATGGTGTTGGTAAGCGATCAGCTCACTGGCTCGAACAACCTCCGTTGGAGTCGAGCAATAAAATTAGCGCTTGGAGCGAAATCGAAGCTTGGTTTTGTGCTATGCAAAATCAAGGTACCATATTTAGATTCAAGGAGTTTGAGCAGTATGAAAATGTAGAATTAATGGTGATCTCGTGGCTATTGAATTCGATATCTAAGAAAATGGCAGAGGCCTTCATATATGTGAAAAGTTCCAAACAACTTTGGAATGAGTTGGCTGAAAGATATCGGGAAAGTTATAGACCTCTAAGATATTAATTGCAAAAGGAGATAGTTAATTTTTCACAGAGAAACATTACAGTGACTTGTATTACACTAAATTGAAGTGCTTATGGGATGAATATGCATGTTTAGTGTTGATTCATGAATGTACATGTGTTTAATAATATTTAGATTTTCTTTTTTAATTTTTTTCCAATGATTATTCATTAATGTATGGCTTTTACAATTTTTTTTTTGTAATTAATTTTTTCCTTTATCATATAGCTTTCTGTGCGAATGTACGGGCTAAAAACAAGTAGTAACTAAATATCAGTAAAAAAATATTTGGTTTTTCTCCTAAAAATTCAAATTTATTAAATTAAGTATTTTTTTTTCCAAAACTTGAAAAATCCCGCCTAAATTAATGTAATTAATGTACAGAATCGTTTTGGTCAAATATTGCGACTGTTATCTTTATTAGTCGGATGACTTACATTTGAAATATAATATATTGACAAAAGTTGCGGCAATTACCTTTATTAGTTGTATGGTTTAAATTTGGTATATAATAACTCAAAAGCGCTTGGATGAGATGACTTGGGTCTCTTCCAGCTTAACCAGTGGTCTCGTGTTCGAGTCCTGGGAATGCAGCAGTGTTAAAACTCTTGAGGGAGAGCTTTGCCGCCCTTGTGGTCTTACCCGGCTCGATTCCGGATTAGTCGGTCCCCCTGTGGATCCAGAAACCGGAAGGTCCCTGTACCAAAAAAAAAAAAAATTGGTATATAATATATTAAAAGATTTATAATTATTCTATTTATAATTAAAAATAAAAAATAATTATTCATAACTTACGGGTCAATATTAAGTTGAACGTAAACAAAATAGTCATTTATTTATAGTTTAATAAATTACTCAATAATTTACGGGTCAAATTAACTTTGTCGTAAACGAAATAGTCAATTATTTATAGTTTAATAAATTACTCAACTACTTAATTTTTTTTTATATGAATAGTTTATGCAAAAATAAATTTATTATAAGTAATGAATCAATATAAATTATATATTTATACTTATTATTCAGATAAGTTGTTAAATATATGATAAATTTTACCAAAATAACTATTTTATGGAATCACATTATAGTCAAATTGAATTTCTAAATAAAATTTTTTTAATGAAACTTATTTCAAAATAAATATAATGTAATTTATTATCAGTTATGTACATTGTTGTTATATGATTGTTAACAACGATTACGGATATGATTACTTAAATATTTTGGGTGATTTGAACGTAGAACATGCAATCAAAACGCGAACAATGGCCCCGGTCCGAGGTGAACCGAGGTGAAAAGCTACAGTGAGTTGTTACGTGTTTCTGATAAAAACTGTTCAGGGGGTCCCCCTACAAGTATATGAAGTAACTATTTATAGTAACTTTTTGAGATACAAATATCGAGATTTGTGTGATGCCTTTTTCATAAAGCTACTTTTGGTGGGCGGTATCGTCAGCGGGTCCCACTTGAATGATGGAAGATCTCGTGGTTCGTAGAGATGGCGCGTAGGTGCCTTGTCACCAGCTTCGGGAATGGTGACCTCGGTTCATGGGGACTTGGTTTGGGATGACTTCGGCTTGTAGTGACCTCGGTCTTCTTGGAGTGAGTCAGTTCTTCTTCATGTCGGTCGAAGCTCGGTTTGGCGATATAACTCGAGGTAAGCAGAATTTAGATTTACAGCTAATGGTGACTATTACAACACGTGATCTTGAGATCTCGAATAAGTAATCCCGAATTACCGAGTCGGATAATAACAGAGAGGCCCCCAGTATCGGTGGGCATACGAAGTGATGGTCGGCGATACTGCAAAAACGGATGAAAACTCCAAGTCGGTGAGTAGCCGTAAATGAGAGATGTCTGTTTTGGTGCGTTTGTACATACGAGGTAACCGACATGAGTTGTGTGTTTCGAGGTGAAGACCATTTTCTGAGGTGAGAACACTTGTCGAAATTTCAACAAATCCCTGACAGTGTTAGTGAAGGCTTGAGGGGGAGCAACGGTCGGATATTAAATAGGCAGTGTGAAGAGTCGCGCCGTAATGGTATTAAATGAGGTAACGATTACTTTAATAGGGTGCCACGTGGATAATAGGATTTGTCATACGAAGGGGTCGTGTCGTTAGAGATTTAGGGGTCGCGTTGATTACACGCGCCCCTAATTGAGAACCCTAACGGTCGGAAATCACCGGGTATAAATAGGGTATAGTGAATTGCAGTTGAATTTTTCTGTTGTTGCTTTCATTTTCATAACGATCTATTCTTCTGAGCGTTACTAATCTCTCGAGCATTTTCTTTGTTGTCTGTGAGTTGTTCTCGTGCGCAATCCCTTTTCCTTGGATAGCGTCGAATTCGTTGGTAAGCTCTAATTTCTTTGATATTTGTTTCTGTATTTAATTCCGTCATCGATTCTATGGCGTCTAAGGGTAAGGGGAAGGCAGTCGCGAGTTCTTCGAGTACTGAATCGGTATTACTTGAGGTATACAATGATTCGGAGTTGGTTGAATTGGCCTTTGAATATCATCGGTGGGATCCGATGTTGGTGAGACATCTCGATATTAAGCCGAACGATGAAGACGGCGATAGCGTGGTGGAGGAGAATGTTGCGGACTTAGAGGAGCATTAGAGAAGACCTGCGAGGAAGTGACCCGATCCCACGATTGACTTCGAAGGCGAGCCTAGCATTTTAACGGACGCCGCGTGGTGATGCTCCGGGAACAAATCCAGATTCCGCCCTCGGTGAAGATCTTTGCACCCTACCTCGGGAAGAGGATAACCAGCCCTGCTCCAGGTTGTGTCAGTGTATTTGCCGAGAGCTTGAGGTCGGGGTTAAGATTCCCGTTGTCGAGTTTGATTATGGAGTATCTTCGAAGTTGGGGCTTACCATTATGCCAAATAACGCCAAATAGTTGGAAGAAAATTATCAGATTAATGGTGGTATTACATGAGAGAGGCGAGGGCTTGTCGTCGTGTGAGGAAATAAGGAGCATTTACGTTTTTAAGAAGAGCCCGAAGAGGAGAGTGGCAGAGCCTTCATGTTGTTTCTTTGCCAGAGCAAAGCCTCAATATGGTCTTCAGGTCGGTGAGATAATAACCGACATCCCAGAAACCCTCCACGGTTTTCAGGAAAAATGGATGTGGGTTGGTGGAGAATGACAGTCTGAGAGTTTTTTCGTTGAACCTCATATCGACGGGATGACGATTCCGATGGATATTCATTCTGGAGCGAGTTAGTTTATTTTGTTATTCAGTCCATTGATATTTGTCTGATATCGACTTTGTTTTGTGTACTAACAGGTTGGCACTTTTCCTGTTTGTAGAGAAGGAGACAAAACAGAAAGAGCCAAAACTCAGTCCAGAATTCGGTGGGAAATTACTTGTGCTTGCTGGACCGGACAAAGATATTCGGGACTATAGGAAGCTCGTAGTAGATTCAAAACTTGAGGCTGTTGGCTTGTCCCCTAGGGTTTCAACTTCTAGATTTGATCCCGGTAAAGCAAATTGATTCCTTATTTTTAACGAGTATTTTGGAATGATCGAGGTAATTGTTTCTTGATGCGTATGCCTTAAGTTTTTTTTTTATGTAGTGTACTATCCGTTACTCGGATTTTCCGGATACCGAACTGTCAAGGACGGCAAAGACTTTTGGCGTCGTTATCCGAATAAGGATCTTCAATCAAAGTTCGGTAAGAATCGAGATTTGCGATTGACTAACGCCATGAGGAGAGATTTGGTAAGAGGGTTGGTAAAGAGGACTGCTGGCAAGAAATCTGCTAACGTCGGAGCAGGTGCGACGTCGGTAGTCGATTTGGAGAGCTCAAAATCTCAACAATAGGTGGCTTCTGTCGAGGTGCCACCAGTTGTAAATGCTCCAGCGATCAATCAACCGAGCCAGAAGAAAACATAGGGGGAAACGAGTTGACTTTGGCAGAACAAGTGCGCTCCGAGGTGCCAATAGAAGAACCAGAGAGACATCAGTCTCCTCCGAAGTCATTGGAGACTGTACAACCAGAAAAGAGGAAAAAGAGAAAATTGGTGAAAATGTCTGCCGGAGAGGCTTCTACTGCTTTGGAAAAAAGGTCAAAGAAAAGGCACGACTCCGGTCGTCGTGAAGTGGAGAAGGATAGTGAGGATTCTCCTTTGTTTGAGAAGTCTTTTCTGTCGATTGACGAAGAAAGGGCTGCAAATGTGAAGTTGCCCAAAGGGGTGGTTGAGGAGTGGTTCACTACTTTTAAGTCAGTCAAAACTCCTCACATGTCTTCGAGGATCAAAATGCCGGAAAGCGCAAAGAATGTGGCTCGCGTGCCTTTAATTGTGTGGGACCCCAAGTCCGAAGTGGGAGTCTCTTCTTTGTCAAGTGTGGACAATTTGAGCTATGCCAAGGCTTGTTTGGGCCGAGCATTGGTGAGTTTGGTTGCGATCGAAGATGATCATGGCCGAATAGCTGTGCAGCTGGAAGGAAAAAAACATACTGTTGTCGTATGAAATGCGATGATCGTATCTTTGAAGGAGGAAGCGACCAAGTTGGAAGCCGAGCTGAAGGAAAAGATTGCTGACCGGGACGTACAGCTTGAGGTGGCGCAAAGCGAGGTGGTCACACTATCCGAAGAGAAGAAGTCTCTCCAAATCGAAGTGGAGGAACTTAAAGCGCGCCATGCTGCTACCGAGCAGCATAATAAGATGCTCGAAGCTAACGCCGATGAGGCAAATGAAAAATTGTTGGCGGAGAAAACTGATCATGAGGAGACGCGCAAGAGGTGTACTGAAGTACAAGAACTCATGACTCGTCAGCGAGACTCTCATCAGGCCGCGATGGCTAAGCTCGAGAGGGAGAAGTCTGAGTATGGGGAGTTCATGTACGAGAATGAGTTTCAAGCACGTAAGGACTCTGTTCCCGAGGTCGCAACTCAAGTCGGCGAAGGGGAAATGGAAGTGGTCGCCGAAGTCGAAGGGAATGGTGAGACCGGTCCTGACCTGGAGTTGGAGATGAATACTTGCTTAACTCTCCGGTGGGTCATTGAACGATATAATGTTGGTTATTACGACATCGAGGAACTCCGCTTCCTCTTGTTCCACAAGCTTAAAAAGTACGGCTTTGATATAGAGATTAAAGGGATGCATATTGAAGTTTATGAGGATGAAAGGGAGTTCTGTGAATGGATGCTCTGCCGGGCTGATGAAATAGCAGTGAATCTAGATTTGCCTTCACTTACCGAAGAAAGGAAAGCTCTTCTCCGCCGTGCTTATGTCAACATGATCCTCGAGGGAGAGAGGGAGAAAAGAAAAGAATTGGCCGACATCTATATCACGACCCTTGCCGATGTAGAGATTGAACAAAATTTCGACGACATGACTCCCGAACAAATTTGGAACACGGTTAAGGCTTATATTGAGGAGAAGGCCAAGTCGACAGACATAGAGGTTGAAATAATTGAGGTTGTTCCACCGGTGGAGAGAAAATCAGCGGACATCCAAGATCCTCGTAATGAGTTCGTTCCGGTGTCGGATGCAGCCATTGACGCTGCGGCCAGAGCGAAAGAGATTGCCGTTCTTGAGCGACTTCAGAAACAATTGTCCACCGGAATGGAGGCTGGAGAAGGCAGTGGCGTTGGCCGGAACGAAGAGGATAAAGATGATGTTGCATGAAGTTCTATGAAACTTATGTTTTTATTTTTTGTTTTTAAGTAAGTAGTCGGGGTGTCAAAGTGTTGACATCCTTAGTAGGAAGTATGTAGGGATTTTCCCGACTTTTTAATAAGAAATATTATGGTTGCGTAATTCCAACTCTGTTTATGTTGCTGTACAAATTCAGTGGTTTTAGGATCAAGTGTAATGAACTCGGTAAACACATAAGATTGACACCTGAACTCGGATTTTTCTTATGGAAAATATTTTTTAAAATATTTATGATGTGCAAAACGAGTTTAAACTTGAAACCGAGTTGTAGACTTTCTGAGTTTCACGTTGATCTTTCAATAGATTCGGTCATAGTGTAAGTTGCTATGCAAACTTATTAGGAATTTGCAAAACTTAACACAGTTCATGCCGTGCATAAGATAAATAGGGTTCACCGAACTTCGTCAGAGTCCGATTATGAAGTGGCCCCAACCGAGTTGTTTGTTTTATATTCGGTTGTTAGCGGGACCCATCAAATCATGTTTTCTGAAGTGACATGGACGAGCTTTAGCCCAATCAAACCATACATAGGATTTGGATGTATTACAAGGCATCGGCGAGACCGAGTGTCGCAACGTTTACATCGGTACAAAATATTGATAAAACCGAGTGTCAAAATATTTTACATCGGTACCGAGCTAATGCTCGGATTTATAAGTGAAAGTATTTGAACTTTCATTACATTAAAAGAGTGATTTCGTTCCCTCATAGAGGCCAAAAGGAGGGTCCGTCAAAAGGAAAGTCGGTTGTTCGACTTCGGTCAATTCATTGGTAAAACTTTTTTAGGAATACAACATTCCACGGGTATTGATGTGGAGTTCCGTCAGGATGTGCGATTCGGTATGCTCCGTGGGGCAGGACTTCAATAATTTGGAAATGTCCTTCCCACTTTGGTTTGAGTGGACCGGGGTCAGGCCCCATGATTCGCTTTAAGACTAGATCTCCCACTCGGAATGTACGAGGCTTAAATCCGGAATTAATGTACCTCTCGCTTCTTTGTTTGTAAGCAGCATTTTTGAGTTCGGCACGAGTACGAAGTTCTTCGAGTAAGTCTAAGTTAGCTTTCATATTGTCCGAGTTAGACTCTTCGGTATAATGTTGAATCCGGTAAGTCGGTTCACCGAGTTCAACTGGGACGACGGCTACGTTAGTGAAAATGGAGTTTCGCCTGTGGACGTCCTCGTAGTTGTTCGATATGCCCATAGAACGTGTGGCAGTTCTTCTGGCCAGGCCTCTTTGGCAGCATCAAGTCGGGCTTTGAGGCCATTCTTTATGAGCTTATTAACGGCTTCAAATTGGTTGTTTGATTGTGGATGGTAAGGCGAAGAGAAGTAGTGTTTGATGTCGTATTCTTCGCAAAGAGTTTCAAGCCGCTTGCCTTCGAATTGTCGACTGTTGTCGGTGATAATCGAGTTCGGTACTCCGAAGCGGCAAATGATGGACTTCCATATAAAATCAACAACTTTCTGTTCGGTTATCGTGGGCAATGGTTCAGCTTCAGCCCATTTTGTAAAGTAGTCAACAGCAACAATTACAAACCGGACACCGCCCTTTTCGGTCGGTAGGGGACCGATAAGATCAATCCCCCATTTGGCGAAAGGCCACGGACTGTAGTCCGACTTGAGTTCTTCAGGGAATTGATGGATGTTAGGTGCAAAAAGTTGCACTTCGGGCATTTACAAACCCATGCGGCGGCATCTGTTTTTAAAGTCAGCCAATAATATCCTTGTCGTAAGATCTTGTATGACAAGGCTTGCGTGCCGGGGTGACTTCCACAAATTCCTTCATGCACCTCTTCGAGAACATAGCTTCGGTCAAACATTTTAGAAGTGGGAGCGAATATCCTCTTTTGAACAAGATTCTGTTGTCCAAAGTATACCGAGCAGCTCGAGTCCGAAGTGCCCGGTCTTCTTTTGGATCCGGAGGCATGACCCCGGTTTCCAAGTATTGAATAATAGGATCCATCCAAGTCAGAGGTTTTTGTGACGTATCTGGATCAATGGTCAAAACTTCAGGAAGATGGGTCGATGATCGTTCCTGCTGACCAACTTGGACATACTCCATACTTTCCATCCTGGTGCTCGAGGCCAGTCGGGATAGAGAATCTGCTTGCACGTTAAGAGTTCGGGGGATGTGTTCGACGTCAACGGAGAATTTTGACAACTTCTGTTTTGCCAAAGATAAGTTTGGTATCAACCAAGGTTCCTTGACTTCGTATGAACCATTAATCTGATTGACCAAGAGCTGCGATTCGGAGAAAACTTTAAGGTACTTGACGTTCATTGACTCGGCTAAATTTAGTCCGGATAACAAATCTTCGTATTCAGCCTCGTTGTTGGTAGCGGGAAAAAGAAATTTAACCGAATGATAGAATAATCGGTTTTCCAGATTAGCCAAAACTATTCCCGCGCCCGCTCGGTTTGCCGTGGAGGACCTATCGATGTAAAGGACCCACGCATTGGTCGTCATTGTGTAGCTCCAAAGATGGCATGAATTCGACGATGAAGTCGAACAATACTTGTGCTTTGATTGCAGTCCTCGGTTGGTAATGGATGTCGAATTGTCCGAGTTCTACGGCCCATTTGATCATTCGCCCCGATGTGTCAGGTCGGTGCAAGATTTGTCGCAAGGGATACGAAGTGCGAACAGGTACGGAATGCTCTTGAAAATAAGGTCATAGTTTCCGAGCAGCTGTGACGAGTGCGAATGCCAATTTCTCCATAGGAGGGTAGCGTAATTCGGCGTCATGTAAGGCCTTGCTGACATAATAAATAGGTGATTGCAACATTCTTTCTTCGCATATCAGGACGGCACTGATCGCCGTATCACTGACTCCGAGGTACATGAACAGCATTTCCTCGGGATTTGGCTTCTGTAACGTCGTAGGAGAAGTGAGAGTCTCTTTAATGCTAGTAAGTGCGTTTTAACATTCTTCGGTCCATTCAAATCGTTTTCCTTTTTTGATTGCCTCGAAGAATGGTTTACAACGATCTGTAGACTTGGAGATGAACCGCTTAAGAGCGGTGAGTCGGCCGGTTAGGGCCTGAACACCCTTAACCGAGGTCGGTGGAGTCAAATCTTGAATGGCTTTGATCTTGATAGGATTGGCTTCAATTCCTCGTTGATTCACCATATAACCTAGGAACTTTCCAGACTCGACTCCGAAGATGCACTTTTTGGGATTTAAGACCATAGAGTATGACCGAAGAATACTGAACATTTCCTGAGGATGTGTTACGTGGTCGGAAGCGTTTACCGACTTGACAAGCATGTCATCTACATATACTTCCATGGTATGGCCGATCAAATTAGCAAACATCTTATTGACAAGACGCTGATAAGTGGCCCCCGTATTTTTTAATCCGAATGGCATCATAGTATAACAATATAGGCCTCGGGCAGAGTAGAACGAAATGTGTTCTGAGTCCTCGGGATTCATGGGAATTTGATTATAACCGGAGTAAGCGTCCATAAAACTTATTAACTCGTGTCCCGAGGTGGCGTCTACCATGTAATCAATATGAGGAAGTAGATAGCTGTCTTTTGGACACGCCTTATTCAAATCTAAGAAATCTATGCATAAACGCCACAAGCCATTGCTCTTTTTTATAAGGACAGGATTGGATACCCAAGTCGGGTATTTGGCTTCTTTGATGAACTTGTTGTCCACAAGCTTTTTGACTTCATCTTCTAAAGTCTTCTGACGATCTGCCCCCAATTTTCTATGCTTCTGGATGATCGGTATAACAGTGCGATCGAGATTTAGCTTGTGGTTAGCAACACTGGGGTCAATTCCCTTCATATCCTCGTGTTTCCAAGCGAAGACATCAGAATTATTCTTGATAAGTGACACAAGTTCAGACCGAAGGGGTTCTTGAAGGTGGCTCCCAATGCGCAATGACTTTTGACATGTCGGTTCGTCAATATGGATCAAATCCACTTCCTCTCCGGGCTCGGCTCGATCACTTCGGTTTTTTTCTTTGAATTGAGTTCTTGGGTCTAACTCATCTTCTTCTTGGATCGGCTCTTTTTCAGGTCGTCTACCTCGGTCCTTAGTTAAAGGATCCAAGGTGAGGGGGACGTCGGTCTCATGATTCGGTTCCTCGGAAATCGTGTTGTCCGAGGTGGTTGGTGGTTGGGAATTTCTTTCGTCAACCGAAGTGGCAGAATGGACTCTGGCGGATGGTGTATAGGTAATGAGCTCTCGAGCTTCTCTTTGGTCCCCATAATGTGTTCCCTCTCCACGGGTAGTCGGAAATTTGAGTGCATAGTAGAAAATAGAAACAGCAGCTCGGAGCTTGCATAAGGCAGTTCTCCCAATGATAGCGTTATATTCGTTGTTGATGTCGAGAACTTTGAAAGTTTTCATAACGAGTTTGTGACGTGTTCCGCCATACCGAATTTGACGGGTAGAGTAATCTCGCCAATGGGTCGTGAAATGCTCCCGTTGAACCCTTGTATTTGATCGTTGCATGGTCGGATGTCGGCGGGGTCAAGACCCATTTTATCAAAGGCTTTCAGCATCAGAATACTTGAGTAAGCTCCGGTGTCAACCATAACACGATGAATCGGAATTCCACATATCGGAACGGTAATGACAAGTGCGTCTGAGTGCGGATGCGCGAAGTGATTCGCGTCTTCCATATTGAAGGTGATAGGACAATTTCGTGCATTAAGAATATCGCGTAGATCGGTGGTGAAAACTTGTTTACTCGAATTGTGGGCCTGTCGAGCATAAGCTTTAATTTGACGATGAGATGCTACACACCGGGAATTATTAGTGTTTATTCGATGTATTGTAATCCGCATTGGGCTTGGTGATCGATTCCTCTTAAGTCCTCGAGAACCCCCGTTTGAGTCAACATTAAGCACTACCGAAGTGAAAGTGAATACTTCTTTCTCTCATTGTCGGATTCGTTTCGGCATAGAACCTCGGTCTTCATCCTCATCGTCTTCATATGGTTCAATTTGATGCCCTGACACTCGTTTCTGAGTATCAGAGTTGCGATAAAACTTCCTGAGTTGCGGATGACCGATTAAGCGTAACAGAGCAGCTAACAGGCTTAGGCACTCGTCGGTATTATGCCCCAGCGATTTATGATAGTCACAATAACGTGATTTGTCTAGCTTTTCTTCTGGCATCCAAAGTGGCTTTGGTTCAGGCAAAATACCATTTCCCTTAATTTCTTCATAGATAGTTGCGGCCCCAGCCGAATAGACAGTCTGATAACCAGATTTCACGTCACTAGCATATTGCTTCCGGGCAGCTCGGACTTCGGGATCATTAGCATCTCCCCGGGAATAACCTCGGAATTGTGATTTGTTCGGTTTTCCGTAGGACTTTTTCTTCCTGTCATCGGTTCCCGACTTAGATGACTTCGAATTGAAATTAAAGTATGGGACCGACATTGCTTCTTCGGCAATAATATGCTGCTGAGCTCGAACAAGGAATTCTTGAAAGGTATTCGGCTTATTTTGGCACAATGTCCAACGAAAAATGGAATTCAGTTTCAACCCTGCGATCGCCATGACAAGCAGAGTTTCTGGATGACATGGCTCCATGTTTTGAACTCGGTCATTAAATCGAGAAATATAATCCTTGACACTTTCGTCATCTTTTTTAGTTACATTAGCAAGAGACTCCTTTGGAACCAAATAGACTTGAGCCCCTATGAAGTGAGATCGGAATGCCGACCTCAACTGTTGCCATTTCCAAATTGAATGAGGAGGTAAAGAGTGGTACCCCCAGGGTGAGGAAAAACATGCGACACCGAAGTGCGTCCGAGGCCCCATGGAGATCCATCCATGATGTGTAATGACCGATGTGAGAGTCAGGATCCGACGTTCCATCGTATAATTCGATTTGGGGGACTTTGACTTTTTCCAGTACAGGCTCCGAGGTGAGCTCGGGTGTTAAAGGGGAGTCGGCTTCTAAGTATACTTGCGCCAAGGTGGAGGCTCGTCGTGGAGGATCTTCCTGTGCCCTCTACCGACTTTCTAATTCGGCAATTCTTCGCCGTAACACTTCTAATTCCATGGATTCTTGCCGAGCTGACCGATTTCTTTTGATTTGTTGACAAAGATCTGTTCGAGCTGGATGGGAATGAGCCTGATGTCGCGCGGGTGGTGGAGAACGTCGTGGTTGTCCCGACTGATTTTCAGCGGTTTCTTCATGAGGGACCACCGGGAGAGTGTGTGCTGTCTCGGCGTGCCGCGCTACGCGTTCTTGGTGTGGATGCGACGTTCGACTACGAGGCTGAGACGTGGTGTGAGAAGTAGTTCCGCCACCGTCTCGTCAGGTAGATGGAATTCTCGGGTTTGCAGGGGTAGTAGGGATTAGAGAGTGTCCCGGCGCCGTCATTGATATCCAGGGACAGTTTGAGCCATTAAGGCGACAAACCCGCGTGCAAACTCCGGATTCTAAAACAAAGTGGTATAGTCAAGCAAGTTGGGTATTGCTACAGACGTCTAGCAAATTGAGCAGCACTACGACTGTGTCCGTCTCGTGACGTATGACCACGGTGATCTGAATGCGACATGTGTACTGCGCTTAAGGCGGCTGAAGAGCCAAGGATTGGAGATTAACCTCAAGTAACTTATGAGGCCCTCCTTCTAGCGCCAAACTGTTGTTATGTGATTGTTAACAACGATTACAGATATGATTACTTAAATATTTTGGGTGATTTGAACGTAGAACATGCAATCAAAACGCGAACAATGGCCCCGGTCCAAGGTGAACCGAGGTGAAAAGCTACAGTGAGCTGTTACGTGTTTCAGATAAAAACGGTTCAGGGGGTCCCCCTACAAGTATATGAAGTAACTATTTATAGTAACTTTTTGAGATACAAATATCGGGACTTGTGCGATGCCTTTTTCATAAAGCTACTTTTGGTGAGCGGTATCGTCAGCGGGTCCCACTTGAATGATGGAAGATCTCGTGGTTCGTAGAGATGGCGCGTAGGTGCCTTGTCACCAGCTTCGGGAATGGTGACCTCGGTTCATGGGGACTTCAGTTTGGGATGACTTCGGCTTGTAGTAACTTCGGTCTTCCTGTAGTGAGTCAGTTTTTCTTCATGTCGGTCGAAGCTCGGTTTGGCGATATAACTCGGGGTAAACGGAATTCGGATTTACAACTAATGGTGACTATTACAACACGTGATCTTGAGATCTCAAATAAGTAATCCCAAATTACCGAGTCGGATGATAACATGCATCACACAAGTTGTGTACAAATTTTAAATAAACAATTTTTTTTTTTATTTTGCACAATTCAAACTTTATATAACATTTTCAATAAATTGTATTACATATTAATTTCATATTTTTAATTTATAAGTATTATTTAATAAAAAAATTTAATTTATAAATATTGGCCTTGTTTGGTAATTAGCGGTTAGCTTTAGCGGATAGCGAATTGTAATAGCTGTTTTAACCAGCTGTTAGTTGTGGCTGGTTTGACCGGTTGATTCTGTTAGCGGTTCTAAAAAAGATGTTTGGGTAGATAGCTGATTGATTTGTAAAAATATATTTAATATTATTAACTTA
>CACSLK010024540.1:10796860-10809485 GCA_902706635.1 Striga hermonthica | reverse complement strand
TGCTGGGGAAGGGCTTGTATTTTTGTTAATTTTAGTTCTTTTTTTTCTTTGTGTTGTAGGATTGTGTTTTGGTTTCAGTATGTGTTTGTTTCTTTTTGGTCTCGTTTTTTATGTTTGGGCCGTTGGCCCCGGTTATGATTCCCCCGTGGGGGGCGTACCTATTCTCCTGTGGGGAGCGTTCTTAGTTGGTGTGTTGATGTTTTTGTTTTTAGTTGTGTCGTGTGTTTCTATTCTAGCGTGGCTAGCGAGGCTCTAGGCGGTCATTCGATCCGTCCTCCCAGTTTCTAGTTTCGGGTTGTATTATTCAGCCTTGGGCTGCTTTCTTGCACAGTTGTGCATTTTGATATATAATATCTCTATCGTTTCGGAAAAAAAAAAAAATATTGAGTCTAACATGGACAAAAATCAGCTTACAACGAGACGATTGCACTAGAACGCGAAAATGAACATTTCTCGCCACCAAACGAATAATTATAAAACGGAAATAATTTAAGCAGACGAGGAAATTTACGAAAATTATTTAACTTATTGATCATTTTGACGAAGACGTCTCAATAATGTTATTGAAATTAACGGCAGAATAGCCGAGATAAAACAAACTCAATTCATATGGACAAGTAAAGCAATAAACTAAAGAAATCAAATAAACAAGCAATCTCTAATAACGAACGTGACATTTCAAAACATAAGTTCAATACTACATAACAATAACATCAATAGTAGATAACAATAACATCCATAAACAAATAAAAAGCAGCACTCTGCCCTCCTACAAAACATAAGTTCAATACTACATAATAAATACATCCATAACATAAGTTCAATAGTATATAAAAATAACATCTATAAAGAAATAAAACAGCAGCACTTTGCCCTCCTTTTTCCTCGTAACAGTACTACAACAGCACTCTTTTTCCCTTGACCACAATGACCACTCGTTTTGAACAACAGTTAACGGATGCACAACATGTGCCCTTCTGATTGTTGAAGCAGAGGCTTCTGATAACCCAACATATTTTATTTTCCCTTCTTCAACGAGTTTCTTCAGTTCACCCATCTTAAATTGCATGAAACCAGAATAATGAAATAAAAGCAGTATTATAATCCAACTGAACTACTGTAACTATGGTTTACTTTAAGATGTTACTATGTTGCTTCAGTTGGACATGGATAAGAATGACGTAGCCCAAAATCGCTAGCATACCTTTTTTAGCATGACGATAACTGTGAAATAAAATCCTAAAATTTATAATTGGTAACATGCCATAGTGTTTGTCTCGAACACAAACTGACATAAACTATGTCATATAGTAGCTATAACTAGTCGTATGTTCAATGAGCCTCGGAAAGGGCGGTGGTGTTAGGTTTTAGTTCAGAAGTTTTCCGATAAGTGATGCGATAAATGTGTCCCGTTAATACCTAAGTTAATTTTTTACTGTATGCATGTTTTCCCAAGCCTAATCAATAGTCTAGTTGAAAGTAACTTAGGGGTAGTCCACCCTGTTCTGCAACATGTTGCTTTATAAGAACCGAAGGATAAACTAACCCACTGAAGTATTTTATGTCAAAGCTAACACAACTCAAGCTAAAATTCATTCAAAAGTAACGTGGATCAACTCAATTCTCCAAAGTTCTAAAGATCATCAGCTAGCAAACAGATACTTGTGCAGGAAGAGACCGTATTGTGACTTCAATAGGCACACGAGTGTCAATACGGTGAGCATAATATAGATCGATGCAGTCAATGTCGAGACACTTCAAGCTTCCCTCACATGCTGCCCTCATATATGTCGGGTTGCCTCTTATGTCCATCTTCCCGTCCTTTGTTGTTATTCCAAACTTGGTAGCTATTTGCACTTTATTTCTCTCTATTTTGCTACATTGAGGTGCATTACTGCTGCTATTTAATTTTATTGTTGCTTAATTAGTTATTTATAGCAATTAACTGATAACCGAACTGAACCGACTGTTAAATTTTCGGTTAAAACCAAATCGAACCATAACATTTCGGTTCGGTTTATGAAACGGATAAACTGAACTTTCGCTTAATCAGAAATTCGGTCGGTTCGGTTTTAACCGAATGTGCAACCCTACATTAATCATTGGAAAAAAAATAAATAAAAAAATCTAAATATTATGAAACACATGTACATTCATGAATCGACACTAAACATGCATATTCATCCCATAAGCACTTCAATTTAGCGTAATCCAAGTCAGTGTAAAGTTTCCTTGTGAAAAATTAGCTATCTCCTTTTGCAATTGATATCTTAGAGGTCTATAACTTTCCCGATATCTTTCAGCCAACTCATCCCAAAGTTGTTTGGAACTTTTCACATATATGAAGGTCTCTACCATTTCCTTAGATATCGAATTCCATAGCCACCAGATCACCATAAATTCTACCTTTTCATACTGCTCAAACTCCTTTGAATCTGAATATGGTACCTTGATCGTGCATAACACAAAACCAAGCTTAGATTTCGCTCCAAGCGCTAATTTTATTGCTCGACTCCAGTGGAAGTAGTTCGAGCAAGTGAGCTGATTGCTTACCAACACCTTGCCTGGATGATCTGAGTCGTGGAACATTAATGGATCTGAATCGCGTATATGAAATCATTTGTTCGCCATTTCACGTTTTGCACCATGAATTAAACTCGCTCTTGATATCATGTAGAGCTAAGAAACTTCAGAAAATGTATGGAACATTTTTGGGAATTTTCTCACGTATTTTTTATTAGTCTCTAAACGGTAACAAAGAGAAGGGGTTCTCTTATACCCCAACAAGCACATGTCCTAAAGTGTCATTTGTCCACTAACATCAGCGGTAACAAACAATACGCACACCTACTCACTTATAAAAGCGTAGTAACGATTTCTCCTAAAATGCAAACTAAAAGAGATAAAAGAAAAAAAAAACACCTGCTATGCAAAACACTTAAAATCTCTAACATGTAAAACAAATAAAAATTAGGCACAAATCAAAAACCCCTAACCCCTGGGGTTTTGGAGCTTTTCCATAGAAAGACAGTACGAGATCTGCACCTTCACAAAAATCCCTAACCCCTAGGGTTTTGGAGCTTTTCCAATACGAAATTTCACCTTCACAATGGATGATATGTATCCTTTCACAGGGGCAGGGGTCGGAAATCCACCTCTCAAATGATCTAGGGTATGTTTTTCTTTTTTCTTTTTTTTTTTGTTTTATTTTATATATTTTTTATTATTTTATACCCTACCGTCTTTGGAAACGAGATTGTCAGGAGTTTTGATGTATATGGTTTTAATTTTGGATATTTGGCTTGATACCTGTTGATGAATAAGAATAAAATTGTGTATTGATATAGAGTTGCCTTTGGTTGTGATCTAGTGTGATCTTCGGTTGTCAAGGGTATGCTGTTCTTTTTTTTTCTTGTTTTATTTTATTTTTATTTTTTTTATTGTGTGCCCTACTGTCTTTAGAAATGAGATTAGGGTTTGGGTTACCTGATGATGGTGAATAAGAATAAAAAGGTGTATTGATATATAGTTGCCTTTGGTTGTGATCTAGTGCCTTTGATCCTTACAAAATGGCTCTGAAATGCCCTCCAGCTCATGTTACTGAATGTTTTATATATTTCAATTTTTCTGGTTGTTTTATTTTTATTGGGGTTTAGTTTGTTTATTCATTTTGTGACACTTTTGAAATTGTTTAGGATGATCCTCGACCACCAGAGACGCTGCACTTATGCTCTCAGTACATCCGATCACATGAGTTTGTTCTGAATGATTCTGAACAGAATGAGTGGCATCATGTTGCACCCAATGATGAGGCAACACTTTCAATGCACACAGTTTGTGTCCGACTAGAGGTCCGCATGGACAGCTTCGAAATTTCAGTGACCTCATCTCTTGAAAGTATAAAAGTTGTAATCATATCTACAAATAAAACCAACAAAAGTTTGCCAAGAACATCACCATATCATCCAATTATGGTAAAAAGCAGCATTATGCCCTCCTACAAAACATAAGTTCAATACTACATAATAATAACATCCATAACATAAGTTCAATAGTAGATAACAATAACATCCATAAACAGATAAAACAGCAGCACTCTGCCATACTTTTTCCTCATAACAGTACTACAACAATACTCATTTTCTCTCAAAACAGCAACCCCTGCCAGTGAAGGTGAAACAGAGAAAAAAAAATTGAAAAATAAAAAACCAGACAAAGAAATCGACCACTGACACAACAGGAAATCAAACACTACTTTCATCTCTTTCTTTCTTATTTTCTTCTTTCTTCCATCTAATTGCTAATTGATTTTTCTTTGATCTCTTTCTTTCTTATTTTCTTCTTTCTTCCTTTTCGTTTCAATGGGCTTGATGAACTTCATAGACAATTCAAAATGCAAAAAGAAAGGGAGCAATCGAGATAGGAAGGAGAAATGTAGAGACATTACCGAGGTTCAGATATTCGGGTGAACATAAAAGTCTCTCCGGTTTGGAGATGGTCTCCAGCAAGCCTAAGACGCCTCGGCAGCACTTGTGGGATGCCTAAATTGCTAACCACAAACAATATTTCTCTGAGAATTGCTCTTCCATTAAGATTCCCTTTTGTCACACGATAAAAACGAATCTTGTTTATAGCACTTTCAATTGCATACTGCCTGAGTCACCTGAGCTCCTGGAAGTATAAAAGCCGAAATCATATCTACAAATAAAACCAACAAAAGTTAGCCAAAAAAATCACCCTCTCATCCAATTATGGTTAAAAAAAAAAGATATTGTCAGTATTCTGTATAGCTGTACAAACCACAATTAAGTAAGCATCGAACATAAACCCCATCCCATGTCCGTGTTTGTGGTAAGTGTCTACCAAAAACCTAGAGTGTATCGAGATGACTACTCCGATGACATGGGATGGGGTTTATGTTCGACGCTTACTTAAATGTGGTTTGTACAAGTATGCAGAGTACTGGCAATACGTCTTCTTTTTTTACCATAATTGGATGAGAGGGTGATTTTCCTGGCTAATTTTTGTGGGTTTTATTTGTAGATATGATTCCAGCTTTTATATTTCCAGGAGCTCAGCTCGGGAAATGGTGAATCAGTATGCAATTGAAAGTGCTATAAAGAATATTCGTCTTTATCTATAAAGAAGATTCGTCTTTATCGTGTGACAAAAGGGAATCTTAATGGAAGACCAGTTCTCAGAGAAATTGTGTCTGTGGTTAGCAATTTGGGCATCCCACAAGTGCTGCCGAGGCCTCTTAGGCTTGCTGGAGACCATCTCCAAACCGGAGAGACTTTTATGATTCCCCCGAATATCTGAACCTCGGTAATGTCTCTACATTTCTCCTATCTCGATTGCTCCCTTTCTTTTGCACTTTGAATTGTCTGTGAAATTCATCAAACCCATTGAAACGAAAAGGAAGAAACAAGAAAATAAGAAAGAAAGAGATCAAAGAAAAATCAATTAGCAATTAGATGGAAGAAGGAAGAAAATAAGAACGAAAGAGATGAAAGTAGTGTTTGATTTCTTGTTGTGTCAGTGGTCGATTCCTCGTATGTTCTTTTATGGTTTTTTATTTTTCAATTTTTTTCTGGTCTCTTTTACCTTCACTTTCACTGGCAGGGGTGTTGCTGTTTTGAAGGAAAATGAGTGTTGTTGTAGTACTGTTATGAGGAAAAATGAGGGGAGAGTGCTGTTGTTTTATTTGTTTATGGATGTTATTGTTATCTACTATTGAACTTATGTTATGGATGTTATTATTATGTAGTATTGAACTTATGTTTTGTAGGAGGGCATAGTGCTGCTTTACCATAATTGGATGAGAGGGTGATGTTCTTGGCAAACTTTTGTTGGTTTTGTTTGTAGATATGATTACAACTTTTATACTTTCAGGAGCTGAGGTCACTGAAATTTCGAAGCTGTCCATGCGGACCTCTAGTCGGACATAAATTGTGTGCATTGAAAGTGTTGCCTCATCATTGGGTGCAACATGATGCCACCCATTCTGTTCAGAATCATCTTAGGGGCAATCATTGTCTGGGCACCAAATCAGAACAAACTCATGTGATCGAACGTACTGAGAGCATAAGTGGAGCATCTCTGGTGGTCGAGGATCATCCTAAACAATTGCAAAAGTGTCACAAAAATGAATAAACAAACTAAACCACAATAAAAATAAAACAACCAGAAAAAATGAAACATATAAAACATTCAGTAACATGAGCGGGAGGGCATTTCGGAGCCATTTTGTAAGGATCAAAGGCACTAGATCACAACCAAAGGCAACTATATATCAATACACCTTTTTATTCATATTCACTAACATCAGGTAACCCAAACCCTAATCTCATTTCTAAAGACCGTAGGGCACACAATAAAAAAAATAAAAAAAAAAAAAAAAAAAAACAAGAAAAAAAAAAAGAACGGCATACCCTTGACAACCGAAGATCACACTACATCACAACCAAAGGCAACTCTATATCAATACACCATTTTATTCTTATTCACCAACAAGTATTAAGCCAAATATCCAAAAACCAAAACCATATACATCAAAACTCCTGGCAATCTCGTTTCCAAAGACTGTAGGGTATAAAATAATAAAAAATATATAAAATAAAGAAAAAAAAAAAGAAAAAAGAGAACCATACCCTAGACCATTAGAGAGGTGGATTTCCGAACCCTGACCCTGTGAAAAGATACATATCATCCATTGTGAAGGTGAAGATTCGTATTGGAAAAGTTCCAAAACCTTAGGAGTTAGGGGTTTTTGTGAAGGTGCAGATCTCGTACTGTCTTTCTATGGAAAAGCTCCAAAACCCCAGGGGTTAGGGGTTTTTGATTTGTTGCCTAATTTTTATTTGTTTTACATGTTAGAGATTTTAAGTCTTTTGCATAGCAGGTGTTTTTTTTTTTCTTTTATGTCTTTTCGTTTGCATTTTAGGAGAAAGCGTTCTATGCTTTTATAACTGAGTAGGTGTGCGTATTGTTTGTTAGCGCTGATGTTAGTGGACAGATGCCACTTTGTGACATGCGCTTGTTGGGTTTAAGAGATCCCCTTTTCTTTGTTACCGTTTAGAGACTAATGAAAAATACGTGAGAAAATTCCCAAAAATGTTCCAAACATTCTCTAAAGTTTCTTAGCTCTACATGATATCAAGAGCGAGTTTAATTTATGGTGCAAAACGTGAAATGGCGAACAAAGGATTTCATATACGCGATGCAGATCCATTAATGCTCACGGCTCAGATCATCCAGGCATGGTGTTGGTAAGCAATCAGCTCACTTGCTCGAACTACTTCCACTGGAGTCGAGCAATAAAATTAGCGGTTGGAGCGAAATCTAAGCTTGGTTTTGTGTTATGCACGATCAAGGTACCATATTCAGATTCAAAGGAGTTTGAGCAGTATGAAAAGGTAGAATTTATGGTGATCTGGTGGCTATGGAATTCGATATCTAAGGAAATGGTAGAGACCTTCATATATGTGAAAAGTTTCAAACAACTTTGGGATGAGTTGGCTGAAAGATATCGGGAAAGTTATAGACTTCTAAGATATCAATTGCAAAAGGAGATAGCTAATTTTTCACAGGGAAACTTTACACTAACTTGTATTACACTAAATTGAAGTGCTTATGGGATGAATATGCATGTTTAGTGTCGATTCATGAATGTACATGTGTTTCATAATATTTAGATTTTTTTTTTATTATTTTTTTTTTCAATGATTAATGTAGGGTTGCACATTCGGTTAAAACCAAACCGAACCGACCGAATTTCCGGTTAACCAAAAATTCAGTTTATCCGTTTCATAAACCAAAAACCGAACCGAAATGTTGTGGTTCGGTTTGGTTTTAACCGAAAATTTAACAGTCGGTTCGGTTCGGTTATCGGTTAATTGCTATAAATAACCAATAAATAACTAATTAAGCAACAATAAAATCAAATAGCAGCAGTAATGCACCTCAATGTAACAAAATCAAGGTGCAGCAGTATATAATCCAAATAACAAGAACCCTTGGGCCTTGGCAGTGGCTCCAACAAAATCAAGTAGCAGCAGAGTAATATACTTCTTCAATGTAGCAAAATATAACAAAAGAAACCAATTGCACAATCGAGAACAAATGTAAAACCCAACACTCAAATTCAATTCTTAAACAAATTCCAAATGGCATGCTCTTTTCCACAACACTCCTTCACAGCTCTCTTCCAACTAAAACCCTAAAATCCCAAATCGAGATAATTATTATTAACCATTCAAATTAGTATCTAATTGTTCTCTTTCTAGTAGCAATTACAAAGAATAAACATGAAAACGAACCTGTTCCTGAGGCGCAGCCCTTGCGAGGGGATTTGGGTGGTGAACTCATTGCTTGCCCAGTGAAGTGTCAAGTGTGTACGGGGCCGCAGGTGTATGAGCTCTGACGCCGACCGGAGCGTGCGCTGTGCGGGAGACCGGAGACGAAGTATGATTCACGACCGAGTGCGCCGTGAGTGAGTTTTTGAAAAATTAGAGATTTTGGACGAGTGTCTGTCGAGTGTCGTGCTTCAGAAATGAGAAACGAGAGATGAGTGTTTTTTTTATTTGTTTTACTTTAATTTAGTTATTAATTAGTTCGGTTTTTTTTTTTTTAATCTACAAATGAGTTGGGTTCCTAAATATATAGAACAAATGGGCTGGACTCCTAATATATAGATAGATAGATAATGTATGTGTATATATGTAGTGGGCTTTTATATATACTAGCGTTATTGATTTTCAGTTCGGTTTGGTTAACTGATCACTTGTATTAAAATCGAATCGAAAACTAAAAACTAAAAAAAAATATAAACCGAAATCAAAACCGAATATTGGATTTTGGTTTCGGTCGGTTTGATTCGGTTAACCGAATTTTGTGCTTCCCTAGTTAGGGGTTTTTGATTTGTTGCCTAATTTTTATTTGTTTTACATGTTATAGGTGTTTTGCATAGCAGGTGTTTTTTTTCTTTTATTTCTTTTCGTTTGTGTTTTAGGAGAAAACGTTCTATGCTTTTATAAGTGAGTAGGTGTGTGTGATGTTTGTTACCTCTGTTGTTAGTAGACAGATGCCACTTTGTGACTGGCGCTTGTTGGGGTATAACCGTATAAGAGATCCCCTTCTCTTTGTTACCGTTTAGAGACTAATGAAAAATACATAAGAAAACTCTCAAAAATGTTCCAAACATTCTCTGAAATTTCTTAGCTCTACATGATATCAAGAGCGGGTTTAATTCATGGATATATCCGTTGGGTCCGTCGGGCCCCGGGTCGGGTCGGGCCGGGTTGGGTCCAACGGCCTATTTTTAAAAAAAATAAATAAATAAAAATCCTTGGCCGTTGAGGTCCAACGGCCCCCCATGTTCGCGCCCGCGCCTGACCCGCCGGGTCCTGAAAAAAAAAACGAAAAGTTTGACATCAGTGACACCGATGATGCCACGTCAATAGTTATTCATTATGTATTATGTTTTGAACTCTCTTATAAACCTGCTATAGCACAAACAAGAGAACTCTGTCACGGACTTGGTCATCCAATTCTCCCTCAATGTCCGTTAAATTAATGCAAAATAATATACGGTAACTTTGCAGTCAAGTATTAAAAAATTCACAATAGTTACACACAAAAAGAACTACGTGGACTTTGATTTCTCATATTAGGGATACGTAGGCACCTTAATTGACTATATCCTCCGTCCTCGGATATTTATTAAATGTCAATTAAGCTCAAGTCCATATTTAAATATAATTACTTAGGAAACCATTCATCCACCTTCGAAAACCCTACATAAGTTAATTTCTCAGTATGTTGGGGTTCATCAGCTTCATAATGCAATCTGACTCCAATACACAGCCTCGAGTAATATCGCCATTTTTTTGTAGTGTCATAAAAAACACGTTATTTAATGGAAGGTGTCCTTAGTTATCATCTTTGTTGCACAAGATGTTTATACTATCACTACACAATTGTTGTGTGACGATGGTATAAATATATTGTACGGCAAAGATGATAACATGGACATGTTCCATTCAGTAATGTGTTGTAGGCCACTAGCAAAAAGAACGACGGTATTACTCGAGGTTGTGTATTGCAGTCGGATTGTATTATGAGGCTGGTGAAACTCAACATACTGATAAACTAACTATTTTCGAACAAAGGCATCATCTTGTATCAAAGTTTAAAAGTGGTGTGGGAAGATGAACGTATCTTTATTCCAGTGTTGCATGATAGATGAACAGTTGAGGGCGTCGTTAACGATGTTAATTTTGATTGACTCTATTATAGAATATCCTTTACAAATTTAAGCAATAAATTCATTCACGTCAATATTGCCACACCCACAATCTCCCATTGTGCTCGTGGTATCATTAGCGTCGTTGATATTATTGCTTAAATTTGTGAATAATGTTCTATAATAGTGATTGTCAAAATTAGCATCGTTAACGAGGTCATTGACTATTCTTCTATCATGCAACACTGCAAAAATTCTTTTCCGGTTTGTTTATTAGTTTCAAATTACGGAGAATAACACGAATGATGAATCGGTTACGCTCGAATAAATGAAAACCTGGACAGGAACGATGAAGCCACTAAAACTTTATCAGTGCTGATGTCACTAGGAAATTTCAAAGAGGACGATAAGCTTATTTTGCATGGCTTGAGTCGCTCAAGCTCTGCAATATAAGCTTATCGTTCTCTTTGAAAGCGTCTAGTGACATCAGCACTGGGAAATTTGAATGGCTTCCTCCTTCGTGTTCAAGTTTCCATTTATTCACATGATAATCTATTCATCCCTCATGTTATTCTCTGTAATTTGATACTAATAAGCAAACCGAAAAAAAAATGTTGATTCCAACTCTCTTATACGCGTACAATTGAGCAATAATATTTGAGACGTTTTGTAACAGAACTACGTGGACTTTGATTCCCAATATGAGGGATACGTAGGCACCTTAATTGACTATATCCTCGGATATTTATTAGATGTCAATTAAGTTCAAGTCCAATTTTGAAGTACAATAAAAGTACAAATTTTTTTCACAAATCCCCGGAACTACTAGATAGTGATATCAAAGTAATGTGAACTGCTAACGACTTGATTGCGAGCTTAGCATTGCGTTATTTTGCAATCTTCGTCGAAATTGAGTTAGAATTCAGATGATAAGTAAGTATATGCAAGCGTTCTGTTGTATGTGGTATTGCAGACGAAATTTAAAGTTCAAATCATAATACATAATAAATAATATTGACATGGTATCATTGTCCGAAATGAAGTTGATGTTCAAACATTAGCGACATGTACGACAGTCATGTCACGTCAATAGTATTTTATGTATTATGATTTGTTTTAATTAAATTATGTTTGCGATATAACATACAATAGAACACATATATATATACTTATTTATCATCTGAATCCTAACTCAATTTCAACCAAAATGATTGCAAAATAACATAATGTTAAGCTCGTATTCGAGTCGTCCCAAGATATCACCTCATCATTCAACTCCTCTTCTATGACTTTAACAAAAGAAACAATCTTCATGGAGTTTTAAAATGCGGGAAATGGATACAAATGGGTTTGTGTTAATACTTGGAGTTCTTGCTCGATTTACAAATACGTATTTTCATTCTGTTTTAAATGTGAAGTAAATATATATATATATATATATATATATATAAAGACAAAAAAAACCCGTGAACCGCCGGAACCGGCTGAGAACCGGCGGGCCTGTGAACCAGGGTACATGTCGGTTCATCAAACCGGCCCTTAGGGTGTGGCCGGGCCGGCCTGGGAACCGACACCTGGCCACGTCTAAAAACAATCTCAAAAAATCCAATCATTTTTAACTCAATCATTTTTTTTAACTCAACTTTAACTCAACTCACTATCATCACTATTTTACTATAATTAAATAATATCAATCAATCATTTTTACACAACACATAATCTTTAATTCACTATTCATCATCTCACATAATTTTAACTAATCATCATTTCAACTTCTCTCTTTTACTTTTTACATTAAATCAACTTTAATTCTTTTATTCTAAATATTATTTTAATATACCTACTAAAATCAACTCTAATAATACAATCCCACAAACCTCATTTCTCTATTCCTAATGTGTCACATCACCCAAAACCTCATTCTTACTCCTAGACACATAAACTTTTAAGGGAAAAAAACTTATACTCATCTGAACTATCTCGATTTTGGCGCATTGCTATATAAACATTTTTTCGTAACAAACCGCCATATAAACTATACGGTTTTGTCACTTTGCCATATGAAACCAGAATTAAAGTTGTTTTTGTCAAAAAAAGGTTGGTTTGTAAGGGTATTATAGGAATTGCATATGTTTTTGAAAATAAAAATGAAAATGAACGAGTGGAACTTGTACTGGGAAACTGTTAAATTATTAATGCACATTTTAAAATAATGTTAGAAATTGGTTGAAATTAGGAAAGGTAGTTAAACTACATGAATTATGATGAATTGTTAGGAAAGGTAGCTAAACTACCTGATTTATGATGGATATATATATGTGTAATCCGTGTATGTGTGTAGTTGTGAAGAAAAGAAAAAGAGTGTAAGAAGTAAAAAAAAAA
>CACSLK010024540.1:10780508-10796851 GCA_902706635.1 Striga hermonthica | reverse complement strand
AAAAAAAAAAAAATCAAGTGCAGTTGTTTGTTCTCAATTCTGAAGAGTTGTACTCAATTGATCTATTTATGAAATAATTGTTTCCAAACTTTTCAAGTTATTTACATTCTCAATTTAATATTTTTTCAGATACCAACAGTGGTATCAGAGCCCGATTGGATCAATAACTGGGCGATATTATTTTCAATATCCTCTAAATTTTGACATATCTTGTCCAAATACCCCATTTTTTCACATATCCTTCTACTTTCATATTGCCTACTAAATTTCTATAATGGCATCTTCTCAAAACACCCACCAAATACCAGTTCCTGTTTTCTTCGGCGAAAATTATAACTATTGGGCCATTAAAATAAGAACATATTTTATTTCTCAAGGCCTATGGAATATTGTCGAGAACGGGTATACTATACCCGATGAAATTTCCACTTTGTCTACGGCGGACGAAGAAAAATTCGACAGGGAGAAGGAGAAAGACAGTTTGGCTCTTTTCACACTACAAATGGCCATGTCGGAGTCCCTGTTTCCGAGAATTAGCGGAGCACAGACATCAAAGGAGGCGTGGGATACTCTCAAGGAAGAATATCGGGGTAGTGACAAGGTACGTCATCTGAAATTACAAACTTTAAGAAGAGATTTGGAAAATATGAAGATGAATGAATCTGAGACCGTAAAAGATTACTACACTCGATTAAGAGAAGTTGTAAATCAATTAAAAGCATATGGAGAAATTATTACTGACAAAAGGGTGGTAGAAAAAATTCTAATTACTCTACCAGCCAAATATGATCCTATTGTCACGACGACAGAAGAAACTAAAGATTTGGATCATTTGTCAGTAACAGAATTAATAGGTTCACTAGAAGCCTATGAAAAAAGACTGAGTATGCGTGAGAATGACACAGTCGAAAATGCATTTCAGTCGAAATTAAATTTACGGTCTCAGAATTCTAAAATTGGGGGGAGAAGATTTGGAGAAAATAATAAAAATAAAAATCAAGGTGGAAATAATAATAATCAACAAAAAGGAAAATATCCACCTTGTGGAGTTTGTAAGAAAACCAACCATCTTGAGAAAGATTGTTGGTACCGGAATAAATCACAATGTAAAAATTGTGGTAAATTCGGTCAGGTGGAGAAAAATTGCCGCGCTAAAGGATATCAAGCAAATTTCTCTGAAGAAAATGAAAAAGGAGAAAATTTGTTATTCTATGCAAATCAAGCAACTTCAGAAGAGAAAAATGATATTTGGTTCCTAGATAGCGGCTGTAGTAACCATATGACTGGAGATGAGAAGAAATTTAAAAATATTGATAGATCTGTAAAATCACAAGTTCGGTTGGGAAATGGAGATTTAGTAGAAGTTGAAGGCAAAGGTTCAATAGAAGTCGAGACTCAAAAAGGTACTCGTCTCGTTGAAGATGTGCTGCTAGTACCAAAACTTGATACTAATTTACTCAGCGTGGGACAAATGGTGGAAAGAGGATATACTCTACTCTTTAAAGACTACTCTTGCACCATTTATGATAACAGAAACAATCCCATAGCTGTAGTAAAAATGCAACAACGGAGAAACTTTCCGCTCCGTTGGAAATTCATAGAAGCAGCACTAAAAGCCGAAGAAGATCAATCATGGCTATGGCATAGAAGGTTCGGGCACTTCAACTTCAATGGGCTAAAGTTACTCCATCAGAAAAATATGATGAAAAATCTACCGGCCATCCAAATCAACGACAATCTCTGCGAAAAATGCATGGAGGGAAAACAACATAGGAAACCATTTCCTTCAAACCAAGCAGGAAGAGCCAATCATATACTGGAGCTGGTGCATACAGACGTGTGCAGTCCAATGAGAACGCCAACCTTCGAGAAGAACAGGTACTTCATCCTCTTTATTGATGATTACACAAGAATGACTTGGGTGTACTTTATGAAAGAAAGATCCGAAGTCTTTTCTATTTTCAAGAAATTCAAAAGCCTCATCGAAAATCAAAGTGGAATAAGAATTAAAGTACTTCGGAGTGATCAAGGAACAGAATACACATCCAAGGAGTTCAACAAATTCTGCGAAGATGAAGGAGTCAACCATCAGCTAACTGTCGGCTATGCTCCAGAGCAGAATGGTGTGTCAGAAAGGAAAAATAGAACTGTACAAGAGATGGCCAGGACAATGCTCGCGGAGAAGAACATGCCAAAATAATTTTGGGCAGAAGCTGTATACACTGCAGTCTATCTACTCAACAGGTGTCCTACTAAAGCTGTCCAAAATAAAACTCCAATAGAAGCTTGGAGTGGACGAAAGCCATCTGCCCAACATTTACGAGTATTTGGAGTATATGCTACGTGCATATCCCAAAGGAAAAGAGGCACAAATTGAAGGAGAAATCCAAAAAGGCATATTCCTTGGCTATGCGTCTCAATCTAAAGGATACAGAATTTACAGCCTTAGGACTGGTAAACTAATTATCAGTCGAGATGTAGAGTTCGATGAAAATGCTGCATGGAATTGGGAGAAAGAAAAAGTTGAATACCAAAATATCATGGTACCCACACGACGGAGGCAAAATACCATACCAGAAGAACATGAAGATGAAGCAGAAGGTACACAATCATCTCCAACTCCACAACTTTCAAGTCCGAGGACAACAACACCATCAACTGAAGAACAGACATCCCCAGAATCACCATCGAGAAAAGTACGAACACTCAGGGAGATCTACAAGACATGCAATTTTGCCACGATGGAACCTGAAATCTTTGAAGCAGCAGTAAAGGAAAAAGAATGGGTAAAAGCCATGGAGGAAGAAATCAGAATGATCGAGAAGAATAAAACTTGGGAGTTGGTTGATCCACCAAACAACAAGGAAGTCATTGGAGTTAAGTGGGTCTACAAGATGAAGCTTAACCCAGATGGCTCAATCCAAAAACATAAAGCACGGCTGGTCGCTAAAGGGTGCTCAAAATTGCCCGGGATTGACTACAATGAGACTTTCGCTCCAGTTGCTCGGCTTGACACCATAAGAGCTCTAATCGCACTTGCAGCTCAGAAGAAATGGAGAATCTACCAGCTTGATGTCAAGTCAGCATTTCTCAATGGCTATCTGGAAGAGGAAATCTATGTCGAACAACCTCAAGGGTTCGTGGCAGAAGGACATGAAAATAAAGTCCTAAAGTTAAAGAAGGCACTTTATGGATTGAAACAAGCCCCACGAGCTTGGTACAACCGAATTGATGACTACTTCACCAGTCATGAATTCAAAAGAAGCGAAATTGAGCCAACACTCTACATCAAGACCCAAGGTAACGACAACAAACTCATTGTTGCTCTTTATGTAGATGATCTTATTTATACAGGGAACAATGAGGAGATGATTAAGGAGTTCAAAAAAGATATGATGAAGACCTTTGAGATGACAGACCTTGGGCAAATGAGCTATTTTCTCGGCATTGATGATAAATCAAGAAGAAAATGAGATATTTATCTCACAGAGAAAATATACAGATAATCTACTAAAAAGGTTCAAGATGGACGACTGCAAACCAGTGGCTACTCCCATGGTTGCAAACGAGAAATTCATCAAAGAAGATGGTACACCAAATGCAGACGCATCCACATACAGAAGTCTGATTGGAAGTTTACTATGTCTAATGGCCACAAGACCGGATATCATGTATGCTACAAGTCTACTGTCAAGGTTCATGCAATGTCCAAGTCAAGTTCACTATGGAGCCGCCAAAAGAATACTACGATATTTGCAGGGTACTAAAGACTATGGAATCCAATATGAATATAAAGAAGATTCAAGATTGGTTGGCTACACAGACAGTGACTGGGCTGGATCAGCTGATGACATGAAAAGCACCTCTGGCTACACGTTTTCACTTGGCTCCGGCATACTCTCGTGGTCATCTAAAAAGCAAAACTGTGTGGCGCAATCTTCAGCAGAAGCCGAGTATGTCACAACAGCACTAACAACAAGTCAAGCTATTTGGCTAAGACGAATTCTTGGATACATGGGAGAACATCAAGAAGATCCAACTGAGATATACTGCGACAACAAGTCAGCAATAGCAATGGCGAAAAATCCAGTACATCACAGCAGGACCAAACACATTGCTATCAAATATCTCTTTCTACGTCAAGCAACTAATGACAAGCAGATAGAGCTCAAATATGTTGCCACTGAAGATCAACTTGCAAATATTTTCACAAAAGCTCTACCTCGACCGAGATTCGAGACTCTACGCGAAAAACTTAGAATTATCCAAATGAGCATTAAGGGGGAGTGTTAAATTATTAATGCACATTTTAGAATAATGTTAGAAATTGGTTGAAATTAGGAAATGTAGTTAAACTACTTGAATTATGATGAATTGTTAGGAAAGGTAGCTAAACTACCTGATTT
Organism: Striga hermonthica; assembly: GCA_902706635.1. Taxonomy (NCBI): domain Eukaryota; kingdom Viridiplantae; phylum Streptophyta; class Magnoliopsida; order Lamiales; family Orobanchaceae; genus Striga; species Striga hermonthica. The sequence continues at coordinate 10,792,445 of CACSLK010024540.1, read as the reverse complement.
ATGATGGATATATATATATATGTGTAATCCGTGTATGTGTGTAGTTGTGAAGAAAAGAAAAAGAGTGTAAGAAGTAAAAAAGAAAAATCAAGTGCAGTTGTTTGTTCTCAATTCTGAAGAGTTGTACTCAATTGATCTATTTATGAAATAATTGTTTCCAAACTTTTCAAGTTATTTACAATCTCAATTTAATATTTTTTCAGATACCAACAGAAACTATACTCGTGCACTCTCCCATATCCAACATTGCCAACTCGAAGAACACCGGCCGATGGAGTGGCCGCAACTGGAGCCTCCGCTTCCGGGAAACTCGTCGGGGTAGGCGGAGGGGTCGTCACCTGAGATGGACTCGGAGAAGGCACACTGCCGGAGATACCGCCGGAGCCTGAGAGAGAGATAGAAGCTGTGAGACTCGCTGGTCTCTGGAGAGCACGTTGGCACCGCCGGAAAAATAGTTGCAGAGTTAGAGCGCGACGGAAGCTGTGACGGGGATGCTTGCTGGACGGAGAATGTGCCGGCATCCGAGAGTGGGTGGCCGAGATCGTGGACGCCACGGTGCTGGAAGAAGCACCAAGGGACTGTGCACCGCCGGAATATTGGTGCACAGATAAGAGCAGAAAAACAACGACAATGATCTGTTCATTTTTGGAAGATCAAGATTTTTGGGAAAATATTCCGGCGAGTGAGATGCCTTTGTAAAGAGAAATTATTAAATAATAATAATAAAAAAAAAGGAAACTGAACTGTATGATAATGTAGTGTTCTGGGGATGCTTTTAATTCTAGATTGATATTTTAGTTGAGGCATTAAGGATTTATTACATAACCAACCGAGAACAACATTCGAGTGAGCTTTTTGAAATAGGCCTTGTGATTTTTTCTTTTTTTTTTTTTTTTCGTTTGAGCTGTGAGTATGAGTTATTGTGATTTATTCGCGATACGTTGCCATCATATTTGTTTGTATTGTTGTCGTGTTGAGACCTGAAATTCCCAGGTTCGAGTCCATGTTTCGTGTTTGCTTTCTGGACAAACTTGGAAGTTGCATGTCTTGTACTTGGCTAAGCCCTTGCCATTGCACATCATATACTTAAACAATGGTGATTTTTTATGGACTTTGTTTTCGCCATTAGCTTGCCATTGCACATTAATTTTACTTAAACATGGACTTTGCTTATTAGCTTCTCATTTTTACAGTAGTCTTGCATTGTTGATTTCTTGTGATTTATATAACATGTGATTCATATATGTAGAGACTAGAGTTGTAGGTTGTTTTAAGCTTTGAGTGGTTACAAAAAAGTTTATCTTGGTCTGGTCAGTTAACATTTATCTTAAAATAATAAATGAAACAACAATAATATACAGTCGATGAGTTGTTGGGTCTTTCTCTTATGGAGTTAATAAGACGTAAAATGTAATCGTTATACAGTTTTCTGACCGGCTGTGTCTCCGGCTCTGACGGCATATCCGAGAATGTTTTCGAAGAAGGCAAGTAGTCTCGAGCATGACGGAGGCATGTTTGCTGTACGAGATGTCGATAAGGAGGGCCCGGGTGGAGCCTTGGATGAAGATGTTGGAGATGTCGAGCATCCAAAAGCCGGCCAAGAAAACGGCGGTGATAGCCGAGTCCGGAGACGTCAGCTGTGAAGGCGGAGAAGATGACAGATGTTGGTTGGCGACATGTGTTGCATGTTTTTTTTTTCTTAAAAAATATAAAAATTTCTTAAAATCTATACTTATATTAAAAGCCATACTATTTACCAAAAATAGTAACAAAAAAGTCAACTCACATTTAATACATATTTTATTTAGAAATTTTTTACTATATGCATTAATTGCTTGCATATGTACATTTCCTATTCAAATATGATCAAAAAGATTCTTTCCTTAAATAATTTTATTAACTTCTGCAATGATTTTATTGATATATATTATAATTCATATTTGTCGATAATATTTTTTAATTTTTATTTGAGTATATAAAAAACAAATATTTTTTTAAAATTAATATTATATTTATCATTTAAGAGATAATGATCACTTCATTAAATGATATTACTGATGGGTAGATAATAAATTAAATACATTAATTATTCTTTAAAATTTTGGCATTTTATTTATTTGTATCTATACTTATTATATAAGGTATCTTATTTACCAAATTTAATAGATTGAAAAATCAACGTAATTAATGCATTGCTATTTCTATCCAGTTTAAGAAAAAAAAAATCTTTACTAAAATAAAAGACGTATGCAAGTAAAATATATCCCATAAAATCAGTAAAATGTTAATATGGGATATTTGTCTTATATCCCATAAAATCAGTTTAAGAAAAAAAAATCCCATAACATATGCAAGTAAAAAAAAAGACGTAAAATCTTTACTAAAATAAAAGACTTTATTTATTTGTCTTATTCCATATTAACATCAATTTTGTCAAAATAAATCCCATAAAATCAGTAAAATCAAAATTTGTACGTAAAGTCTATCTATCCAAAAAAAAAGTCAGATTCAAAATTCTTTATCTAATTCCTTCTTTTTCTTATCTAATTGCTTCTTTTCCTTATTTAATTCCTTTTTATTATCTAATTGTATGAAAATCTGTTCTGATTTTGTTCAATCCTCTAATTGTATTTGTATCCATAAAATTGTTTAACAAAAAAAATACCATAACATCCGATAAGTAAAAAAAAAAAAGTACGTAAAATCTTTACTAAAATAAAAAGGATTTATTTATTATCTAATTGATTATCTAATTGTATGGAAATCTGTTCTGATTTATGGAACGTACTACAAATTGTGCACCCGTGTTCAAGAGCTACTTAACGGGCAAGCTCTGTGGAAATGACTCATTTAGTGTTTCTATCTCGTGCATAAGCGGTATGTCTTTTTATTACACATACTAGAAAATTGTGCACCCCGTGCATCGCACGGGCTCTGTACTAATAAATGACCTTAAAATTGTGCACCTCGTGCATCACCCGTGTTCACATTTGGCCTATTACATGTCACGTACTATATATATCCCGTACATTTTTTTTATTCATTTATATAATATAAGAATGGATAAATGACCTTAAAATCGTGCACCCCGTGCATCGCACGGGCTCTGTACTAGTACCCTAAAAAATCAGTTTTATTTTGGTCAAAACTACTTTATATCCGGTTTAGAGGACAAGATGAAAAAAACGTGGAGTTCGTATGGTGGTTTGTCAAAAAATATAGTTGATATGGTAAGCCGCTAAAATCGCGATAGTTCGGCTGGGAAAAAGTAATTTACCCAACTTTTAATAACAATAAATCTCACAAACTTTTTTTATGGGTCTCACATGTTTCACACTTAATTTTAATTAATATTATACTCTTACATTTTTATTAATATTTTAAACATAAATAAAAAAGAAAAAACAAAAGTTGGTGGGACATTGCACCAACACGTTTTTGTGTTACATTGAACAACTTTTTTTTTTTTTTAATGAAGTAGAGGTTTATGAGAGAAGTAACTTGTAAACCGTTATTGGGTTTTCAAACCCCAATGTTGTCCTTTCTAATAGAAAAGTTGTGAGCATCAATATTTTAAACCTCATGAAAATCTCCTATTAGATATGTCCTAACAACTAACCATACCACATTTTTAAAAATTAATCAAACCAAATCAAAAAATCCAAACAAAACAAAAAAAAAAAAAATTATATCCAATCAAATGAATAGATAGATAAAAACAATTGGGGTGGGCTCCTAATATATAGATAGATAGATAATGTATATGTATATATGTAGTGGGCTTTTATATATATTATCGATTTTCAGTTCGGTTTGGTTAACTGATCACTTGTATTAAATATCGAACCGAAAACCAAAAACTACAAAATAATATAAACCAAAAACGAAACCGAATATTTGGTTTCGGTTTTGGTCCAAACTGAAAATTCAGTTTCGGTCGGTTTGATTCGGTTAACCGAATTTTGTGCACCCCTAGTTAGGGTTTTTGATTTGTTGCCTAATTTTTATTTGTTTTATAGTTAGGGGTGTTATGCATAGCAGGTGTTTTTTTCTTTTATTTCTTTTCGTCTGTGTTTTAAGAGAAAACGTTCTACGCTTTTATAAGTGAGTAGGTGTGCGGGATGTTTGTTACCTCTGGTGTTAGTGGGCAGATGCCACTTTCTGGCTTAATTCCCAAAGATTTTCCAAACATTCTTTGAAATTTCTTAGCTCTACATGATATCAAGAGCGAGTTTAATTCATGGTGCAAAATGTGAATTGGCGAACGAAGGATTTCATATACGCGATGCAGATCCATTAATGCTCCATGGCTCATATCATCCAGACATGGTGTTGGTAAGCAATCAGCTCACTGGCTAGAACAACCTCCATTGGAGTCGAGCAATAAAATTAGTGCTTGGAGAGAAATCGAAGCTTGGTTTTGTGTTATGCACGATCAAGGTACCATATTCAGATTCAAAGGAGTTTGAGCAGTATGAAAAGGTAGAATTTATGGTGATATCGTGGCTACTGAATTTAATATCTAAGAAAATGGTAGAGACCTTCATATATGTGAAAAGTTTCAAACAACTTTGGGATGAGTTGACTGAAAGATATCAGGAAAGTTATAGACCTCTAAGATATCAATTGCAAAAGGAGATAGCTAATTTTTTCACAGAGAAACTTTACAGTGACTCGTATTACACTAAATTGAAGTGCTTATGGGATGAATATGCATGTTTAGTGTTGATTAATTAATGTACATGTGTTTAATAATATTTAGTTTTTCTTTTTTTTTTTTTAATTTGTTTTCCCATGATTAATCATTAATGTATGATTTTTACAATTGTTTTTGTAATTAATTTTTTCCTTTATCATATAGCTTTCCGTGCGAATACACAGGCTAAAAACTAGTAGTGACTAAATATCAGTAAAAAAAAAATTATTTTGTTTCTCTCCTAAAAATTAAGACTAAATTGAGTATTTTTTTGTCCAAAACTTGAAAAATCCCGCCTAAATTAATGTAACTAATGTACATAATCATTTTGGTCAAATATTGCGGCTGTTACCTTTATTAGCCGCATGACTTACATTTGGAATATAATATATTGACAAAACTTGCATCTATTACCTTTATTAGTTGTATGGTTTAAATTTGGTATATAATATATTAAAAAATTTAAAAATATTTTATTTATAACTCGAAATAGAAAAATAATTATTCGTAACTTACGGGTCAATATTAACTTGGACGTAAACGAAATAGTCAATTATTTATAGTTTAATAAATTACTCAATAATTTACAGGTCAAATTAACTTTGTCGTAAACGAAATAGTCACTATTTATACTTTAATAAATTACTCAACTACTTAATTTTTTTATATGAATAGTTTATACAAAAATAAATTTATTTTAAGTAATGAAACAATATAAATTTTATATTTATACTTATTATTCAAATAAGTTGTTGAATATATGATAATTTTTTACCAAAACAACTATTTTATGATTATCACATTATAGTCAAATCGAATTTCTGAATAAAAATTTTGTAATGAAACTTATTTCTAAACAAGTGTAATGTAATTTATTATCAGTTATGTGCATCGCACATGTTGTGTACAAATTTTAAATAAGACATTAATATAAGTAAATTATATTAAATATTGATTCCATATTTTTAATTTATAAGTATTATTTAATAAAAAAATTTAATTTATAAATATTAATCAATATCTCTATCCTTACCCGTACATTGCAAGGGACTCATATCGAAGGGGCGAGATTATAATTTAAAGAAACTCAAGGGGTCCACGGAAACCTCTTTCTGAAATTGACATGCGTCCTTTGCCGCTCAAATAATTTCCCAAATATTTTGAAAATTTCGTCGCCGCTCAAAACTTTATCCCGTTGCGAAATTTCAAAACTTTTTTCTGCAGGTGAATGCGTAGCCATGGCCAGCTACGAAAACCCTGACGATTGGGAACTAATAACCGACGATGGGTACGTCTACAAGCGCAGGAAGCGCCTGCGCCTCGATCCCGGCAGCACCGCCACTACCTCCTCCGTGCCACCCCTGCCGGATCCGGCGGCGGAGAGGAGGCACCGCCGCGAGCGGAAGAAGAACGCTCTTTCAAAGCTGAGGGATAAGTATTTGATGGAAATCACTCGGTGGGAACTTTTATCGAACACGTTGAGAGAAATGAAGCAAAATGCCCAAACGCAGTCACTGAAGCAGAATCAAGAGTTGGATCACACGACGACGTCGTATGGTGCGGCCTCGAGCTCGGAAGATGCTGGTTCGGGTTCAGATTCCACTCGCCGGAGATTAGTTGATGATCTTCTCGCTCAGGTAATAATGCTCTATAATGCATTGACAAACGAATGGCTGACACTTTCCCAATTGTAATTGCTTAAAAAAATGCTGTTTTTTTATTCTTCAATATATGAAGCTATGATATCAATGCTGTTGTAATGCTGGCTAGTCGTTTTGAAGCAACGTCTGAAAGAAAGAAAATATGAAGAAAAGTGAGCTTATTGATTTACTGTCACTTATTTTGTATTTTGCAGGTTGAAGCACAGGAAGCCATAATTGGGGATGTTTCGAGTTTATGTGATATAGCAGAGGCATTATGCAGTGCAGAGGAGGAAAGATTGAAGCAGAAGCTTACCGATTTACCGATTTGGGATCCGACTCCTCAGGAGCTAATGGCTGCATTAGGTAACAATACTAGTCCTTAAGGAAATTCTATCTTAAGAAAACAAAACAAGGGTAAATGAAAGTTGCAGACTTGCAGTTAGGAGAAGCTGTACAATGGCCTCGTCGTTCAATTTGTATCTTATGTGTATTCAACTTTAGTGGATGAATTTAGTTTTGTGATCCCACCTATTGCGTTGTAAAGTTGCCTTCTTTTTTCGAAATTTATAGAAATTGGTGTTGAAATTAGCAGGCTAGTTGATGACTTATCCATGTGTTAGAAAGGGTAACTAATATTTAGATTGGCGATCTTTTTCTTTGTGCTTTGTGGGCTTCAAGATTTCTGATATATCGGATGGAAATGGAAGATGAGGATTTCTTGTGAAGTTATTGTAATTCGAACGCAAGTTTAGGGCTTTTTTATTAGTGGGGAGTGAGGGAGTTTGAATGATCTTGGCTGGATGTGAGCTCTTGTGAGAGGAAATTGAATGTAGCAGATGAAGTTTATTTGATGATCTATTACAATTTGTGCTTGTTGTCTGTGCCTACTGAGTTTTATGTGATCAAATGTAACCTTTGTTGAGCTTGTTGCAGTGCCTTACACCCTTTTGTGTTGGTAGATGAAAAACAAATTAAATAAAATTTGGGTTAATTACCAAAACAAATTTGATATATTTTTTTTCTGCAAATTAGATTTAAGCCAACTCTTCTTAAAAAATTGGATATAAATAAATGAACTTTTAGAGCATGCTTGGATACAAAATTATCTCAAAAAAATTCAAACATTTTTAACTCAACCACTTATTTAACTCAACTTTAATTCAACCCCACTATCATCAATATTATCAATATAATTAAATAATATCAAATCAATCATTCTTACACATCACATCACCTTAATTTACTATTCATCTACTCACATAATTTTAACTAACCATCACTTCAAATCTCCTCTCTCTTACTTTACATCAAATCAACTTTAATCATTTAATTTTAAATAATATTTTAATATATCCACTAACAACTAACCATACCAACTTTTTTAAAACTAACCAAACCAAATAAAAAAATCCAAACAAAACCAAAAATTTTTATATCCAATCATCCTCACCTTTTTTGCAACCAAAGGCATCAGGCCCAAATTCGAGCTAATTTACTTAATTTGGACCCTTATCTACATGTGAATTTTCGTCATAAATTTTAATTGCAAAAGAGGAAAAAAAATCACAATCTTTTTAAAAGTTATAGATTTAATCAAACATTTTTAAAGTTTAAATATAAACAGATGAAATTTTGACTTCTTTTATTGCAATTTAGAGATGGGCCTAGACATGACCACGGGCCTACCCGGCCTGGCTTTCAACCGATCCCGGCTCGCAATAGTCCCGGATTTCGCCGGTTCGTTGAACTGGAACCTTGGCCATACGGGTCGGTTCAAGTTCTTAGTTTTTTTTTTTTTTGTTGTGTTTTGTTTTTTCCGACGGTCTGGGTCGGGTTAGGCCGCGGGTTGGAAGACGGGCGGCGTTTGAAATTTATTTTTTTAATGGGCCGCACCGACCCGAAACCGACCGAAAACTTGCGGTTCAATGCCGGTTCAAGGTCGGTTCAAGAACCGGCCCATATAAATTCTCGGGCCGGTTATCAATCCGAGGCCCGCCGACCCGTCGAGCCAGGCCGGGGGCCCGTGTTTTGGCCATGTCTAGACGGGCCTAAATATGGTACAATTTAGGTAATGTGCATTATGATTTTGGGCCAAGTATAAGAAAATAGGATGCAAACTCACACACATAATGAACACATGTAAACACAACGAATGCATAACACACACATTCATTATTGAACTTTCATGGTTATTACGGGACATCATCAAGCTGGCGCACCAACACACTATACAAACAATATTATTTATTTATCAACTCACTTGAACTGTTGATCCAACAGAATGAATATCACTTTTTACTGAATCAAATAAATAAATATCAAGTGCACGTTTTGTTATTATCTTACCACTTAAGAGTGCACCATAATTACCGATGTCAAGTTTATTTACTTGATTAGTATGAAATAGACTTACCATCTGCAGCCACGTTCAATGCATTCTTAGTGCATTAGTGTCATTTATATGTCGAGACTAACCGATCCAAATTACACTACAACCTTTCTCGATAGTTTTTTCAATTCTATCTGGGTTGTGAACAGTCCTTATGTTTTACAAGTAACTGATAATATGATCTTTGCTTATATGTGATCGACCATATTTATCTAAATGTAAAACAAGTAGAAGCATTTCATTAAACATGATTCTCATTCAAACAAAAATAATATTCATACTAAAAATTCAAACTATTAGTATACACACCCGCAGAGCCACCAGGACTTGCTCCTAGTTTCCCACCACTGTCACCTCTGGCTGGGGTACTGATGACTCTTGCATGGAACTAGGTCGTGGCAAACGATCTACAACTAGGGTCACGCCCGTTCGTGGTGCTAATAGCTTGCCTATGGCATGACTTGGTTGATGTATCTTTTGACCAACCGGGTAGTGTTCCTCTTCCCATAGGGACCTATGCTACCAAGCCTCTTCCATATCCTTCCAAAGGTTCTTTAGCAAATTTTTTTCAGTCATGACCTTAGTACTCATGATAACTCTGTGAGAAAAAAGCTTAGCCTTTTGTAGCCGGTAAAGGATTAGATTTTTTTCACTGACGGCACTAAATTTGATATGCAAATTGCCTCAGAACTGGATTAAACCAACACCACGAACGGTCCTTTGCGTTGAGCTCCAATGACCTGCAAAATACACCGGAGAGGGGACTCGTCAGAAAACCTCCAACGCTCAAGTCATAATTTCGCTCGTGAATGTATATGAAAATTGTATACCTAAAGCGTAATATGCCTTATGTAAAATAAAACTTGGTAACCCCTACTCGGGTTATCTTCTTGCCCAAGTAAAGTCTTTACTAGGAAAGATATCCAACTGTGTCTTCTTTCCTAGTTTAACATGTCTCTAAGATCTTAGACTCATTAGTGAGATACACTTACCATATTTAGCATGGTTATTTTCCATCTTACTGTACGGCTCAAGATCCCTAGATCGTCCCAACAACCTCATGACCCATCCGCAGTAGGCTCTTATCAGTCGAACCCTGACCTTTTCTTGCACGACCTCTAGGTTAAAACATCCCCTCATCTGTTCGAGCTCCTAGACAAGCTTGACTCCTCAATCCTTTAGTCAAGTTGACTTGTATCCTTAGTTTCCGAAGCAAACTCCTTATCAAGGCGAAGCACTAATACCGAGCTGAAACTCTCTTGAACCAGCCGTACCCGAGCTAAGTACTACTCAGGCTGGTTCACTGGGCTATTCTAGATGATATATCAGTGTTAATTTTTCAAACTCAACTAGAAATGAGCTTTTACTAGTCTGTGGTGAATGTGCTCCATATCTATGTTATGTCCTATTCAATGCTCGCTAAAGGAGTTCCAATCCTTGAGGTTGCCTGAAGTTATTTGTTAAGATGACGTCTTTAGGTATGTGGGGACTTGTTTGGGCAAAAAGAGTTGTAATCCTTGAGGTTTGCATGTGGTTATTTGTACAAATGGCGTCTTTAGGTATGTGGGGACTTGTTTGGGCAAAAATTAAACAAAAAATAAAGATACCATGTTTTAAACATTTGCTCTCCAAAACGATATTTTGCTTTTCTCTCCAAAACGATTTCCCCCAAATTCCAAAACCTAAACTTAGCTCTTTAATCGCCGCTGGCCTCCTCCTTGGTGGGGCGTTCCAAGCCGCCGTGCAGCTGCCGCCGTCGCATGCCCTGTACCTATTGGTCTCTGACGGATGGTGGGTTCCTCCACCGCGAGGAGTCTCGATTTTCGCACTCGGGGCTGTTCCGACCTTCGACGGGTGGCTGATCGTCAGATTCTGTTCTCCGCCTGGCGGAGGGCGGAGCTGAGGTTAGCTCCTCTTTCTCCCTATATTTCTCTTTCATCCCTTGGGTGGGGTGGTCGGGGGATGCCGGTGGTAGAGGTTTGTTACCCCAGTAGTTGGGTGTCCCGGACTGCTGGTAGTTGGCGGGTGTCTAGAGTTGGGAGCTGGTTCGTTGCTTTGCCCCCATCTGCGTTCCTAGCGTCCCTGGGGTTGGGCATTGGGTTACTCCTGTGGGGTTGGGTCATTTGCTCCGGTGGTGGTCGCCTTTGGCTGCCGGCTGGTGAGGGGGAGTTCAGTAAGGGCTAGTTTCGGGCTTGTTGGTGTCAGGGTCGGTTACCTTGGCAAGTTGATTGGGATTGGGTATAGGATCTTGTTAGGCCTTATGCAGTATCAGGTTCGGTGCTTTGTCTCGGTTTATATCTGTCCGGGTGATCTCTCTGCGGTGGATGGCGCGATGATTGTGGAGCTGCAAGCCTGTCGAAAGGAGGGTTCTCTTTTTATTTTTTGGTTTTTAGTTTTTGTTTAGTTTGATGTTGTTAGGTTTGTGTTTTTCCCACGACCCTTTTTTGGTACTATAGGAGTTCTAAGACTTGACCCTAGGTGGGCTCGATCGATTTGTGATTGCCATTCGGGGTGACGGTCGAACAACTTCCTTAGTGCTGCAGGAGTGGGATTGTAGTGTTGTGTTGTGGGGTTGTTTTTTAGTTGTCTTGTTATTTTGGTTTGTGCTTGGTGTTGGTGCGTCTTCTCCTGAGGGAGGAGCGTGCTTTCTCTCTTAGGGAGCATGTATTCTCCCGTAGGGGAATGTGTATTCTCCGTTGGGGAGCTGGTATTCTCCCATTGGGGAGCGAGTATTCTCCATTAGTGAAGCCTTTAGAGCATGATTGGATACAAAATTTTTCAAAAAAATTCAAACATTTTTAACTCAACTACTTTTTTAACTCAACTTTTACTCAATCTCATTATCATCAATATTATCAATATAATTAAATAATATCAATCAATCATTCTTACACACCACATCACCTTAATTCACTACTCATCCACTCACATAATTTTAACTAACAATTACTTCAAATCTTCTTTCTCCTACTTTACATCAAATCAACTTTAATCATTTTATTTTAAAAATTATTTTAATATACCCAGTAACAACTAACCATACCAACTTTTTCAAAACTAGCCAAACCAAACAAAAAAATCCAAACAAGACCAAAAAATTTTATATCCAATGTGTGGTGTTTGTAGTGTTTGTGTATTAGGCTATCGTTTGGCGATAGGCCTCCCTTTTCCGGCTAGTTAGCCGGTTGTAATTACGTGTTTTTATCTAT
>CACSLK010024540.1:10764912-10780449 GCA_902706635.1 Striga hermonthica | reverse complement strand
CACAAAGAAGTTTACTCGAGTTTGCTTTGAATGTTCTCCTTATCTATTTTATGTCTTGATTTTAGAGCTTAACAGTCTTCTAACAAGCCCTGTTGGTGAAGCATCTCTAGAAAGTGATCACTGGAGCTAATATGTTTACTGAGTAATGTGTTGAGAGCTAAATATATTCCTATGGGAACCAGAAGGAAGCTTAGTACCAAGTGAAGTCATTCTTGGCTTTGGAAGTGATTGTGTAAAGCTGGGAAGTCTTTAAATCTAGGCCGGAAGTATGGATGAAGTTGGAGAGAGTGGAAATAGACAACTGCAGGGTTGATGTTGAGGCCATCCTCAAAGTCCCTTTGAGTTAGTGATAGCAAAGACGAATGGATTTGGGATCTTGACAGAAATTTCCATGTGAAATCGGTCTACCAAGCAACTGTGTTCAGTGAGCTAAAAGTAAGAACAGAATTATGTGAGCAACGTCGTTGATAATCATTCAACTTAAGTAATTACACTACACAAGTGCAATGTACTTAAACAACTTTTTACCATGCATTGTAAGATATATAGGCGCACGAGTTAAAAAAAAAAAAAAAATAAATAGAATTGTCACTTAAGCTATTCATCTTATACATCGTGTGCAGATGTAAAGGGAGGGAAGGAGAGCAAATGAATACATCAAACTCCCACATATTAAGCAGGAGGAGGTGCAGAGCGAATTATCTTTCTGGCTGCTGCTCTCTCTAATGCTTTCAACCGGTTAGCTTCCATTAGAGCCTTTTGTTCTTCTGAAATTTTGTTGTGATCGGAATCAGCATTATTGCTTTCCACATGCGGAGGCATATGAGTTTCCTGAACAAGATAAGAAACCAAAAAAGTAAAATAATATGAAAATATTCAGTAAATGGAGTTAGGGGAGTAAAAATCAAGATTCAGTAATCAGTTACTCTTTGTTTATAGTTTTTGTTCTCATGCAAACTGATCATTAGAAATTCTTCTGCATTAACTCTTTTTCATTATTCTTCTTTAAGTAAATAATGACAAGACTAGCAACTCTCACTAACTTCAATTGCTTCAACCTTACATCAAAAAGCATATGCGTAAAAATGTAACTGTTCTTTTGTACCCCAAGTAAACGAACAAAGGATACACAAGGAAACAAACAACTTACTTGAGTGACCTTTTCCCAGTCATTTTGGGGTGCGTCTTCATGAAAACTATTAGTCTCTTCTTCCCTTGGGAAATCATTTTCCTGGAAATTACTTGGCATGTCTGCGCCACCTGGTGCATCGGCAGATGCAGATATTATCAGATAAACAAGAACCAGAAACGTTTGGGGGGAAATTATAAGTTTACACAGATGAAACTTGAAGAGGATAATGATAATGATGATGATGATGACATAATAATAAGAGAAGAATGATTCACAACGATGACAATGATGATGGTGATGGGTCTGAAAAGTAAGAGAAAAGAAAGGGGTGGTGCGATGGGCATAGGTTTAGTAGAGCTTGTGGATGCCTTTCGTGCTTTTCATGAGTATTTGAGCTGAAGATCGCAGAGCTCAAAAGATACCTCTCTAGCTATGCCAACAAAAGAACACAGAAATTAAGCACACATATTACTACAACTTGCAGATGCAGTTGAAAAAATCCCACGATCAATTATTTTTTAAAAAAAAAAAAGCATGACCAACATGCTTTGGCCGCTATTATTTCATCACAAACATTTTGTAATTATTACCAGTGACATATTGTGGACTAGGACACGCGATTAGAATTTACGAGAAGAACTTCATCCACGGTGTTTTATTGGTCAACTACTGCACTACTACTTAGTAATTATCATGACACCACCATATATCACAGGTAGTTGATGTGTAACTTTATTATATATACTGGTTAAAAAGAATAGTAACCTAAAGCATCTGTATATAAATTATATAGATGTTAAAAAGGGACCGACTTTTATTTCATAAGAGAAGAATCATTAAAGTACTAAATGGGCGGTCCATATGCATACGTATTTGTAATAGTGTGCAATGTGACAATAGAGTGAGTCTTGACACCACTAGAGAGACGAATACGACAGCAATTTTCACATGTAATTTCATAGAAAAGATGTGACTGAGAAATTGTTAGACACCGCAATTAGGACTGAGCATGTTGGACCAGAAGATCATAAGGCTAATGTTTTATGCAAATACATGATCTTTGTCAGTTCTACTTGTGTGATATGACTTTTTTGTATCCGACATATGCATACGCACCTCTGGGAGATCCATACTAACAAAATTTCAAACTTCTGGAGCATAATTTAAATGACATTTTATTGATTATTCAGCATTCTTCTTTCAGTACAAAAGTAAATAAAAGATGCAAACTATTCTCTGTTTGGGACCAAAAAGCAATATACAAAAAGCATAAGTATTGGCTAGGTTATCAGATATGATATACCTTCATCGACTGAGTTTTTATGAACTCGTGGCTCGTGGAGATTCATCGGATCCACCCCATCAGCAATTCTCTCACGTAGCTCTCTTAGACAGACCTACTTAGAAAAATGCAAACTAGAAATCATTATCATTCAGAGGGAACAAAGATAGAAGCTGATAAATGAAATTATACAGTTAAAGTCAATTAACTGACAACAAATAACTATTAGGAATTGCGATAAATTTAGTAGCCATAGATGATTTTTTTCTGGTGTAAGAGCTTTTCCATTTATGTTTGATGCATGTTATACCAAACTACCTACCATAAATTGTTATGATGCAAGTCTGTGTTTTATTTTTCTCTAAAGTTATAGGATTTAAGTTATCATGATTTTGAAAATGATGAAATAAGTGTGTTCCTAAATAGACCCAATCACGACAAAGAATCTACAATCAAATAAAAATCTAAGGCCTAAAAGATGCCCAACACTGAACTCAAGAGCAAAGGCTACGTACTTCCTAAACTTGATCCAACACCCTAACAAACTTAAGTCCAAACATACTTTTTGGTTCAATAAAACTCAAAGCACATAAGAGAAGAAGATCATTATTTTTGCCTTAATATATTTCATTTACGCTTGTTCATGAAAAATCTTTGCGTGTGACTGTCAACGATGCAGGAATACTTCCTAAACATGTGTCAAAGTTATTTATTACACAAAACAAATCTTCACTCATGACTCCTGATGATGCAGTGAGACTTTTGAACGTGGTGGCAGTTATTCGTTATACAATATGCAAGGTCAGAGAGAAGAAAAGCAAAGAATATAGTGAAGATTTTGGACTGTAAAGAAAAACTAAATGATTGAAGGAGTATTAGATTGAAAAGTAGGATACTGAAAAGGTGAAGCTCTTTTGCAACCACATATAATAACTAAACAAAGTAAAATAAAATAAAAAATAGAAAATAAAAGTGAAAGTATGAAAGTTGAGAAGTACTTGAAGTTTTTCTTTGTTATTCATCTTTAAGAAATGATAAATGGCAATTTTAAACTATTTTTAATTATTTTGCTAATCTAGTTTCAACCTGATAGAGTCAATGGGATAAAATAGCAGATAAGAAAAAGTTCAATGATTAGACATCTTTGCCCCTACAACAACAATAATACCTTGCTCTGCACTACTGGGATGAAAGCACTCCACACTCATAAAAGATGAAATGAAAACAGCTACTTTGTCATTTAGTTGTGTCATTTAAATGAAATAAAACAGCTCCTTCATATGCTTATCTGAATATTCCATGTACAGACAATCTCATGAAGACAAGCTACAAATTGATTCATGGAGAGACAACAACTTAATCCCAATATCACCGCTTAAACGATAAAAGCACAAACTTTTAGAACTTCAAAAAAGTTCGCATTAGAGATCTAGATTTATGATAATATTGAGATTGTATAGTTACAGAAACTCATTAATAGCATGATATGGAGCCTAGAGAAATTCCAAGTATGATATAGCATTAAAACGGAAAACATCGCACAAATCCAACTCACATTTAGCATAAATAATCTCAATGAACCCCAAGTTATGCAAACATATTATAAGTGTATAATCGAAAAGGGCAGATATTTCTTGCCTTAACCCGCTTGGTAGTGCCCACTTGTTCCACCTTACGTATGAACTGACCGAAATCATAATACGGAAGTAAACGTGAGTGCCAGTCGGCATACAAGCGAAGTAGGTTTCGCAGATCACTAACCTGTATTATTGAAAAAATAAAATGCAAAGTTAAAAATAATAGATGAGCTAAATACTCAAAGACTCAGCCTTGTCACAGGGAAACACCCAATAGCATAACCCAAAATTCATCCAAACTCAGGATTTTGAAAATAAATAATAAAATGAGAAGGATTTGAGCCTAGTAATTGGTTACTAATCGTTATAAAAAATTGCATTCCCAAAAAAAACGGAGATTATATATATCGAATCAATAATAATGAAGGGGATTAGATATATATTAGACCTCGCGACCTCGGCCATGGCACTTGAAGGCCTTAGGGAAATAGCGTAGAATGTAACCAATGCCAGTGGTCTCAGAGAGGAGCAGATCTGGAGTCAGCTTCGGCCTGCTTCGTCTCTGCTTCGGCTTGGGCTTCTCGATGGGATTATTACTGCTGCTTTTGAGCCTTGGGGCAAATGTTTTTGTGGGATTATCATTGCTACTACTGTTGATATTGGGGTTGGAAGGGCAGTCGCGAGACCAGTGGCCTGGCCGCCCGCACTTGTAGCAGCCAGTAGGAGCTGCGCTGCCTCCCTTATCCATCGTTCTCCCGTCGTCTTCGTCTGTGAATGATTGTCGAGTTTGATTTAGGGTTGCCTTCTCTTATTAGTCGTTTGGCGGGAAGCACTAAGCGGGAAAATTAGAATCTTTGTTTTTTGTTTTTCAATTGGAATTTTTGAAAGGGTTGGTAAGCTGGCGGCCTAGACATGGTGATGGGTCACCTAGCCGGTTGACCCACCCAGAATTGGCTCAAACCCGGCCCTATCAGATCCGTGGACCACGGGTCTAGGTCCGTGTCCGAATTCAAACCAGGTCGGTTCAGGTAGGGTCGGGTCATGTCATACCGAGTAATATTAGATCCCGTCCCAAAAAATCAACAATAGATTGTTCAATTTTTTTTAGGATGGGTCTCGAATTTGAGTCGAGCCCGACCCATCCCGTCGGGCCCTGTACTTGGGTTGTATCTAGGTACGAGTCGGTTCATCAGGGTTGATGATTTTAAACTCGGCGAACAGTCGGGCTTGGGCCCGGCCAGGAATTTGGCCATGTCTAAGCGGGCTACATCCATTTTTATGAAATCTCTCTGACCTGTTAGTGTTAGTTCTCAAATTAAATCGGCTACCTCAACATAGATTTAGGTCATATTTGGAAAACAGCGTTTTGAACTAAAAAATAGCTTTTTGAACATTTGGCTTGTTTGACTTTTTCAATCAGCTGAAAATGTTGTTTGGTAACTTAGCATTTACGATCAGCTTTTTGCTCTCAAACCGCCAAATACAATACGCTATTATTAGGAGCGTTTCTAATTAGCTTTTTTGTATTATTGCATGACGTGAGAGAGTTTGTTGAGATTGGATGAATTGTTTACATTTTTTTTTTTTTGTTTTTTTTTTGTCCCTTTGGTGAAGGTAGTGGTGAAATGGATCCTCATCATACAAAAAATGATATTTCTTAAAGCAAATTGGGCCCTATTATAATTTAAATACATAAATTTACTCAAGTGGATTTTTAAAATGCGTAATAGTATTAAAAAATTAAAAGCTTTTGAGTTCTTTTTTTTTTTTTTAACGAAACGATAGATTAATATTAAAACAAAACACAAATTACAAACTAGATCAACCAAGACAACTGAAATCAGCTACTAAGTTGAATCTAGTGGAGGACAACCCCGACTGCTAATATCAGCTAATATAGCATACAGACATCCTAAAGCCGATACACCAACGAGACACCAAACTAACAAAAAACAAACACAAGAGCTCCAACTTGTGGAGAATCGAACCCGAAGACTCCAACGGGTGAAGAAAAGAGAAGAACAAACACCACAAAACAACACACCCTAACTACAAACAAACAAACGAGGCACCAATCAACAAACTAAAAAAAGACACACACCTAGTAGAGTAAGCCCTCCCCTACTACATGCAAGCACACCGCAGCTACCACACCATCCGGCTCGATCCACAAAAATAAATCCAATCCAAAGTCAGAACAACCGAGAACAGCAAATCCAAGCCCCAGAGCCAAAAACTCCAACTCCTCGAGTGGCTAGTCGGATCTAGCAAGGAGTCAAATCTCAACCTGGATCCAAGTTCCGGCAACGAACAAAATGGACGGGAAGAAATATTCTCAATTACTCATTTTTGCACGTGGACTGCTATATTTTTATGTTTTAAAATTTAATAAGGTGATTTATATTTTAGTTACTGATTCAAGTGTCAATTTTTTTCTAAAAAAAAAAATAATAATAACTTCTCTCCAACAACATGCCATTATCATTAATTAGTTAATTGCAATTGTGGCTTAAGGTTAGTGCTAATTGTTTTTTATTTTTTAGTTATCGTTACAAAGAAAGAGGCCGAAGGCTTATGCTAAAACTTGTCGGGGATATGACACCCCAATTTTATCATGCTCTTGCCATGCTCCTAACCCTAAAGGCAGTGACGAAGCTCGATGCAGGCCAGGCGGATAGGAGGCCGCCAGCTCGCCATATGATCAACATCGAAATTCACTTTTCTATGGACATGTTGAACTCTAACATCACAGTTCCTTTGGAGTAAGACGCGAATGGCCTTAACCATCGCCTCGTGAGCGCCAAAACAACCATCCGACCGAGACACCATTTTTAAAACGCATTGACTATCAATTTCAGTAATAACTTGCTGATATCCTAAATCCCATGCCAAAATAAGCTTCTGAAGGACCCCCAGAGCTCGGCTCCCGTAATGGTACAAGACCCAATAGTCAAGAGAAAGCCCTCAATCCACCATCCCATATCATCTCGGATCAGCCCGCCCGCACTACTCATCCTTGATCGGTTGTTAATTGAACGATGGTAAATTAATTAGAAACTCAGACATTAATTTTAATTAACTGATGAGTAGTAAAGTAATTAGTGTATCTATATTATATATTAGTGACGCAGGAGAAACGTACGATGGGAAAAGAACTCTCAAAGAGAACTCACGATAAAATTTATTTCAATCAATGTCTGCTTTACAATGAGAACTCATGCCCTTTAAATAGACTCTCAAACCCTAGTCTTATTTAGTAATAGATATCCTAAATCATAAATAAAAGGAAATAAATAAAAATAAATAAAAGTGCTATAAATAATAGATAGCTAGATACGAAGGCGATCAAACTTGTCCAGATAAGCCAATGCGATCTCGTCGCCATCATTCTCCCCCGGTTGGAGAGGATTCGCCCTCGAATCCAAGGGGATCTCGTCGTCAGAGTTGTCGCCATGAAAAGGAACCAGATGCTTGACGTTGAAAACGTCGGAAGTGCGAATGTGGGACGGAAGGCGAAGGCGGTAGGCGTTCGGGTTGATCTTCTCCACAATCTCCAAAGGCCCAATTTTCCGGGCCGAAAGCTTGTTGTACTCGTGAGCCGGAAAACGGTCTCTAGTCAAGACCGCCCATACAAAATCGCCCACCTCAAACTCCACATGCCGCCGCCGTCGGTCTGCCTGCTGCTTGTAAGCTGCCGTGACATGCTCGAGACGGGCCTGAGTCGCCGCATGCGTCCGCCGCAAATCAGCCAACAAGTCCTCGGCCCGCTTATCAGCGTCTCCCGGGCCCGGCAACGCCAATAAATCAGAAGGTCCACGTGGCTGGACGGCATAAACGACTTGGAAAGGGGATAAGTCCGTGGCCCAGCTCACCGCCGAATTATGAGCAAATTCCGCCTGAGGGAGGCGGCTGTCCCAACTGCGCACATTCTCCCCGACCAAGCAGCGAAGCAAATTCCCAAGAGACCGATTAACCACCTCAGTCTGCCCATCAGTCTGAGGGTGATAGGCACTACTGAAATCAAGGCGGGTGCCCGTCATCCGCCAAAGGCTCCGCCAAAAGAAACTCAGAAAACGGGTATCACGGTCCGAGACAATGGACGAGGGCAGCCCATGCAGACGATAAATCTCACGAAAGAAGAGTTGGGCGACATGAACCGCGTCCGTCGTGCGCTTGCAAGGGATAAAGTGGACCATCTTAGAGAAACGGTCCACAACCACAAAAATAGAATCAAACCCCCGCTGAGTGCGAGGCAACCCAACCACAAAGTCCATGCTGATGGCACACCAAGGCTGAGTAGGAATGGGCAAAGGCCGATAGAGGCCCGCATTAGACGACCCCCCTTTAGACACCTGGCAAATACGACAACGCTCGACAAAACGAGACACATCCCGTCGCAGGGAAGGCCAGAAGAAGGACCGACGGACCAGCTCCACGGAACGATCCCGACCTACATGTCCCGCACCATGCAAGTCAGCCACCAGCTTCACGCGCAGGCTACTCTCCGGAACACATAAACAAAGCCCACGAAACAAGAACCCATCAACCAACACATAATCCTCAAACGGGCCAGCGGAAAGGCGAGAAACAATAGGACCGAAGAAAGGATCAGAAGCATACAAGTCACGAAGAACATCAAACCCCACCACCTCAATGCGCAAATCAGACAATAACATGGATCGCCGACTAAGAGCATCCGCCACCTTATTAGAAGTGCCCGACTTGTGTTTCAAGACGAAAGTGAACTGCTGTAAAAATGAAGTCCACGTGGCATGGCGCGAAGAGATGTTGTCCTGGGACGCCAAATGGCGCAGAGCCTCGTGATCAGAAAAGAGAATAAACTCTCGGTGAAAAAGGTAGTGGCGCCAATGGTGGACAGCACGATACACAGCATAAAACTCCACGTCATAAGTACTATACCGAAGCCGTGGGCCAGAAAGCTTCTCACTAAAGAATGCGACCGGGCGGGACTCCTGACTCAGAACTGCCCCAATGCCAACCTTAGAAGCATCACAGGACAACTCAAAAGGTCGAGAAAAGTCAGGCAAAACCAAGACAGGTGCCGAAGTAAGACGATCCTTGATCAGTGCAAAGGCCTCGGCCGCCTGCGGCGTCCAAACAAAAGACTTCCCGGCAATACAGTCTGTGAACGGGGCTATGATGGAACTAAAATGAGAGATGAAACGACGGTAGAAGGAGGCGAGGCCATGAAAGCTACGGGCCTCAGTAACCGTCGCAGGTGGCGGCCAATCCCGAATGGCGGCAACCTTCCCGGCATCCACACGAATACCATCCGCTGAAATAACAAAGCCAAGAAAAAGAACCGAATCCACCAAGAACACACATTTGAGCGGAGCAGCATAAAAGGACTCAGCACGAAGAATAAGAAGTACCTCTCGTACGTGGCCCAAGTGTGCCTCCAACGACTGGCTGTAGATAAGAATATCGTCGAAATAAACGACCACACATTTACCGATAAGATCCCGCAGAGCCTGGTTCATTACGCGCATAAAAGTGCTCGGGGCATTAGACAAACCAAACGGCATAACCAACCACTCAAAAAGGCCCTCGCGAATCTTGAAAGCTGTCTTCCATTCATCACCCGGGCGAATACGTATCTGATGATAGCCACTCCGGAGATCAAGCTTGGTAAAAATGGTGGCCCCGTGCAATTGGTCCAAAAGATCATCCAATCGAGGGATAGGGAAACGATAACGGACCGTAATTTTATTGATGGCCCGACTGTCCACACACATACGCCAAGAACTGTCCTTCTTCGGGATCAACAGGGCCGGAACAGCACATGGACTGAGGCTACGACGGACCACCCCCTTCTGCAAAAGCTCCTCGACCTGCCTCCGTAACTCCTCATGCTCCGTAGGGCTCATACGGTAATGTGGGCGATTAGGAAGGACCGCCCCCGGCACCAAGTCAATGTGGTGCTGAATATCACGTAAAGGAGGCAACCCGGGAGGCAACTCAGAAGGAAAGACATCAGCGAACTCATCTAACAAAGGCTGAATGGCTGGTGGAATCGACGCACTGGCAGGGGCCTCAGTATGCAAAAGTAAAAGGACAATGGGTGCCTCACGCATCTCCGCCTCAAAAGCTGACCGCGAGAGGAACAAGACCGGAGACGCCGCCGGCGGAGGCAAAGGGCGAGGAGGAGCCGACTGCAAAATCATCTTAACACCGTCAAATGTGAAAGTATAGGTGTTAAGACGACCATCATAAAGAACCGAGCGGTCAAAGAGCCAGGGGCGCCCCAACAGCAAGTGGCAGGCATCCATAGGGACTACGTCGCACCAAATCTGATCACGATACGACGCTCCAATAGAGAAAGAGACCAAGAACCGGTGGTTAACAGTCACCCCACTGCCACGGTTGATCCAAGCCAAAGTGTAGGGACGGGGATGCGGCTCCGTAGTCAACCGAAGCTTAGACACTGCCTCCTCGGCCAAAACATTCTCACAAGACCCGGAGTCCACGATAAAACGGCAGACACGATCACCAATAGTACACGTGGACTCAAACAACTGATGTCGTTGGCTGGAAGAATCCGAGTCACCATGGGGAGATAAACAAGAACGCCGCAGCACAAGACACGTGCCAACATCACCACAGTGAACCTCAACAGCCTCCAAAGGATCCGTGTCATAGACCGGCGGTCCCTCATATGTGAACTGGTCATCATGTTCCCCGCCACCTTCAACGAATAATTGTCGGCCACCCACTGAACGAGGACACGCAGACTGGATATGGCCCACCTCCCCACACGAAAAACAACGAGGTCCACCACCCGGACGAGGACCGACCGGCGCACCTGCCATGCCGGACGAACTGCCCGGAGCCTGAGTGCCCGCGCGTCTGCCCCCTGGACCCACGGATGTCCCCGGGCCGAAGGCCGATTTACCCGAGCCGGTTGGCGCAGTGTTAAACCTGTTCGTCGAAGAGAATGACGAAGCGGCTCGTCGGGCCAATTGTTGTTCAGCCATGACAGCACGTTGATGAGCCTCCGAAAGAGTAACCGACATGAACATATTAACGGAATCCTGGAGCTGAATACGAAGCCCACTAATGTACCGAGAAATCAATTGCATAGTGGTTTCTCGGCTATCAATGCGAGTAAGTAATCTGTAAAACTCCTCAGTGTAATCATCAACGGAACGGTTACCTTGACGAAGTGTTTGGAACTTTTGGTACATAACACTATCATAATTAAACGGTAAAAATTCCTCCTCCATAAGTCTACGAAATTTACCCCAAGAAGTGATAGAAGATTTACCCAATCGATGCCGCCGTTGTTCGAGTTGAGTGCACCAAGCCGCAGCCCTACCACGCAAACGTGTCGCTGCCAGCTCGACCCGACGATTGTCCGGCACCTGTTTGAATCGAAACGCCCGCTCCACCGCAGCGACCCAATCGAGAAAGTCCCCAGCGTCCAAGCCGCCCGAGAACTCCGGCAAGTCGACGCGAAATCCCGTCTCCCAGCGCGAGTCGTTGCCCTCCGCCCCGCGTCGCTGGTCACGGAAATCGTCCCAGCCCTCGTCCTCCGGGTGCACGCCGTCTCTCTCGCCGCGTCGGAACCCGAAGGGGTTGGTGTCCGACTCGGTTTCGTCGCCGCTGTCCTGACCGTGCGGCGAAGGTGGTGATTGATGACGGCGCCCGCCGCCCAACCCCCTTCCTCCACGTCCGCCGCGAGCCCCGCCGCGACCCCCCCGGTCTGCTGGGTCGCGG
This sequence comes from Striga hermonthica, assembly GCA_902706635.1. Taxonomy (NCBI): domain Eukaryota; kingdom Viridiplantae; phylum Streptophyta; class Magnoliopsida; order Lamiales; family Orobanchaceae; genus Striga; species Striga hermonthica. The sequence goes on along the minus strand of CACSLK010024540.1, from coordinate 10,768,721 downwards.
TCCGCACCTTCCCGGGCCATCAACATCCGCATCGCCGACCGGATTTCCTCGACACCTTCCGAAAGCCCTTCGACCTTGCGATCAACCCGTTCAATTTGGAAGCCGAGATCATCAGTTCTACGATCCAAATCCTCCAAATGAGCATCACGTCGGTCGTTGTCGTTTCGTTTTGGCGGCATCTTGAATCGGTCTGACTCTGGATACCAACTGACGCAGGAGAAACGTACGATGGGAAAAGAACTCTCAAAGAGAACTCACGATAAAATTTATTTCAATCAATGTCTGCTTTACAATGAGAACTCATGCCCTTTAAATAGACTCTCAAACCCTAGTCTCATTTAGTAATAGATATCCTAAATCATAAATAAAAGGAAATAAATAAAAATAAATAAAAGTGCTATAAATAATAGATAACTAGATACGAAGGCGATCAAACTTGTCCAGATAAGCCAATGCGATCTCGTCGCCATCATTCTCCCCCGGTAGGAGAGGATTCGCCCTCGAATCCAAGGGGATCTCGTCGCCATCAATATGCAAGTGGCATTATTGGTCAAGGAAACAACAATTTGCAATATAAAACTTGGAGCAATTAGTTGTACCTAATCAAAGCGAAGAATTGACCTTTCATAAGCATTTCATCTGAGTCTTGTTCTTCTTCTCCACAAACCTTTGAGAAAAAAATCAGCTTTCTTTGTTCATTCTGTATCAGTTCCCACCATATACTTCACCGAAATAAAGCTCATCACAAGTCTGGTTTTTCTTTTTCTTTCACAACAAACAATTTCAGAAAAAAAAATTTCCTGGCTTGAGTTCTCATCAAATCATACACTCTTTCAAACTAAAGCAGATTGGATTTCATGGAAGCTTATGCTGCTCTGCTTTCTCTTGCACACACCATACACCAAATCCAGAATCACCCTCGCCCTCCCATCTCCCTCGACACACTACAAACCAACCCTCTTATAGAAATGGTTACTTATTTGCTGCATTTTCTCGAAAACTATGCCATTGATGATGCAGATGGCTTGGTGGGGCGTATGGCTGATGCGGCTCGCAAAGCCGAGGATATAATAGAATCCCACATTGCCGATCATATTGAGGCTCTTGGGAAGGCTATCATCAGTTCGAACAGCGGCTCTTTGTGTCGATACATGAAGAAAAAGATTAAAAAAACGAGTCATTATATCAATAACAAATGCTCGCATCGAATCCTACAGAAAGTGATGCACGACTTGAGTTCCATCACAAAAGACGTGGCTGCTATTAAAGACAAGGCGGGGGAAAAAATCGCTTCTTCTTTCACGGGGGATGACGCCACATTGTGTTCCGATGATGTCTTCAACGACATCATGGATAAGCTCAACAGTCGTTCTGACGTGGGGGACGACACGATGGTGGGTTCCGACGATGTCATGTACGACGTGATGGACAAGCTGACCGGTCAACAATCCAGCCGTCGGATCGTCGCGATTGCCGGCATGGGCGGCATTGGTAAGACCACTCTTGCTAAAAGTATTTACGAACATCCGCTTATTGTGGAATACTTTGATATGTGTGGTTGGGTTACGGACGCGTGGGACAAGGTGAAGTCCTTCTTTCCAGATAACAACAACGGGAGCAAAGTATTGATAACAACTAGGCTATTGAATGTGGCTTTGCAGCTGGATGGGTCGGATTACTTTCAGATGAGTTTTCTGAATCCTGAAAAAAGCTGGAAACTGCTGCGTAGGTGCGTTTTTGAGGAACAAGGGTGCCCGCCGGAATTGGAAGAGATTGGAAAGGAGGTTGCCAGGAACTGCGGAGGCCTTCCATTGTCAATTGTCGTGATCGGAGGACTCCTAGCAAAGTCCGAACAGACACGTGAAAACTGGCAACACGTTTTAGAAAATGTAAGCTCAATTGTGAATTTAGAGGAAGGCGAGCGTTGCTTTAGAATACTAAAGTTGAGCTACAATGAATTGCCGGTGCACCTGAAGCCGTGTTTTCTCTACATGGGCATGTTCCCGGAGGACCACAGGATTCACGTCCCCACGCTCATCAAACTATGGGTTGATGAAGGATTTGTGAAACCAGTCGCTGGTAAAAGCTTGAAAACAATTGCCAGAGTAAAGTACCTACATGATCTCGTCCTCAGAAACCTAATCTTGGTTCGTGCGTGGGGCCCTACTCGAAGAATAAAACTGTGTGGCATCCACGATCTCATGAGAGACCTATGCATAAAGGAAGCTGAGAAATACAAATTGTTTCGCACGATGGAAACAACTACGACGCACAACCCTGACCACGACCAAAGCTGGCGTGCACTACGCCGTATCGGCATTAACCAAGCCAGGGAATACATTCCACGTCGACTCCCTGATTTTGTGGAATCCGCATCAAGAGTGCGAACTCTTATATGCAACGTTTATGGAAGTTTACCATCTGTTGTTCCCTTCAGAATGCTGAGGATTATGAATGGATACGATAAATTAAATGGTCACGACCATAAATATACTGAAAACGAATCATCTCTTCCTGTCAACCTGTGCCACGTGGTTGCCCCAAGGATTCAATTCCCTGTGGAAGTTTTTAACTGTCTCTGGAATTTACAGACGTTAATAGTTGATTTGGGCCATAGAAGGCCGGTGCTGGACATCTGGCGGATGTCCCAACTCAGGCACGTCAAGGTACAGGTTCTCTGGCTCACTGATCCTCCTCCTCTTCCAATGGATGAAGCTGAAAATGGTGATCGGATGGTGTTGGAGAAGCTAGAGACGCTCCAGTACGTATGTAACTTGAGGTTGAGTGAGGAAGTTGTTGAGAGAATCCCCAATATCAATAAGCTTAGAATAACATACGACGAGGAGGAATTATCACCGGCTGATTATGGTCTCGACAACTTGTGTCGACTACACAAGCTGGAGGCCCTTTCATGCTGTATTGATTTTAGGAAGAGTGAGGTGATGATCACGTTCCCGGTTTCACTCAGGAAGCAGACTCTGTGGTACACATACCTTGGGTGGGAGGAGATGGGGACAAAGATAGGGTCGTTGCCATATCTCGAGGCACTCCAGCTATGGTCTGATGCGTTCGTGGGGCCCGAGTGGGAAACAGCCGAGGGCGGATTCCCGAGCCTGAAATACTTGAAAATCTGGAGCTGCCGCAATCTGGAAAATTGGCGGGTGGAGGCCACGCACTTCCCGCGCCTCGAGCGGCTTCAACTAGATGGCCTACACAATCTGAAGGAGATCCCATTGGGAATTGGAGAAATAACCATGCTTAGAGAGATCATTGTGGACTATTGTGCTGACTCAGCCGTGCTTTCTGCAAAGAAGATATTAGAGGAACAAGAGGGGTGTTATGGGGAAGTGGAACTTCAGATTACAGTTAGGCTAAACTATCAGACCCAACTACGAAAAGAGAGCTTGAGGAGTCGGAACTTACGTTTTTTGTGATTATTATTCAACTTATTGAGGAAGAGTGTCTTGGGAACAAGGGCTTCAGCCTTCTTCAGGTTCATTTTTTTATACAAAAAAAAATTCAAATTATTTGAATTACTCTTTTAAATTTGGTCAGCAACTTGTACAATAGAAAAGGGTGGAGAATCTATTATGATTGGTTTGGACTGTTTAATAGGCTCATAATTTGATTTGTCTGAATGCATAATGTTGAAAATATAAATATTTTGTACTCTGTCTCATTATCTTCAAAATTTTAAGTACCTTTATCTTTGTAACTATTTTGTTCATGATCATCAAGTGCCATTGATTTTTGCTAACCTGCAGTAAACTATTTTGATATACATGTTATTCCAGGTGCAAAAAAAAAAA
>CACSLK010024540.1:10717647-10730929 GCA_902706635.1 Striga hermonthica | reverse complement strand
AGCCGCGGCGGCGATGCCGCTGCCACCGCCACCAAATCCAACACTGGTGCAAGGAGGAGCGATGGCGCAAGGAGGAGCGCCACCACAGGCAGTTGTACAAGCCCCCGGTCAGCAAATGGTGATGATGACTCGGGAGGAGATGCAGAGGATAGCGGCGGCCGTAGCGGCGCAGGCGGTGCAGCAAGTTACGAGCCACACATCTCATGCCACCACTGCGCCGACCACGGTGGCTGGAAACCAAGACGAGGATGTGTCCAGTTATGGAGATGGAGGAGTTGGGAGAGATCGAGCAATGGAGAGGATGGCAGAGCAGTTGCGCCAGTTGCAGGACAGGGTGGAAGGGAGGCCGGAGAGGAGGGCTCGAGGACATCCCTTCTCGAGGGAGATTCTCCGCTCCTTTGCCGAATAATTTCAAGGAGACCAACTTGGTGTATGATGGGTCATCCGTCCCGTCGAGGCATGTGAGGACCTTTGAAAATATGGCTGTATTGCATAGGTATTCTGATTCTGTTTGTTGCAGGGCTTTTCTATCGACCTTGCGCGGAGAGGCACTTGACTGGTTTCATCAGTTACCCTCTGGGTCGATTGCGGATTTTGAGGATTTTGCCAGCAAGCTTACCAATCAATATTCAAGCGCAGTGGCGCAGGAGAAGACGTATCTGACCTTGATGGCAATGAGACAGGGGGAGAAGGAGTCATTGAGGAAGTACATTGCTCGATATAATCAGACATGTTTGGAGGTGCACTCGGCCTCAGATGAGGTGAAAGCAGGAGGATTAATACAGAGTCTTCGAGCGGGTCCTTGTCGCGCTTCCCTGGCAAAGACCCCTGCTCGATCATATGAGGATGTTCTGAAGCGGTGCAGGAAGTACATTAATTTGGAGGAGATGGAGATGGAGTTTGCAAAGCTGGAGGGGGTGGCTCGACCAGAGCCAAAGAAGGAGAAGAGCCCGCAAAGAAGAAGATCGCCGAGGAGAAATTCGCCCAGGAGGAGCGGGCAGAAGAGGGCCTCACCCCGAATAGAGAGTCAAGATTCGAAAAAGGAAAAAAGGGACGAGTGGCAGAGGAGGCCAATGTTGTTCGAAAGGCAGAGGTACCACATTTTTACGCCCTTGAGGAAAGATATGACAGAGGTGCTCGAGGCTATGGAGCAGAAGATGCCGAGCGAGGATGTGACATGGCCGAAGACGAGGTTTACAGGCCCAATTCGACCTAGGTGAGATATTTACTGTCGTTTTCACCGAGATTACGGTCATACCACGGAGGACTGTAGACATTTGAAGGATGAGATCGAGAGGTTGATTCGAGCTGGATACCTGAAAGAGTTTGTATATCAGGATAGAGCAAAAGGGAAAGGAATGAGAAGGTGTCGGGAGGATTCGGAGGAGAGAAGTGACAGGGACGAGGAAGGAGGCGACAGAGATGGTCGAGGAAAGAAGCCGAGGAGAGATGCGATAAGAGAGGGCACGGAGGATTAGCCCCGATGAAGAGAGGGACGATTTACATGATTTCCGGAGGGCCAACAGATGGCGACTCGAATAGGGCCACGAAGGAGCATGCTCGAGCTGTGAAGAGGAAGAGAGAAAAGGTGGGGATTACGGCTCGCATGCCGGTGATAAGTTTTAAGGCGGAGGATGCCGAGGGGTTGGTCCTACCGCACAACGATGCTCTAGTGATAACCGCGGAGGTTGCAGGCTTTGACGTGAAAAGGGTGTTTATTGATACCAAGAGTTCGGTGGACGTGATGTTCTATGACTGTTTTGTGCAAATTAACAAGGAGTTGAATATTGAGTTGAAGCCGGTGACCACGACACTTTACGGCTTTAACGGGGGAGAGGTTATGCCAATGGGGGAGATCAGTTTGCCCGTGGCGCTGGGATGAGGAGAGTGGAGGAAGGTGCGCATGGTGAGGTTTGTGATCGTAGGAGCGGAATCATCTTATAACATCATTATGGGGCGGACGAGCTTAAATGCATTCCAGGAGGTCGTATCCACGTACCACATGACGATTAAATATCCTGTGGGTGAAAACGTAGGGGAGATTGTCGGGGATCAGCTCACTTCGAGGAGATGCTACCAAACAACGGTTAGCAATAATAAGCAACTGACGAAGAGGCACGCCAAGTCAAAGGAGGAGGAGATTAATCGACTAGGTGGGTCGAGGTTACAAGAGGATAAACAGAGAAAGGAGAAGGGTAAGGAGAAAATGGATATCCAGCCAGGGGGGGAAGTGGAGGAGATTCATTTTATCGAGGGGTGTGAGGAGAAGAAATTCAGAATCGGGAAGGACCTGAAGGAGCCTATTCGGTCGAGGCTGATCGATCTGGTTAGGGAGTTCGCTGAAATTTTTGCCTATAAAGCGGAGGAGTTGACGGGGATAAGTGCGGAAGTGATCGAGCACCGACTAAAAATCAACCTCAGTGTGAGGCCGGTGAAGCAGAAAAGAAGGCACCATGGCGCAGAGATGGACAAAATCATTGAGAAGGAGGTCGAGAAGCTATTGGGAGCAGGACATATTAAGGAGATCCAATTCCCCGAGTGGTTGTCGAATACAGTGATGGTGTCGAAGGCGGAAGGAAAATAGAGGATGTGCATTGATTTCCGTGATCTGAACAAAGCATTCCCAAAGGACTTATACCCACTGCCCAAATCGACCAACTGGTCGACTAAACGGCGGGGTGCGAATTGCTGAGCCTGATGGATGCCTTTCAGGGATATCACCAGATCCCCTTGGCGAGAGGAGACAGAAAGCGGGTGAGTTTTGTAACGAGTCGAGGAACCTATTGTTATGTGGTCATGCCGTTCGGCCTAAAGAACGCAGGCACCACGTATCAAAGGTTGGTCGATAAAATCTTTAAGGAGCAATTGGGGAGGAACATGGAGGTGTATGTGGATGATATGTTGGTGAAGAGCAAAGAGGAGTTGGATCATGTGCGAGACTTGAAAGAAACGTTCTTATCATTGCGGAGGTTTGGGATGAAATTGAATCCAGCTAAGTGCTCTTCCGGGGTAAGGTCGGGAAAATTCTTGGGTTACTTGGTGACCAAGAGAGGTATTAAAGTGAATCCTGAAAAGGTCCGAGCCGTAATGGAGATGAAGCCGCCGACGAATGTTAAGAAAGTGCAAATCTTAGCTGGTCGAATCGCGGGGCTGAGTCGTTTCATATCGAAGGTGGCGGAGAAAAGTGGTCCATTATTCAAAACATTGAAGAGGAGTGCGAAATTTCAATGGACGGAGGAGGCGCAGAGGGCATTTGAGGAGTTGCGAGGGATGTTAGCCAACCTTCCCTTATTAGTCCTTGTCTCTCCTAAGGGCGATTACCTGGAATTTTCGGCTCAAGTGGGGTTCAAGATATCCAACAACGAGGCCGAGTATGAGGCATTGATCAAAGGCTTGAGTTTAGCCAAAGCAAGAGGAGCCCGAAAGTTACAAGTGCATTCTGATTCTCAGCTGGTGGTCGGGCAGTTTCAGGAGGGGTTTGAAGTTAAGGAGGACCGGATGCAAAAGTATGTGGATGAGATGAGGAAGTTGAAAGAGGATTTCAATTCATTCGAGCTGATACAGATCCCTCGAGGAGAAAATGGTCGGGCGGACCTGTTATCGAAAATTGCTCAAAGCTTGATGGACTGTAAGAGCAGAAGTGTCACCCTATTGCATCTCGAAAATAGTGTGGTCGAAGCAGAAGTGGCAGATATTGAGGAGGTGGAGGATTGGAGGGTCCCGATCTTAGAGGAGCTGAAAGGAGGAACGATAAAGGCGATGAGGAGATTTTTTGAACATGGAGGCATTCTTTACAAACGGTCATATGCGGGACCGCATCTGCGTTGTGTTACTAAGGAGGAAGGTCGATATGTGCTGAGAGAGATGCACGAGGGATGCTGCAGTGATCATAGTAAGTCAGGGGCCTTGGTTGCAAAAATTTTGAGAGCAGGATATATCTGGCCGACGATGAGGGAGGATGCGAATGTGATGGTAAAGAAATGTTTACAATGCCAAAAGCACGGCCCCCTTATTCACCAACCGACAGAAGCAATGACGACGATGGGTGCCCCTATACCATTCGCCAGTGGGGTATCGACCTGGTGGGGCCGATGCCTCAGGGAACGGGACAGAGGAAGTTCTTGATAGTGGCGGTGGATTATTTCACAAAATGGGTGGAGGCCGAACCCTTGGCAAAGATTACGGAGGAGAAAGTAATTAAATTTCTATACAACAACATTTGCTGCCGGTTTTTGGTGTGCCCAAAGTGTTGATTTCCGACAATGGTACTCAGTTCAATGGCAAGCAGATTCGAGCATGGTGTGAAGACATGAAAATCGAGCAACACTTTGCCTCCGTTGCTCATCCGCAAGCCAATGGCCAGGTCGAGGTAACCAACCGAATTATACTGAATGGGCTGAAAACAAAGCTGGAAAAGGCCTTAGGAGCATGGGTCGATGAGTTGATCCCGGTACTTTGGGTGTATCGCACAACCCCGAGGTCGACAACAGGAGAAACCCCTTTCAGTTTAGCTTATGGAATGGAAGAATTGCTGCCGGTCGACGTAGAGCTATCATCCCAGAGGTCGAGCACATATAATATTGAGCAGAACGAGGATCTAATGATGACAGCCCTGGACACTATTGAGGAGCTGCGTGGAAGAGCAGCAATCAGGGTGGAGGTGTACAAACAGAGGATGTGAGCCGCTCATGACAAAAAGGTGAAGATTCGCAGACTCCAAGTAGGCGACCTGGTTTGGAAACGCGTCGATGTGCTCAAACATGTGGGAAAGCTGGAGCCGAACTGGGAAGGGCCATACCTGGTCGAGCGAGTGCACGCAGGAGGAGCGTACTCGCTGAAGGATGCTGAACTTGCCAGGTCATGGAACATAGCTAATTTGAAAAAATATTATGTGTGAAAATTTTTTGCTCTTTTTTTTTAAAAAAAGATGAAAAATTCGAACAAAGATGTAAATTGCAAAGTTTGCTCAAAAGTCAATGAAGTCCAGTGATTCCTCTGATTTTACTCGTTTTATTGCACATTTTCTTATGCTTGGAATGTTGGTATAATTCGGATGACAGGATGTATGTGGTGTGGTTTAACTTGGAAGTCACTTGTTTAGAACATCACTTGGGGTGGACAGGTTGGTCGAATACCTCATGTTTAGAACATTCCTCACGGGTGGGCAAGTGTGAAGACCAAAACCCACCATGACTAGGGCCCTCGGGCTGGGTGGTCACTTGTTTAGAACATCACTTGGGGTGGGCAGTTTGGTCGAAGACCTCCTGTTTAGAACATTCCTCGCGGGTGGGCAAGTGTGAAGATCAAAAGCCACCATGACTAAGGCCCTCGGGCTGGGTGGTCACTTGTTTAGAACATCACTTGGGGTGGGCAGGTTGGTCGAAGACCTCCTGTTTACAACATTCCTCGTGGGTGGGCAAGTGTGAACGCGAATTCCCCGTAACGAAGACCTCATGGCCAACAGAAGTCCACGAGGCATAGAGATGAGCGTAACCTCAAGCCTAGAGGACGAGCACAAAAGCATGAGTGTAAAGGAGAAGCCCAATGGCGCAGAAAATCCATCATGTTTAAGGCCACGAGGCTGGATGGTCGCATGCTTCGACCACCTCCAGGGGTGGGCATGTGTTCAAAATTTAAAAACCCATCATATCTAAGGCCACGAGGCTGGATGGTCGCATGCTTCGACCACCTCCTGGGGTGGGCATGTGTTCAAAATTTAAAAACTTATCATATCTAAGGCCACGAGGCTGGATGGTCGCATGCTTCGACCACCTCCAGGGGTGGGCATGTGTTCAAAATTTAAAAACCCATCATATCTAAGGTCGTGAGGCTGGATGGTCACATGTTTCGACCATCTCCGAGGGTGGGCATATGTTCAAAACCTTGTGTAAAGGGTGCAATGTATGTGTGATGCATATTATAGCAAAAATCTGGATACTCAATCAAATACATAGCAAACACACAGACATAATTGACGAGGAGAACAGTCATAGAGACATACAAGAATACCAAGTCAGCTCATTCAAATGATCATCGACAACAAAGACGAATTAAGAAAAACGTTCATATTCTAATAAACCATGAAATATTGTTGGGAGTACATAGTTCAGATTCAAAACAGACAAAATGGAAAATACAAAGTTAAATCTAAGGAGGAGGAGTTGCGGTCGAATCCGCGTTGCTTTGATTAGCATTGGGATCGGGCGAATGGCTGGTCCCGGAGGTCGAGTCGCAAGCTTCATCCAACATCGAGGCTGGAGGAGTTAGACCATCAGGCAGAGCATACGTTTTCTTCAAGATATCAGATCGAGCCAGAGTCCTTTCGAGTAGCCCCGACCACCACTCGTGCTCGGAGGGTTGGCTAGGATCGCCCTGGAAGCTAGAAGGAATCTTGGGAAAGGCCTCCCAGATAGCCCCAGGGTCGAGCTGCTCGAAGTCGTCCTCGGCGATCTGCTCGCCAGCCTTCTGAAGGGCGAACTGAAAACAGTCCACCCCAAAGTCTTGCACCTCCTTCAAAAATTGGGGTGACCGCATATAATCGGCCACCACTTGTTCACGGAATTCGCGGAGGAAAAGTTGCCCAGTTGTTGTGCCCCACATCATTTGCCGAGCTTGAAGAGCTGCAGCATCAACGTAGCGTTTGCATTGGCTGGCGTGGGCAGCCATTTCTTTGGCTAAGGTAGCCTCCAGCTCAGCTCGAGCAGCCTCTGCCTGCACCCGAGCAGCCTCCACCTGCGCTCGAATAGCCTCTGACTGCACTCGAGCAACCTCCGACTGCGCTCGAGCAGCCTCTACTTGTGTTCGAGCAATCCACTCTTGCTCGAGCGCAGTCTCTTTCTCCTTCAGCGCAGTTTCTTTTTCCACCACCGCAATCTCCTTTGCCGCGAGGGCGGCTTCTCTCTCCGCGAGAGCCTTATTCTTCTCGGCGAGCTCCTCATCAAGGGACTTAACCTTGACTTCGAGCTCGGCCTTCTGTTCTGTCTGGGTCTCGCGGAGTTTGGCGTTGTGCTGCACAAGGGTCGAGTTTTTATCTTGTAGGTAGCCGATGGTGCCCTCGAGGCCCTTTATCGACTTACCCGAGCTGTCTCAGGCCTCCTTGGCCAAGGGCAAAAAGTCGACCAAGCCCTATCAACAAAAACGATAAGGTAATTCAACATATGTATCGACAAAGGAAAATGAGAAGAACCAATGTAAAGTTAGAGATGAATAATACCTGAGCAAGCCACTGCACGAGCTTATCGCCAACCTCGGGCAGAGTGACGCTAGCCTTTTTGCGGTCGTCCTCGAGGAGGGCACCCTCGAGATGGTCGGCCATCTCGTTTACGGAAGCCAACAAAAGAGATATCGATTTCGGGGCCAGCGAATCAGGCCACTGATGGCTGGTACGCCCTCGTTTACAGACCACCTCACCTTGGTCGGTACGAGAACGCTTGCCCAGGGTAACTTCCCGTCCCCCACCATCTTGATTATGGGACTCGACCATAGCCTTGGTCGATCCCTCAGGTGGGGTAGAAGTCTGTCGGTTGGAGGGGGGTTTTTCTTGGGTTTGGGCCTTGGACGAGATGTGAGGCTCGGAAGACTTGTCCGTGGCTTTGAAAAGAGTGGCATCCTCCGGATTGGGAGCTCGAGGGTCGACTTTTTGGCGGTTGTCAGCTCGATGGCGGTCGTCGGTTTTGTGGCGATCGTCAGTTTTTTAGTGGCGACCGTCAGCTTTCTGTTGGCGGTCGGCGGTTCTGTTTTGGCGATCGTCAGACTTGGACGCGCTCGAGGACTGGGCGGCAGCGGCCGAAGTAGAAAACGGTTTGGGTACCTTCCCGGGAGGAGGTGGAGGGGTTTGGCGTGTTTGTTGTTGTTGCTGTTGTCGGGGTGGAGGTTGTTGCTGCTGCTGTCGGGGTGGAGGTTGCTGTTGCAGGTGTTGCTGCTGTTGTTCCTTCGACGGCGGTGGAGGAGGCGGCGGAGTCTCTCGCGGGGGCGACCGTTATTGCGGCTCCGGTCGAGACCCACCAGAATTGGTCGATCCTTCAGCCTTGTCGCTCGTCGAGCCAGAGGCTACCCCTGACTTCTTTTTTAGAGGAGTCTTCCTCGGGGGTATGTTGAAACTGGGCACCTCTGCAAGAAGATCACAACATAGATCATATCCGATAATCAGCAAAAATCACTCAGAACAAAAACAGAGAAATGCATAAACACTTGACTAATATGCTCAACTATTACCTGGATCATTCTCAATCCGAATGAGATCGAGGACCTTATCGGTAGGAGGAGGACAAGGTTTATGGGTGAGAAGACCACAGTAGTGGAGAAGATTCTCATCCTTGAGTAGTATTTCCGACGCAACGGTCTTGGAGTTCCAAGTATGGACCCGTTGGTCGAAAAGAGGATTCAGAGGAGGGACCGAAGCCGCCTCTGGTGAAACTTCCTTGACCCAAGGGATCGAGGGCCAAGAAAAAGGGGGCGTCAGGTCGAACAAAAATGAATTTGTCGCTCCACTTAGGAAGATTAGAGGGGATGTCATTAATAAAATGAGCACCGTTGCGGCTTTTCAAATAAAGACCTCGACCTTGCTTAGATGGGGTATAGCAATAGTGGAAGAAGCCTAGGTCGAATCGACCTAAACGGACGTGACAAAGAATAATGAAAGTGTTCATGAAACAGATAGCATTAGGAGGAAGTTGATGTAGGAGAAGCGAAAACCACTCGCAAATGCGAAGCAGCTCGGGACTTAGGGGGAAGCGGTGACCGAGTTTGAACTGAATCTCGAAAAAAGCATAACAATTCTGTGGAGGATGATCGTACTTGTCAGAAGAAGAAGATCTAAAGAATGCCCAACCAAGAGGCTGGCCGATGTTTGCAGGATCGAACCAAGGGTGGGAGAGAGAAGTAGAAGATGGACGCTTAGAAAGTTTCTTGGTCGAGGATTGTTTGGGAGGAGAGTTCGAGGGCTAAGGTGTGGAGGAGGAATGCGGAATGGTCGATGATTCAGGAGCAAGGGGTTGAGCAGAAAGGACCTCATCCTCCTCTGGCTCATCTAGCGCGCCGAGAGCAGGTCGACGGCGGCTGAGGGGGATATTATCCATGGTATCCCCGGAGTTGGATGAAGCAACACGAGCTGTAAAAACGCGTACAGGAACAGTATCACCGGGGCGGAGGATAGAGAGAGAAACAACTTCAAGGGCAGAAGGCAATATCTCAACTGAATCAGAGGAGGTAGTCGAGGTAGCAGGATCTGAAAGTAAAAAAGAGAGGAACAATATCAAAAAGAGGAATTGTGAAAGAGGAAGGAGGAGAAGGCTTTCAAAATTAGGGCTCCACGAAAAAGGGGCGATTTTGAAGAAAAAAACAGGGATTCTGAGAGAATTTCAAAGGGAGAGGACGAAATCTACAACGATTAACAGGCGAGCACGAAAATTCATCACACAGATTCAAAACACGCAATCAGTAAAACTTCAGATACCCAATTTGAAAAAAAGGGAAGAAAGGAAAATTTCTCAAAACACAAAATTCCAAGTATAGGAAGCGTAAATCAGGCGAAGAACAACTTACTCATAGCCGCAGAGGGGAGAATTAGGAAGACTCAAAGATTGCAGGGAAATCGTCGAGGAAGATAGAGTTTTTGCAGAGAGAATTTTTAGGCACAGAAGAGTTCGAAATTGCAAAGGTGGAAAAAGTCTGAAAATTCACTAAGTGTGGGATTTATACCTTGGATAGCCTAAGGGTTGAAAAGATGGGGACCGTTGGATTAAAGTTAGATCGTATGGTGGACAACATTAATTGGCACGACACTCAAAGCGGGCGCGTTATGCGAGGAGGCAGTATCATTAAAACACCAGACAAGTACCTGACAAGCAGGACACGTGGCGAAAAAGCAGATGCGACAGAAAAGGCGTATGACAGAAGACCTTATTTCTGACAATTAATGAGGCATTATTCAAAAATCAAGCGGGAAACTTATCAGAGGGTCGATATTTGACACCATGCACTCAAGAGGTCGAGCAAGTACAAATTCACTCTTAGATCGAGTCATTTCGACTCGACCAGAGTGGGGGGGACTAGATGATATAGGATATTATATACTCCAAGATAGACCGGTCCGCTGAACCGGTTTAAAGGGTCATACCATGAAGAAATCGAGCCAGGCGAGGGAAGATCGAGCAAAATAACTTGTCGACCAGTCAAACAGTCAACCAATCTACCGCTCGACCAAAAAAATGATCGAGTAATTTTATCGACCTCAGCAGGTCGAGCATCTCGCGGACTCAACACTCAACAGTTCGGCCTAGTCACAGGCGCGTGTAAGAGCTTCCAACTAAATTTCAAGAGAATATTTACCCCATGTGCAGGAGGACACGTGTCGAGAATGTATTGGGTGATAGTGATAACCACCTCTGACAGCTCCCAATGCCTTGCGCCACCTCTGACATGTGCGCGGCGTGTCAGAGTACGGACGGGCAGCTTGGGCAGCCAACTCATCCTTATCCGGGCAGTTATTAGGGTAGGTATCTCACCCCTATATAAAGGGGGTGAGCCTTTCTCCCTTAACACCTTCTATTCATTCTTCACTTCAGTATACTCATACACATACTGACTTAAGCATCGGAGGCTCTTCACCGGACACAATCCCCAGTGTGAGAGTTACTTGCAAGTTTTCGGCGTTCTACCGGCGAGGACAAAGATCGATCCGTTCCAAACCGGGCCACGACGCTTACACTTGCATTAATTATATTAACATATGTAAAATTATCTAAACTTTTCTATATTAATATTAAAAGATGTGAAGTCACCTAAAACTTTTTAATTTTTTTTTTTAAAAAAAAATATATCTAAAAACATTAAAGTTTACATTGTATAAAAGATGTTTTCTGAATATGACATGATAAAATATTATATAAAAGTATCTAAAATATTATAAGCCTAAATAAATACATTATAAAGTTTTGAAAGAAAATTTACCTAGTATATATAAAATAAATATTGACATGATGCTGAAAATTATGACGATACTACCGTACCTGAAAATTTGAGTATAGAAGATTTCAAAATTATTATTATTATTCTTTTGAGTAATTTGAGTACAAAAGATTTCAAAAATATTGTTATTATTCTTTTAAGTAATTTTGGTACAAAAGATTTCAAAATTATTATTATTTAATTACTGTAAATATTATTATTATTATTCTTTTAAGTAATTTGAGTATAGAAGATTTCTCCCGAGTGTCACCTTATTACCCTATTGGGGTCCGACACTCGGGTATTACCTTGTTGGGGTCTTTGTGTTGTATTTTTTGTGTTTTTATTACCCTTTTGGGGTCGTGGTCGAGTAGTTGGTCTATTTAGTTTGAGTTTTATTCTAGCGTTGCTAGCGGGATTCTAGGCGGGCTTCTGACCTGTCCTCCCATTTTATTCTCCCGTTGGGAGCTTTGTATTTTTATTCGCACTTTGTGCGCTTTTGATTTATAATAGTACCTCTATCGTTCCGGAAAAAAAAAAGAGTATAGAAGATTTCAAAATTATTATTATTTTTTATTTACTGTAAAAAGAAATTTTGTACGCATAAAATTCCACGCGTTATGTAGATTTATCAATTTTACAAATAAAATGAGATTTATTTATATTGAATGGAGACTAAGACAATTTTGAAGAAAAAAGAATTGTCTATTTTTAGAATTATCCTCTTGATTTTTGAAACAATACATTTGTAATTTGATTTAATTATTGTAAAATTTTGAAACTTATGGAAAAAAAATTAAAGAGATGAATTTCGGTTGATTTGAAATTTTTAAACCATTTTGAATTTCGTGCAAATTGAAAACTAAAAAAATGAAATTCGTTATAATTTTGTAATTTCCAAGAGGATTTTTAATTTTAAAGTGGCGCAAAATTCTTCATTTAATGTTAGCCATCCAGGGATAGAAGCATGTGGTTAGATTGTTTTTAATATTTGAAAAAAAATCCTTTATATTAGGAAGAGATTTTGAATTAAGCTCAATTTTATGGCAACTAAAATGAGAAGGGATTTTGGATTTTAAATTTTTAATTCGAGTTTTAAGGTAATTTTTTTGGCAATCTGATTGTTTGAAATAAAAAACACAATTGAATTTTTTAAAACAAATATGAGAAAAGATTTTGAATTTCAAATTATATCCAATGATCGAAATTTTTAGAACTTAATCTAAATCCACCAATTTATCTTTTACGGGTTTAAATGAACCAAATCTACCAAATAAATGAATTGTAATTTATTTTTATTTTTTTAAAAAAAGAATCCGATTAAAATAATTGTAGTAGCCGAGTTGATGTTGAAAGAGTTTTTGATTTTTTGTAAATACTAACGTAAGTTTATATAATTAAATTAGGGTATTTTTTTTAATAAAATAAAATTTGCAATGTGGTACATGATTATATGTTAAAGAAAGTTTTTTTTTTAAATAAAAAATTGTGAAAATGAAAAAGAACAGTCTAATCTTGCGCAAAAATAAATAACAAACTCCACATTTAAATACAATAATTAATGATGCACATTTGTAAATAAAAAAATAAAATAAAAACTTGCTATTAATAGCATGCAATTAATGGTCAATCATATTTGACTACAGTTTGACTTGCCATTTTTAAAAAATGATAATTCTTTTTATATAGATATAGATTTTTGAAAGGGTTGGTAAGCTGGCGGCCTAGACATGGTGATGGGTCACCTTGTCGGTTGACCCGCCCAGAATTGGCTCAAACCCGGCCCCATCTGATTTGTTGACCACGGGTCTAGGTCCGTGCTTGAATTCAAACCAAGTCGGATTGGGTCATGTCATACCGGGAAGGGTTAGATCCGGTCCAGAAAAATCAACAATAGATTTTCCAATTTTTTTTAGGATGGGTCTCGAATTTGAGTCGAGCCCGACCCATCCCGTCGGGTCATGTACTCGGCCCGTATCTAGGTACGAGCCGGTTCATCAGGGTTGATGATTTTAAACTCGGTGACCAGTCGGGCTTGGGCCCGGCCAAGAATTTGGCCATGTCTAAGCGGGCCAGATTCATTTTTATGGGTTCTCTCTGACCTGTCAATGTTAGTTCTCAAATTAAACCGGCTACCTCAACATAGATTTAATATTAAATTTATCTTCATAAGTTTAACATCATTAATAAGTGACATAGAATAATTATATAAAATAGTAAATACTTAAATAATGTATTTATATCTATGTTCTATATTTAATATAAATAAGTTTGAAATACTATACCTAAATATTATTTTTTATTTCGATTGCCTCTCTTTTTTTTTTTTTTACCT
>CACSLK010024540.1:10701617-10714967 GCA_902706635.1 Striga hermonthica | reverse complement strand
AAAAAAAAAAAAAAAATAATAAAAATATATTACATGAATCATTAAAGAACTATTGTGTCTGGTTCTATACTAGACTGAAAAATTTGTAGAGCAATTTTGTGCCTCATTGCTTTAGCCAACTGATAGGTAGATTTCTTGAAACATATCGTCCTCGTGAGCATTGTTCGTACCATCTCCACAGCGCATACACCACAATTAATTCTATCATGTTGCAAGATAGTATTTTTGGGGTCCTTGAATTCCAATTCGAACTTTTTGCTCACTCTCTCTACATCCGCATACGTCGCAACCAATGGAATTAGATTTTGGATTTTTTGGAGTCCTTTGACGCGATTTTCGCGAATGTGCTCGTTCTTTTTTTTTAAATACGTATGCCGTAGAGGGTCAAACACACTTATCGTCCCCTTGAGTAAAGAGAATAGCAATTTCGTTCACCCTCGGCCTCGAGCGCAAGCACCCAAAAAACAAAAATGGCCTTTCAAAGCCTCTGACGATGCCGTGGCACTCTCTTTATTTGTCGATGAGCGTATGAAGGTTCTCACAAGAAACAACCAGTGAGGGTTGGAATCCACGGGATTGAGATATTATTCAGTAGATCGACGTTTTTCTTTGGCCTCTTATTCAATCTTTTGTGCACATATGTATAAGGTAAATATTTTATTTTAACTTATATATTGAGTTTCATGTCGATTGCAATTTCATTTACAATTAGGGAGATTATGTATTTTGGGATGAGTTTTCAAATACGTAGGTCCTTTTATGGCTTAAGGAACTGGGTTCAGTGTTATAATCCATCACACCCTATTTTGGCCTACCATTAGTTACAAGGAAGTTATTTTTCCTTTATTACTTGTTTTATTATTTGTTTATTTGCTAAATTGACTATTTTTTCCTTATGGTTGAGTGAAAAATAACACCAATTTTTTCCTTATGGTGGTGACGTAGTAGGGAGCTGGTTCCTTGTTTCACTCGGTTGGGGTGGATTGATTCGGGTTAGGTTCGAGGTCCGAGTTTGGCTTATGTATAGGCGTTCGGCAGCAATTCGGAGGTCGGGCTTGGGCTTGGGATCTTTCGTGGATTCTTTTGTTTCTCCGCTGTTCCGACTTGTTTGACTACTAGGGAAGGGCTTTGTTATTGTTTTGTTGTTTTGTTATTTTCTCTTTTTGTGTCTTGTGGTGTGTTTCTAGGCTTGTGAATGTGTGCTTTTTAGTTGTCCTTTTTTGTTGTCTTGTGTAGTAGGATCGTGTTTTAGGTTTGGGTCGTTGGTGTATTGGTGTCTTTGAGTTGTGTGTCGTGTGTTTTCTTTTCTAGCGTAGCTAGCGAGGCTCTAGGCGGTCTTTCGATCCGTTCTCCCAGTTTCTAGTCTTTGGTTGTAATATTCAGCCATGGGCTGCTTTTTTGCACAGTTGTGCGTTTTTATCTATAATATCTCTATTGTTTCGAAAAAAAAATAACACCAATCTTCTGATTTCTCATTTCTCATTTCGATCTCCCGTCGCCTCCATACTCATCAGTTGCTATCCTCATTTTCTCATCTCACCATCAACTAAGAAATAGGGAAACGATAACCATGGTTGTGATGCCCCCTACTTTTTGGATATTAGCATCGGCAATGAGCTCGAAGGAGGTTCATTTGTTCGCTCTTCAGGTTTTGCTGCCAAACGCACAAATGTTAATCCGATATATTTTAAATCGCACTATTGTTGTTTACTTGTAAATCCTTATTGAGAAAGTTACAATTTCTAGAGTTATCCATCACTTTATGCCATCCCCAACCGAAAAAGCCATACTAAAAGCCATTTTGCAGTAACTATCAAATTTTGCAATAATTCATCTCAACTGAAAACTCATTCTCAAACCCAAAAAAATATTTTCGGAATATTCTCTTTTACATCAAATTTTACCACTTTTCAATACTACTCACATATTTTACAACTTTACAATTTAAACCACATTATTGTCTTAGATTCAATTTGGACTTTATGTAATAAAATTAATTATAAAGTTATAATCATATACATAATAAATCAGAGAAATAAATAGTCATTAAAAAACTAAAATTTAAAAATTACAACACACAAGATAAAATTAAAAATTACAACTCACAAGATGATAAACTAAAAATTATTACACACGAGATAAAATTAAAAATTACAACGCATAAGATCATAAATTAAAAATTACAACGCACAATATGAGAAATCAAAAATTACAACACACAAAATGAAAGTAAAAATTGCAATCATAAGATGAGAAATTAAAAATTACAACAATAAAGTAAAAATAGATGGTCTGTCAAGTCTCGGAATTGGTGAACTCCTCCCACAGGTGTTCAATTAGCGCATTTCGAAGTTCAATGTGATAATCTTGATTTTAAATTTTTTTTTCGAGATATGAATTCTTGAAACCGAGTACTTTCGTCTACTGCCATGGCAACCTCTGGCGGCGGCGTTTCTATTTCATTATTGATAGATGCACTTAGGTCACGTTCATCCTCGACAATCATGTTATGCAAAATTATACATATGGTTATGGTATCATGTAGCACTTCTTTTTGCCAATAACAGACTGGTCCTACAGCAATGACAAAACGTGATTGAAGAACTCCAAATGCACGTTCAACGTCTTTTCTATATGCTTCTTGTTTCATTGCAAAATATCTTTTTTTTTTTCGGACCACGTGGCTCATGAATTATTTGCACAATGGTAGACCATTTTGGATATATGTTATCAGCTAAATAATAACCTGTTAGGATATGCTGTAAAAGCTTGGCTTTCAGATATTGACAATTCCATTTTGATCTGGCAATCATGTTTTAGTCAAAGTATTTATGTTTGCAGGTTATTTATTT
Source organism: Striga hermonthica (assembly GCA_902706635.1). Taxonomy (NCBI): domain Eukaryota; kingdom Viridiplantae; phylum Streptophyta; class Magnoliopsida; order Lamiales; family Orobanchaceae; genus Striga; species Striga hermonthica. The sequence continues at coordinate 10,712,115 of CACSLK010024540.1, read as the reverse complement.
ATGCAATCATAACTCATTTATTTTACATTGTAGATAGTATGGTTCGTCATGCCGAATAGAAAGATCATACTATCAGTTCCTTATAAAATTTAAGTTAATTCACATTCTAGACAGACAGTGAGACTTCTGTAGGAAAAAGACTATAGTGTAGGCTTGATTCAGTTGATCTTTGATTGAAGGATTGCACTAGTTCTTATGTTAAGTATTGAACAGGACCACTGAAGGATAAGATTATAAGATTTACTAATCACAGTTATAATTTAAACCTTCAGTAATTGATGCATACTTTTAAGCTGTAAGATAATAGAAAACGGGCATATATATTCATTAATTTGTTTATTTAATTTACCAAAGGTGATTCCTATTATGTTCAGATGACATATTCGGTATTTTGGTAAATGAGGGTGTTTATATGATGTGTTGTTTTAGATTATCACTATGTCCCAGTGTTGGGTTGATGATGTCCGTGAAATGAGCTCAAGAAGGAATATTATGTCAAGCCCTACAGGCGGATGTGTATCCGACATAATGATTAATGATCTGAGTGGTACTAGTTTCGAAAATGGATAAGAAAGTTTATTAATTATTTTGTCAGTAATTTAATTAATCAATGGACGTTATATCTTAAACATACTGAAATAAATCGATTAATTAAATTAATATTAATTTATTTGTTGGAGACGAATTAATTATAATTTCGAGCTAAATGGGGAGACCAATAATATTACTCTAGTAGAATATTTTATTATTTAATTATAATTAGGAATTAAGAACTAATTATATTCCATAATTTAGATTCCCTAAGGATCAGAATATTTCTTCTAGAATACAACCTATGGTTAGGAGGTTACGGAGTCTTCTAGAAGGTAGTTAAGGATTACGAAGAATATTATCCTAGATGGGAAAGGAGATGGAAAATAATTAGAATTCCTAAACCTAATGGGATAAGCTCATATTTAGCACCTCCTTGGGGTCCCTATTGTAGCCTATAAACACATCGAGTCCCCTAGCCTCAAAATGAATTGATGCACACGTTTTTCTTCATCCTAAGGGCTGATAATTTAGGTCCTAATTGATGGGATCTATGAGGATCTCGTTATGTACACATCACGAATTCAATAGCAAACGTAAACCTATGCGCAACGGATCTAAAGGTTTTACGTAGAAAACTTACAGCTTAAAATTTATGGCGATCTGGCTGATCTTCTGGATGGTCGTACATAGCACACCAATGAATAGTTGACTACAAATCACGTCCTAGGGTTGCACAAACAAGATCGGATCGAAAATCAGATCAAACGGGTGCAAAAACGGAAGAAGACAAGTTGCAGTCCTGGGAGCTTCCGGCGGCGCGTGAGGGCGCGCCCGACATCGGATGGCAGCAATCGCGGCGGCGTTAGAAAGCTCTCGTCGAGACGGTCGTCTGGGTATGCTGCACGTCTTGATCGGACCTCCGGTTAGTTCTGTACGATAAAATATATTTCGTCTCAGTTTACTCAAAGATCTTCTTCTGTATGTCTCAAACACCTCTTAATCTTGTACCGATGGAACAGAGAGAATATGGGGCGGCGTGAATTATGTTCATGTGTTCTCTTCCCATGAGCTTAATGATGTATATATAGAGCTACAGTAGAGACCCTTAAGAGATTAGGATTGGAGCTCCTTAATTAATTAAAATACTTGTGGACCAAGCCACTTATTTTAATTAATTAATAATATTAAATGGACCACCAACATAATATTATTGCACTCCCTTTTCCTAGCCCAATTTACAATTGAGACTTCAATAATAACTACTCAATTTATCTCCCCATGTTTAAGATATAATGTCCATTAATTAATTCGATTACTGACAATCAAGAATTAATTAATTTATTATTATTTCACCGAAGCTAGCGCTCGTTCATCACATTATTACTATACCGGAATTTAATCCACCTGCAGGGTTTAGCATAATAATCCTTCATGAACTCACTCCGGGGACATCATCAAACTAACGCACATGGTGACCGTAAATATCCTAACAGCACATCCTACATGTAGCAATATTACCCGACAACGTGTCTATTGGCCCAGTTCACTAAGCCTCACCCATGTGAATCAAATTAATAAGTACTACACATATATGCCTGTTTAATATCTTACGGGTTAAGAGTACGCAGTAATTAACCGAGGCCTAGTCCGTACGACGATCAATATAAAACGAACTGCTCCTCTCTGGGATCCTGTTCAATACATAAATGTACTAGTGCAACTAATCAGTCAAGACAAACTCTACGGTTGACACTACAACTGTTCATGATGGGGTGTTCATGTCCATCTGGGTTGTGAACCAATTATTCTTGTTTCGCGAGTAACTGATAGCATAATCTTCGGTTCGCCCGATGACGACCCACACTATCTAATGCAAAACAACAGAACGTAGAACTTGTTTAATCTAACATATTTCTCATTCATAAAGGTTAAAGGTGTAATATCATCCAAAACCAAGCTTTCAGTATATAACACTAACACTAATTATGTGAGAAAAAAGGGAGTTCATTCTTTGAGAGAAAATTCGGATAAAACCGAGAGGTCGCAGAAAAAGAAGATCGACAGGCTTTGGGAAATCCAATAAATCGCTCCATCAAGATTTATTGGAGATCGTGTAAGGTCATACAATAGAAGATTCGAAGGTTATTAATTCGGATCCCGTCGAATATTTACATACGTTCATCCCGTCGGATATATTCAACCCTGCAGCACCTCCGATGTCCACTAAAACAGGAGAGGACGACCACCGGAGAAAGAGGAGTTCACCGGAGTGTTCTTGGCGACCAGCCACCGTCGAACGCCGGTGACAGGCCACGCACAGCCGCGCTCGACAGCACAGGCAGACGCTAGCCCGCGCGCAACCTGGCGACCTTGCGCTGCGCAGCCTTGTGTTCCTCGCGCGCCACCAACGCGTTCGTGTTCGTCGCGCGTCGTCTATTAGCATGCCCTGCGTTCGTCATGGCCCCCCGCCAGCGTCCAGTGTTCTCCGCGCGTCCGCCAGTACCCCGCGAGCGTGCATCCGAGCCTAACAGCCTGCATGCACCCAGTCCCGGCCTTGTGCACCCGCAGCCCTGTGCCAACGAGCCCTACCCGGCCCAGGTGCAATCCGACTAGGTCCATCGAGCCCAGCTCGGCCCACACAGGGCCCAGTGAGCCCAGACCTAGTCCAGCCCGACCCAGTCTAGCCCAGTCCAGCCCGACCCAGTCTAGCCCAGTCTGAACCGAACCAGTCTAGCTCGATCCAGAAGCCCCAGTTTGTCCCAATGGCGAGTTTCGAGCAGTCCAATTCATCTACCGAAGGTCCGAGACAAGCCGACGAGCCCGAGAAGCAACTGGAACAAATTGATGAGGTTAAGTACGGTTGCCCAACGGACTCTGCGGATCAGACGATTTCCTACATCGGTAAGTAGAAACGTCTCAGAGTCGGCAAAAATTTTAAACCGTAAGTCTTAAACCTAACTATATTCTGCTGCATTAGAATTTATTATTCAACAGATTTGAATGTGCACATTACCGACGTTCCTAACAGAACCCAACATAACCCATGTTGTATTCTTTTCCTTGAATTGTATATTGAGCTGGAGGAGCAATACCTTGGGTTAGTCCGAGAAAAGATAAGATTATTCTAGCGTTGATATCGTTGTTGGTGCCCGACAAACCAAAAGAAGCATGTCATATCCATAGATCACAATTTGTTACAACTTTAAGAATGATTTTAGGCTTTCCACTACGAACATCATATTAGCCAGCCCACGCTGTAAGACAATTTTCCACCTCCAATGCATGCAATCTAAACTCTCCAATATTCCTAGAAAACCACGTTGTTCACCAATATACAGAAGCCTGAAAATATCATCATATTTGGGCCTCCTCAATTATCACTCACCAAATACCTCAACTATCGCTCGATAGAACTTTTTCATACTTTCAATTACAGTAGACTCACTAATTTTGACATACTCGTCTGTAGCATCTGCTGGAATGCCGTATGCCAACATACGAAGGACAACAATTATTTTTTGTATTGGAGATAATCCAAGTCTACCAGCTCAATCCACTCGTCGTTGAAAGTAATGATCATGATCTTTGACTATGTCGACAATTTGAAGGAACAACGAGCGAGACATTATGTATCTTATACAGATTATGGTCTCGTTATGCAATGGATTTTCTGAGAAATAATAATTGTACAACCAACAATCAGCAACCTTTCAATCACGATTGATAATAATATGCCCAGGAACATAATCTCCATGAGAGGCTTCTTGGTTTTGTTGATGAGAAGATGTTGAATGATGATGTTGTTATTAACGATAACACAAGTTATCACTGCTTTTTTTTTTTACGAAGAGTAGTCATAATTAGCATATGATCATCTCCAGAATCAGAAGAAACAGATGACGAAATTGCCAAAATTAAAGTCATTGTAGAAATGTGGTATAGAGAAATATGATAAGATGATTGAGCATTGGGGGGTTCGTAGCAAGAGATCTATGCAAGCACGAATTCAAACAATCAAAAAAATAGCAAAGAGACTCTATGCATGCATAAAAAGCAATAGAAGATATGCATTAGAGTGGTGCTTTAACTTGAAGATACAGTTAGTATTAAAATCTTATTATATTTTATACTTATTAAATTTATTACTTATATTAGTTATGATTAATTGTTTATGAAAAATTGTAGATGCTCAAAGAAAAAATGTCATTCAAAGAAGATTTAAATTGAAATTCGGATGGAAATACGACCGCATTTGTGATATAATTAAAAACTTTGAAAAATTTAAAGATTGAGCTATGAGAAGCAATAAAATCTGGTCGTTACATCTTCGGAGTCAGAAAATCTAACTCTCGAGTCTGTCCGATAAGAATCCCCTGGTATTTCTTCATTTTCTCTGAATTTAAGCGACTCAGATCAATTTGCTAGTGGCTCTCCATATGAAATACCTATCAAGGTGAAGAAAGTCAAACTCAAAAGAAAGATAAATGATGATTCATTATCGCTCATCGATGCTATGAAAGAAGAAAACAAAAGTCTTGTTGAGGAGATGAAAAATACAAACGACCAAACAAAATACCAATTGGAAATACGCGAAAGGTCCCACGCTTTAAACAAAATTAGGGAATAAAATAAAATTTTGTTTCAAGATATCAGTTCCATTGAAGATCCTATCGAGCATACATTGAAGCTGAAAAGGCACGAATCTAGGAGAAAAGAGCTCAACAAGCCCAATCAGATCTTTTTTTTTATTTTTTTCAAACAACAAACTTTCATAAATAGAACAAATAGTGGATAACAACCGATAACAGTCAGAAAAAAGCAGCTACACAGCTGAAATCCTTGGGGAGCCAACCCGAATGGCCGCCTAGACGAATACGCACAACACACCCACAAGCTCCCAAAAAGAGAATAAACACTACACAAAAACTAAAAACACAACAAAAAATACTAGAATAATCCACCCACACCAGCTAACTAGCAATCCCAGACCCTAAGGCAGCGGTATCGAACACGAAATAAGAAACTCCAGACCGAAGCCAGCTAACCCAAACCCGCCCGAGAGCCACAGACCCTTCCAGCAACAACCACCGTTGGATAACCCGACATCGAACACGAAACAAGAAACTTCAGACCGAAGCCGGCTAAACCGAACTCTCCCGAAAGCCACCGACCCATCCAACAACAATTGCCATCGAAAAACTCGGGCTGCTCACCACAAAACACATCCCACACGCACCAATGGCAGCTGCCCCTCCCCAGACGAGGCCAAGGCAACCCCATTCGCTAGAGCCCACCAATCCAAACATCACAAATCGGCCGAACCCAAGCGTGGACTTGAAGCGAGACATCGGTCCCAAGCAGCTGCCAAAGCAGTGCTCAAAACCGACGATGAAGGAGGAAACTGCGACAAGCCCGAGACCCCTCCCCTTAGCCATGGCCACCACGAACGGGAGAGATGCCACACCTGAAGAGGGTCCGTCAGGACGCCATCCCTCCTCCGCTGGCCCGAATCATAGAGAATGAGCCGAGAAAACGCCGACATGAGGGCTTTTCGGAAGAAATTTGACGCCGACTCAAAAAGGGACATGAGGAGATGGGAGAGAAGGGTTTTTTTTATATAAATTACATTAGTTCAGTTAGCCCAATCAGATCCATTTTCAACCAATGCATTTGTCCAATTTTTCAATGATCTTAGATGAAGCAGTGTCAACTTGCCAGATTACTAAATTCTCGTGCTTGTTTTTAGTTTTTGGGTTTATGATATGTTTTTATTTTTAGTATTGTGTGATGTATTTCATTTTAGCACTAGTTATTTAAATAATTTTCTTTAAACCTTGATCTATCATGTATTAGTGTTATTTCAATTTGTATTAGTAATGTTGTTGTTATTTAATGTTAGTGTTTTCTTTCCTCGTTAAATAAAAATACCATAAATAATATGTATATCTTACATTATTATTGTGAAATGTATAAAATTAAATGATAAACATAATATTATTATTTTAAATACTATACTATCTAATTTTTATGAAAATAATTCTTTAAGTATTTTACATCATTGTTTTTCAACACGGACTGACCCGGTGGGTCGACCCGGGACCCAGCCGACCCGAAGCCGGAGCCGGTCCGGGTAGGCTATTTAGACCGAGTAACAATGAACCCGGTCAAAACCCGGCCAACTGACCCGGCCAGGTCAACCCGGTTGACCGGTCTTTTTATATTTTTTATTTTTTTAAAATATTTTTTATATAAAAAATAAAAACTATGTAAATATATTGATATAATATATATTTATAGTGAGATATAATTATTTTAACACTTTGATGTACGAATTTTATATGCAAAACATTTATTTTTGTTATTTTTATGTATATTTATATGTCAAAAATACTATATACATAATTTAAAAAAAAAAAATTAATTATCCAGTTCAACAATTGACCCGGTGACCCGGCGGTTGAACCGGTGACCCAGTGACCCGGAGACCTGCCCGGGTCGATTTCCGGGCTGGGTTTAAAAAATATGTTTTACATTATTAATATTATTTTGAGAAAATATATAATTAATATTCATTAATTTGGTAATATAAATGTCTTTTTTATGTGTTTTTTTTCCCAAACGATAGATATTATTATAAATTAAAAGCGCACAAGTGTGTGAAATACAAGCAACCATCGGTTGAAAAGTGGGAGGACAGGTCCAGAGACCGCCTAGAAGCCCGACTAGAAACCGCTAGAAAGAAAAACTCGCAACTAAACTAAACAACTAAACAAGACCCCCACAGGATAATACCGGAGTGTCGGACCCCCACAGGGTAATTAATTTGACATCCGGGAGCACAGAGGCCAACGGCCCAAACCTAAAACACAATCACAGACACTAAACAAACACGAACAAAACAAACACATAAACTGGAAAACAACCTAAATAAAAAACAGAGCCCTCCCCAGCGAACAGACAAACCCAACCAGCAGTGGACGATCGACATAAGAAAACGATCGACATAAGAAAGATCACAACCCGAGAATCCGCTATCGAAACTGCCTACTGCGTATACAGTAGAAGATACCGAGCCCCGAATCATTCCCCGAATCGACCCGTCTCGAATCAAGAGAGCCCCTTTCAACCCCAACAAGCCCCACCGAATTCGTCTAACACCACTAGCCGAACTCAATCGGACCCGTATCCCCACTGCCAAACACCACTTGCCGGTGAGAAAGAGGCTAAATCGGGCCCTCAATCCCGACCACCGCAACACGAAGGCTGCAGCAACCCGGCACCCCATCCTTCCCAGTGACGTCTGCTCCGCCCAACACCGCCGAGACAAACCCACGACCCCAAACCGGATCCCACCCAAAGAGCGGAACCCCACCGGCACAGCAACCCAAGAACCACAAACAAGAGAAGAAGATAAGGCATACCTCCGCCACAACGATAAGACGCCACCACCCACCGGAACTCGACGCGACCTCGAGCACGCCTTCAATCGCGGACCCATTCTTGCGACATCAGAGGCGCACACCGCCAAGAGGAAGGACGGGCGGTCTTCGACGACCCCTGACCGAGCTTAATTCGCCGTTGGGGAAGGCAAGGAGCTTAAATCGCCGCCGCGAGAAGGGAAGAAATTGGTTTGGGGGAGAAGGGTTTCGGTTTGGGGAGGTCTTTTTTATGTGTTAAATAAGCCTTTTAAATATTAATATGGTTTATAATTTTTTTAAAAATATATCAATATATAATAATAAAAAATGAATAAAATAAACAATAATTAATAATAATAAATATAATATATGCACATACATACATATTATATATATATTATATAATATTTGGCTTAATATCTAATTTAAATTAAATATTGGATCATTTTGCAATTATTAGAAGTTCATACACAAATAATTTGCGTTGACGAAAATTTGCGTTTCATTGAGGAGAGAGAGAGTCAAAAATTGATTTTAGAATGGGATGTGCAGTTCGATTTGACCAAATTCCCCTCATTTTTTTGCGTTATGCGAATCGATTGGAAAAGGTCTTAGGGCTCCCGTTTCACTGTGTTATTAAAAGCTTCACACTACAAGGTGGCGATATTTCCACCGGTGATGGTACATGAGGAGAATCTGTATGTGGATTGAAATTTGAGGATGATAATTTTTTACTAAAGTCGGGACTGTCGACTGTCCTTTCTCTTGTTCTTAGACATGATAATAGGCATTTAAGCACCTAATTGTTATAGTTCTTACTTCTTAGTTCTTAGACATGATAATAGACATTTAGACACTTAGTTCTTGAAAGCCGGAATTGTTGACCATCCTTTCTCCTGTTCAAGCTCAATCGGGAAAAGGTCGTCAGCAATCTCGACTTTCAAGAATTAAGTGTCAAATCGACTATTGTCGAGTCTAAGAAATAAGAACTATAACCGTTACTCATTTAACGTTAGGTTCTTTTGTGTTTTTTTTTTAAAGAACCCTTAATATTTTAAAAAAAAAAGAAAAAAAAAAATCAGAGTCGCCGAATCCATCCATGAATCGAGGAAGAAGGCGGTTCAATGAACTGCCGGTTCGCGCGAATTTAGTAAACCGACCCTGATATGATTCTAGGCCCATGTTTTGAGGCCCGGTGACCCGTCTGGCCGGTTCAAGTCGTAAACTAGCCCGCTTGTTGGCCATGTCTACTTTCGTTTGGTAAACAATAAACTAATACTTTTGTTAAATCTATTAATATATAATAGCAATAAGGAATTAATAATTATATAACATGTAAATTCCTGCCTAAAAGTTTAAATTTTACTAAAATTAGTAAGACATTTGGAATTTTTTAAAAAACGGGCAACTGAATTTATTTTCAAATTCAAACTTTTAAAATCTGGTTGATTATTCCAAATAAACTAGTACGTACCCCGTGCGATGCACGTGATAAAAATATTAAATAAATTATTTTCATAGATTCGGTCCGTTTAAGTTTAAAAAAGTAATAAAATTATCATCTATTTTCCACCTTTCTTTTAATGAGTGTTAAGTCTAAAAAACAATAGAATTATAATCTATTTTTCTTCTCTCACTATATTAAAAAAAAAAAAGAGAAAGACTTTAAATTATATTTTATACTATGTTATTATTATATATAATTAATCATGTTTAATTATAAATATTCATGAAATTAGTATTTAGTCAAATAAATAATTATAAATATTTTAAAAGTGAGATATCACCATTTCTATTTAATCAGAATACACAACGAAGATTGTATAACATAAGGGGAAATATCAACAAAAAGCGATCAATTGAAAGTTTTATTATCATTTATAAAAATTATATCATAACTAAGAAATAAGATTAAAGTATTTAAAAATAAATTGACTCAAATAATTGAACCTATTAATATAATAAAATTTTAAAATAATAATAATTATCAGTTTATTTTATAGACTCAAGAAAATTATAATTAATGTATCCCTTATAATTATGTTTATTTTAAATTAATTAAGAAGTTATGGAAATAACTTATTTAAAAAACATTCAACCTAATAAGTAAACCTATTGCTACACATAAACTCGTCCGCATCTTCGGGAGAAGACATAAAAATTCTACAGGTAAAGGAATTTAGATTTTTTATCATGCTTTTTTTTCCTTATGTTGATTTCTGTACAAAGTCGATAAGGTTAGAAAGGAATAAAAAATTTGGGAGGAGGAGAATTTGAGAGGAAGAAAAGAAATTTTTTTGTGTTGCGAATTTGAGAAGATGGAAAATTAGGAAAAAAGAAGAAGAAAAACGTAGAGAAGCAAAGAGAAGATAATAAAATAAATCCACAAAAAAACCCATAAATATAGGTTGAAAAACTGATTTTTTGGCTGAACGATTCATGTAAACATTTTATGATGACCGAATTTTTGGCAATCAAATAATAATAAATTTGAAAAAATGATAAAAATAGAATGCATTAATGTCCTTTGAATTTTCTTGTTACTA
>CACSLK010024540.1:10677506-10689209 GCA_902706635.1 Striga hermonthica | reverse complement strand
TCATCCTCGAGAAGAAGAGAAGGGCTACGAAACCCTGACACCCAAAAATCCAAATCGAGAACGGCGGCCACCGCCCTCCGGCCACTCACGGTTCTCTGGCTCTTCAAATAGGCTAGCCCTCGCCCCGCTTCAATCTCGACGTCCCTCTGCTACTCTCTAGTTTAGGTATTGATGGCTAAAATCTTTGACTATTTGAATGTTTTTGCTTTACCTGTGGCTAGATTTGAGAAAACACTGAACAATTGATTTAATGTAGGAGTCCAAATAAAGTAGTTGAGAAAGTTTATTTATTATTTGAAAGGGGGATCTGCTGCTGTTGGTTGTTGGAAATGGCAGATATGGGAATCGCCGATAAAGGTCAGCCCCATGCTCCCTGCAATGACAATATGATGTTTGTGGTGCAGCGTGTCATCTATGGGGCAACCGTCGGTGTCTCGGTGTTGCAGCATGCCAGCTGTGATGCAACCCTGGATTGCTTAGTAATCTCAACCAAAAACAACTCGTTCAAAGTGCTGCAAGATGGTGATGATGATCATCTTCCAAACTTGTCTCGGCTCAAAGCTGACAACTACCATCCCTTTCTTAAGAATTCCAATTATAAAGTTCGAGCGAGTTGCGACTCATGGATGCTGTTGACATGTACGAAACAACCTGAATATACATGGGACCTCCTCTGGGACCCCACAGCCGACGAGATAAAAGCCCTTCCGTATTTTTCTTTGGCTTCTCCTCGTTTGACGGATATTTGGGCATACGGATTCGGATTTGATCCTACAGGGGGCGGCTATAAGGTGCTGAGATGTCGCGCCAGAGACGTTGGTACTGACGAAGCGAAGAAGATCTACGTTGAGCTGTTGTCGCTGGCAAGTGGTTCTTGGAAGGAAATTCCGTATCCTCACAAACCCTATCCTGTACCTATTCAACAATCATCTCTTCACATCAATGGAGTTTATTATTGGCCAGCTAGTCCTACTGGAATTATTTCCTTCGACTTTGCTACGGAGGAGTTTACCCCTGCTATAATCCCTATGCCCAGGAGGGGTAATCTCATACTGAGCGGTAATATTCTTGCTGAGTTAGATGGGTCGCTCGCTGTAATTATTTTCGACCATGGTGAAAAGCCTTTTAAATTCGATCTTTGGGTGTGGAAGGCCCCCGAATGGTCTCTACTGTCCTCAGAGAATGTCCCGGCTGAAGCCCAGGCGCATTGCGTATTGGGCCTCTCCAATAAACGTAAACTGCTTCTTTGGAGCTCCTGTGGTGACCTACTGCTTTACGACATTGATAGTACTAAATTCAAGAAACTCGGTATCCATGCTGAGTTGATGGGTCTGAATGTCATCCCATTTGTTGCCAACGCCGACTCCAAATTAAAATCCTCGATGATAAATCTCTCGTCTGGTGCCAGTAACGTCGTTGCTAGTGCTATTCAAAGGCCACTTAGCCGCAACTTGAACCGTAACAACAACAACAACAATAATCTTATGCTTATGGTGCAGTATCTACTCAAGTGGACCCGCAATTACTTTGTATTGTCGATGGAAAACAACATGTTCAAAGTGGTACAAGATGAGAACAGTCTTCCTAACTTGTCTCTACTCAAAGCGCAAAACTACGATCCCGTTTGTCTGTATGCCAAGTATCACGTTCTAGCGAGTTGCTACACTTGGATGTTGTGGATGTGTACCCAAAATCCGGGAAGTCCGCTGGAGCTTCTGTGGGACCCTAGGACCGACGTGCTCGTAACCCTTCCCTTTTTTGAGGCTGTGCCGCGCGTGCCTTGCCCAATTATCACGTCCATGTGTTGTCACGGTATCGGGTTTGCATCAGATTCAGAGGACTATAAGGTGGTCAGATGTCGCATCTTCAAGTGTTTCCGTTCCGACCACGAAGCTCACGCGGAGCTGTTCTCGCTTGAAACTTGTTCGTGGAAGCAAATTCCTTTTCCCCATGATCCCCAGCTCGAAGCCATGCAACATCCTTCGCTTCACATTCACATCAATGGCTTTTATTATTGGCTAGCAGTGGATCCCACCAAGACGTATCTTTGTGTTATTTCATTCGACTTTGCTAATGAGGAGTTTCCTCGTGATCTCATCGGTATGCCGGAGAGCGAAATTCTCGGGGACATCAGGCTTGACTGTGTTTCTCTTGCCGAGTTTCATGGGTTGCTGGCCGCTATTGTTTTTGATTATCATGGGCAGAAGAAGAAAAGTAAGAACAAGAACACTAGTAAAGCATCGCCTTTTGTTTTTGAGATATGGGTACGTATTAACGGCATCTGGTCCCATGACTCCACATACAAAGTCACTCCTCCTCATGCTCATGCTGGTGTTGTTTATAGGAGGGTCGTCGGCCTGTACAAGGATGATAAAGCCTTTCTTCAGGACTCGAAAGGTTACCTATGGCTTTATGATCTCGTGAAGCGTGAGTTGGAGCGTACCGCCATCTGTGATGATAGTTTTTGTCTGGCAGTCTACCCTTATGTGTGAAAGTGATCATCTATATTTTGAAATCTTTTGTAAATGATCTTTTGCATTGGCCATTTTCGGTGTTAGTGCAATATAGAAAAATGCACTTTCCTGGACTTTGGTGTGGATATTAACTGAATGCAGCGCTGCCCTTCCCATTTATGCAAATTTATGTTGAAAATGCATTTGCACATTTCAAGTCTTTCTTTAGCAGAGGAGATCGTTGAGGTTTGTGAAGCAATAATGAATGGAAAAAATAAAAGGAGGAAAAAAACATCTCATTATTGCAACATCCCAACACCTCATAATTCGTCTGGTAAATCTAAGATATTTCCACTCTTACTCTTGGAGTGAACTAGTGTGTATCCCTGCGATGCATAGACGAGCTTGTTACTTAATTTTTTTTTAAAAATTTTTATTTTAAAATAGATATTTAACATCTCATTATTGCAAGAAAAGAAATACACAATACGAAAAATTATATATTATTATTTCAATAGAATGAGTGTCCCACATTATTTTATACTAATAACATCAAACATGTGATATATGATAAAATTAATTATATGAATCATCATACTTTTTAAAATATATTATATATATTCAATAAATCTGAGATATTTCAGATTAGCATCAATATATTGGTACATATACATCTAAAAAATAAAATAAAACAAAATCTATTAATATATAATAAGGATTAACATAATTCAATTTTAGAAACACTTTCCCGCCAATTTTATTAATTATTGCCTAAAAATAGTAAATTAATAAAAGTCAATATAATTAATGTCAAAATCTTTTTAGTCAAACTAATATGTAACCCGTGCGATGCACGGACTGTATTTAATTTAGAGAATATTAAAAATTAAAATGTATTAATAAATAAAAGAGTGATAATTAGTAGAAAAAATATCAAACCATAAAATGTTCCTCATGCAAAAAAATATATTATTTAAACTTTCTTGTACACAACATTATTTGTTCAATAACTGAGCAACTCGTCGTCCTCACAAACTAATATTTTCAACACTTTTATATTACTTACACGCGAAACAAACAACATAATTGTCCGTGACTAAAAATCGATTTCTTTAAAAACATGCCAACGTATAATAAATGTTGATCTTGACTCTTCTTTATCTATTACTTAACATGCCAACGCACAATAAATGTTGACATTGACCCTTCTTAAGCTATTACTTACACGCGTAATAACATACAATTAGTCGTGATCAAAAAAGATTTTTTTAAGAACATGTCAATGCACATCTCGTATCTATTATTTACACGTAAAAACAACAACATATAATCGATCATTGCTAAGAACTGATTTCTTTAATAATATGCCAACCCACATAAAGATTGGCCCTAATCTTAATTGAAACCCTAAGATTTGAAGTAACTGGTGCTCTAGCATTTAAATGAAATCCTAAGATAGATCTTTTTATAATATGATAATTTACTTCGGCAGTCAGACAATGAGTTGTTAGTTTAATATCGATTATACTTGATTACTATATAATATACACTAATATTTCTATATTTTTTATACAAAAAGACTTACCATGACTGTTAAACGGAACCCCAAAATCAGAAGGAACTGGTGCTTCTGGACATCTTTCCTATTATATGTGTGACAACTTTTTAGGTAGTAAATCTATATATATATATATATATATGTGTATGTATAGATTTTGCAATAAATTTGTGTATACAAAAACAAAAAATCGATTTACGATACAAAATTTTAAAAATTTTCTTTTTAAAAGCAATTGACAAAAAGAATACCAATAAAGGGAATTGGTCTATATCTAAAAAAAAGATTTGTATATCTCATATAAAATCGTTCATTCTCAAAACCTGATACAATGAAAAATATATTGAAATATTAATATAAATATATTTAGATATGAACATAAATTTATATTATGTAATTGTTGGTTCTAATAAATATAATAAAATAAAAAAGAATCCTCACAAATGAGAATTCCAAAATTGACGCCATGTTAATTTAAATATTACTATAATTTTTTTATTTTTTTTTTGTGTATGTAACATATATGCTAATTCAAATAAATGATTCAAATAAATCTGCTAAAATAAAAAAAGAATCCTTGATAAATAAGAGTTCCAAAATTGGCTACATATAATTATTTACATAATCTTTGCCTACAAAACCACTATCAACGTAATTAAAGAAAACCAATAGTTTATTAAAACAAATACAAACCAAAGTATTAAATATGCGTAGAATACTGTGTGATAATCAACTGATTTAAATAATAACTTTGTTTCCTTTACATAAAGATATCAAAGTATTAAATGAATAATATATTTTCTAATTGAATATTGTAAGGCAAGATATTCTAAATTCCATATTGATATGGACCTACAAAAAGAGAATATTGTTTTGGATTTTCATTCCATATCATAAAAGGAAAAAAAATCGGAAAAACATATCTAATATAATTAGGCAATGATTAATGAAAGTTTGTTAAGTTACTATTTTTAAGCTATAATTAATGAATTTGGCGGGAAAAGATTACTAAAAGTGAATTATGTTAATCCTTATTATATATTAATAGATATTTACTGTTATTACCTTTATTAGTTGAATTTAAATTTAGGATGATTTAGTTTTATGGAAACAATATGTGGGTATTATAGAAACTTTCGAAATCCTTAGTGTAAATATAGACTTGATTGAGCAATTATAGAGAATTGATCGTTAATTTTTATATCTATATTATATTTCTTGTATTTAGTAAATCATAATAAATTAATACTTATGTTATTTTTCATACATCTTATTGTTGGCTTAGTAGAGTTGCAAGATTATCTTTTTCTTCGTAGACAAGATAACCAAATACAAAAATATAAATAACATTTATGTGCCGCTAAAAAATATTTTGGACAAAATTTAGAAGTGACTTTTAGAAATTACTTAATTAATTTATGGTATAAAGTTGACAAAATTAATAGTCCAATTTTGGTATAAAGTTGATGAATTTATTTTAAGTATCTGATAGCCATTTTTATCTTTTCGTAGAAAATGTGTTGTCAAAACAAATGTTCGATTTTGTGATATAAAGTGGGTGATTTATTTTTGGTATGAAATGTTCGAATTTAAATAGTATGAATTTTATTTGGAACGGATAGAAGTATATTTGAAATTATTTAAAACAAAATAAGAGCATTTACAATGCATAAATGTTGTTATCACATAAATTTTGACAAATATCATTTGTTTATTATACGCATTGTGAACCACATAAGATATTTCTTAAGTTCACAACTTTAAATTTAAAAAATTATATGCGTGCACAATGTGATCAAATATAATATTGCCAATTGGCAAAAACAAAAATAAAATATAAATAAGAAACAAATAATAATAATAACAATAATAATATATTTTAAAAATGGTAATAATATTTCTCTCTCATCTCTCAATTGGTTAGAATGTAAAATAAAATGTGGATGAACCACATTCTTATAAAATCGAGGTGATGTGATTCTTAAAATTTAACATATTCGCATAATAATTTGTCATAATATATTGATGATAATTCAATAAATTGATATATTCCTCCAGGAAATTATAATGTTCTTTGAACAAACATTAGAATAAAATTTAAAGTTAGTAATTTAATTCTACAGATTAATTGATAATTTTGAACTATAATGTAACTAACAATAAATCTAAAAAAAAGCGAGATATATATAATTCATATAAATATTATACATGAAATATATAAAAAAGTTTATTTGTGTAGTCCAAATTTAGGTTCTAAATCTAAAGATCAAATAAGTAGTTATTTATAACTTATGCTAATATTTACTTGGATGTAAATGAATTATTCAATTATTTATAGTTTACCAAATTATTCAACTACTTAATTTTTTTGATTTGGAAAGGTATACGAAAATAAATTCATTTTAGTTAATGAAACAATATAAGTTTTATAATTATACGTATTATTCACATAGATTTTTAGTATATGATAAAATTTTACCAAAGCATTTATTTTATTGAATCACATTGTAGTCAAATCAAAATTTAGAATATTTTTTTTTTAAATAACATTATTTTGAAATGAATATAATATAATTTATTATTAGTTACTTGCATTGTATGGGTTGTGTACTAATTTTAAATATGCATATTTTATGTAATTTTGTACAATTCAAATTTCGTATAACATTTTTAAAAATTAATATAGGTAAACTATATTACATATTGATTCAATATTCTTAATTTATAAAATATTATTTAATGCATATTTTTTATTTATAAATACTAATAAATATTTCTTACCCGTGCATCGCACGGGATTCTTACTAGTTGATATATATATATATATATATATATATATATATATGTATAGAACTATTCATTAACTTTGTTGTATAATTAAACTTTATATTTCAAATAAATCATAGATTGATTTTATATTCAAAATTAAATATCATCAAATTCGTTGTGTGACAGATTTTATATTGAAATTTAAATCTCATCATTTTGTAAAGATGTTGTGTGATTTTATATTATCGAAATATTTTCACTCTTACTCTAGAGTGAACTAGTGCGCATCCCATGCAGTGTACGTACGAGCTTGTTACTTCAAACCTCTTTTAAAATTTTATTTTAAACATAATTATTGATATTTAACATATTATTGCAAGAAAAGCAAGACATATAAAAAATTATATGAATCGTCCTAATTTTTAAAAAATTATATTTATTTAATAAATATGAGATATTTAAGATTCACGTCAGTATATTGGTATCAAGACGAACTCTTTCGTTCAATTTGCTCCTATCGACCTCCTGCTAAAATACCCCATCGACCTGACGCCCTACTCAGGTTGACTGACAACCTCAGCTCGATCAACCAGCCCGTTTGGTATGGTTGCATGGTTTTCGGGTCTAGGCGACCCGGTATGGTACCCCATATATATGTTTATAAATAATTTTCTCATGATATAAAATTATACATTAATTTATATCAAGAAAGTATATTTTGACATTAAATTTTAATTTGCATAGTTTATTCGCTAGTTGTTTGAACAATCATCCAGTTATATAGAAAAATCTATGGGTCTATATGGTACTAGTTCGTAGCTCGGACGATGCACGAGACAATAATTATAAATTGTATGTATTAAAAAAATGAAATAATATTAATTAGTATAAAAATAGTTTTGAATATCAATATTCATTTTTTCTTTTATGGTATATAGTAATTTAATATATGATTTATGTTTATTTCACTTTTTATAAAATAGTTGTCATTTTAGAGTTTTTTTTTATAATTAAAGATAATGACAATTTAGCATATTAAAGCATTATCAATAAATAATACTCACAAATTCTCTTACTCGTACGTTACTACAATATATTATTTTGATTTTTAAATAAGTTATACTACAGTTGAAAAATTATGGTAAATATTATAACCAACACTTAATTGGAAAATATTGTATATATATTATTTTGAACTTAAAAATGCATTAATCTTAATTGCATCATAATTATTTATTTTTTCTTAATATTTATAACAATGTATATTATAAATACTTTTAAAATTCTTTCTAATCTATTAATTTATATGATTTTGTTATTGATAAAATCAAAGGTTATTTTTGAACTCCTTAAATAATTAATTTTTGGAATATGGCACGTTACCAAATGAATAAAAAATCGAAGGTATTTATCATCAATGTTGAGATATCAATTCTATTAGTATTGTAGTAGTTATATTAATAATATTTTTGCAATTAATTTCTAAATTTATTTTGTATTTATAATTTGCAATGCTATCACGCATATTTCAGTCTACATATGATTGGATGCCCAACAAAATAAGAGTATGCATAATTTGTTATTAAAGATAAAGATTAGTTTACTATTAATGATAAATAGTTAAATATGTTTTGATGGTAGAAAATTGCATTTACAATTTTTGAAAAGTCGAATTAGTTGGGTTATAAATAAAATGATTCCAACATAATTCTCTTGATTAAATAATTTTTGAAGATACGATAAAAATATTTAGATATATGGTTTGTTACCAAATGAATAAGAAATCACGGTGATTGAAATAAGATTTTTTTGTGACATTGTGATAAGTATCATAATAAAATTTTCATAATTGATTTCCAACTTTTATTTTGTAATTATATTTGCAATTTCATTGTGCATATTCAAATTATATTTTCTAATAACGAAACCTATTTAGTAGACACTTTTTTGAAGACATGTTGTATGACTAGTTACCAAAAGAATATCAAATTGCAGTGACTTTTAATTATACGAAGAACCGAATTATTATAGCGATAATTATCACAAAATAATTTTTAAAATTAATACCGCTTTATTTATATAAAAACTCGTGCTATTAACGGAACTGCACAATTTACAATAGGTAAACATAATTTGATTTTCAATTTTTATAAATAATAAATTAATTTTTACTATATTTATTTTAATAGTAAGTCAACATATTTAATTACAACGTCAAAACTATTATTTCAGATTATTGCATCAGCCCATTTCACTTGTATCATGGAATTGGGGGTTGGAATTTGTTTAGGACAGCTATTCCAGAGACATAAAGATACTCTTCTACTATCAAAACGACGGATGGTGAGCCCTAATTTCAACGGCGCACGG
This sequence comes from Striga hermonthica, assembly GCA_902706635.1. Classification (NCBI taxonomy): domain Eukaryota; kingdom Viridiplantae; phylum Streptophyta; class Magnoliopsida; order Lamiales; family Orobanchaceae; genus Striga; species Striga hermonthica. The sequence goes on along the minus strand of CACSLK010024540.1, from coordinate 10,680,059 downwards.
AGGTTGTCATGAAGTCCGCCTGATGACTCGAAAGTTAACCCACCGGATAGAGACAGGCCCCCAGAGGGGGTATTGAGGCCGGCGCCGGATTCCCATTCCTTGAAGCGCTCGAGGGTTCAGGATGGGGCAAAGGAACCCTCTACGGGGGATTTAACTGATAAATTGCAGCAGGACGCGCCTCGGGGGAGAATTAGTTTCCGGGATGTGCTCGATATTCACAGGGATCACGTGGACTTAGTCACGGGCGAGGAGGAGGACAATATGGACGATTCGGTGACGGAAGTGTTTGTTGATCGGAATGGTCCTGTCCCGGATGTGCGGCTGTCAGAGGGATTCTACGAGAAGCTATTGTCGGCTTGGAAAAATGTGGTGGTGGTAAAGGTGATGGGGGCGGTGCTTCCTCATCGTCTCTTGTACAATAAGTTGACGGCACTGTGGCCCTTCATGAGCGGGTGCGACATGATTGATTTGGAAAACGGCTACTTCCAAGTGCGGTTCAATACCAAGGATGATGCCGTTCGGGCGCTTCTTGGAGGACCTTGGATGGTTTCGAAGCAGTACCAGAAGTTCTATCTCCACGTGCAACCGTGGAGTGCTTAGTTTCATGCACAGTGTAATCAAATCAAGACTCTGGTGACTTGGATTTCGCTCCCTGGTATGCCAGTGCATTTGTACCATAAGAAGGTTTTTCGAACCATTGGGGATATTGTTGGGAAAGTCCTTAAGATTGATCACCAGATAGCTAGTCAGTCTCGGCGCAAGTATGCTCGGCTGGCTATAACCTTGGATATCTCTAAACCGGTCTGTGCGAGGTTCTCAATCCAAGGGAAATTCCAGCGGGTCGAGTACGAATTCCTTCCGGATATTTGTTTCACGTATGGTTTCTATGGGCATGTTGCGGCTTTGTGTTCCAAGCGCTCCGAGTCTCATGAGGAGGACGAGAACACCAGTGATGATGGACGACGTGCGAATAAGAATGGGAAAAAATTGCCCCATCCACTTCTTCTCCAGTTGGGCAGCGTGATGGGGGTGGGTCCGCCACGAGTGACGACAATGGAGGGTGTTATGGGCCGTGGATGTTAGCTAAGGCGTCGACTCGGGCGGGATCGCGTACTAGGGCTGGTGCCGTTGGTGCATGTTTGTCCCATTTTTGTATTTTTTTCTCTTTATTTTTCCCCACTTATAGGATTTTCGTAGTTTATTTGGTCCAATTCTGTGATTTTTCCGTTTTTTTCTCTTTAGTTCGTTTTATGCGTCTTTTTGTTGTGTTTTGCTTCGTGTTTTCTTCGTGTTTGTGTTTTCATGAGGTAGGTTGTGTTGATCGAGGACGGGACTACTTGAGGTGAGACCGAGATATCAAGAAGACCCATTAACGTGCTCAGAATACTGAAGAAAGGACCGAAAAAAAATGGACCGAAAAGCTGCCCAGAACTTCTCGCGACTCGCGAGTCAGTGTCGCGACTCGCGAGAATGTCACGACTCGCGAGTCCAACAAAGACGAAAAGCTGAATTTCGCGACTCGCGAGTCAGGTCGCGAGTTTCCCTAGAATTTAAATATTTTCGAAGACGCGCGACTCGCGAGAGGTCGCGACTCGCGACTCGGCAAAAGTGTAAGTCGCGACTCGCGAGATAACCGATGCGAATTTCGAGGTCGGGATTTTAACATCAGAATTTCGACCTAGACATCATTATTCACATTCCAGACTTCATTTTTACACTTTTTCTCTCTAGAAACTCATTCCTTTTGATGTTTTTACTCTTTTGATTGGATTTTGGAGATCAAAACTCTACTTTCCTTGCTTTGGATTGGATGTTTTTGGATTCAACATTGAACTATCATTATTAATCGTAAGTTTTCTTTTCTCAATTGTGTGATTGATGATGATGGCTTGGATTTTTATGAGTTTTGATGTTGAATTCCATATGAGTAGCTAAATCCATATGCTAGGGATAGGGGATGATTGATTAGGTTCGATTATAATTGCTTGTTCTTAATTGTTCATATCTATTCAAGTTGTTCTTATTCTAGGGTTAGTAGATTGATCACCTTTCTAACCTAATTAATCAACGTGTAGAACCGAGAGGGGAGACGTTGGTCGATATAGGCTTGTTTAGAGTAGACTTGTTCGTAATAGTATTGTCTATGAGTTGTTGGAATTGATAGTTGATCGTGTACGTTCACTCTCTTGTTACAAAGAGTTATTGAGAGAGAGCCTCTGGACGAGAAACGATTCAAGTCCTAAACCTTCCCCGGCAACGACGCCAATTTTGTTGTAAGTATTTTTACTGGAGTAGAATCGAAAGATTAGTTCCCCGGGTCGTATCGCAAGGAAGGTTAGCCGAATTCAATCGTACGTTTATTTAATCATGATAAATAGAAAGAAAAATCCTAAACACTCTATTTCAATGGTTTTGGTTTTAATTATAACTAGTGACTTGAAAACAAATGAAAAGCAATTTAAATAGCAAACAAATTTACTCAAATGATTAAAGAGCTAGGGAATCGGGGATAATTGCTTTCGGTTCTAACACAACTACCGGCAATCAATTGCT
>CACSLK010024540.1:10622455-10632863 GCA_902706635.1 Striga hermonthica | reverse complement strand
CGTCTAACTGCTCTAGGTGGAGCTCTTCACTAGCCACAATACTTAACACAGTCCTGATAGTATTGAGCTTTACAACTGGAGCAAAGATTTCAGCGTAGTCAACTCCTTCTTTCTGCTGAAATCCTTTGACAACCAGTCGAGCTTTGTATGTCCTGGAACCATCATGGTCTTTCTTCACCCGATACACCCATTTGTTGTGAAGTGCTTTCTTTCCCATGGGTAACTTGACTAGTTCCCATGTCTGATTTGAGATCAAGGACTTCATCTCGTCCTTCATGGCAAGCTCCCACTTGCAAGCATCCGGGGTTTGACAAGCCTCCTTATAATCTTCAGGTTCTCCTACATCGGTCAACAACATGTAGTCCATGTATCTCCTGTTAGGTACATGGGGCCGAGAGGACCTTCTCAATACAGGAGTTGGAGTAGAAGATTCTGATTGCTCACCGCTTTCTTCATTTGATTCCTCTGACCGGGAATTCCTTATTATAGGAATGTCTGGGATATCTTCGACCTCTGCATAAACTGGCCCACTCGCTTCTGAGTTGATGGCACTTGTGTTATGTCGGTCCTTGTACATCACTCTTTCATTAAAGATGACATCTCTACTGCGGATCATCTTTTTGCTTTCATCATCCCATAAGCGGTAGCCAAACTCATCTTCACCATAACCAAGGAAAGTACATTTCTTTGATTTTGGATCAAGTTTGTTTCTACCTTGATCACTGATGTGCACATATGCTACACACCCGAAAACTCTAAGATGCGAGAGTTTTACTTCTTTTCCGCTCCATACCTCTTCTGGCAACTTGTGATTCAATGGTACCGATGGACTTCAGTTGATCAAGTAAGTTGTTGTGTTGACTGCTTCTGCCCAGAACTGCTTTGGTAGGCCTGACTGCACATGCAAGCTTCTGGCTCTTTCAGTCAATGTTCGATTCATACGCTCAGCTACACCTTTGTGTTGAGGCGTACCAGGCACGGTTCTCTCTATTCTGATCCCGTGCTCATAGCAAAACTTCTTGAATCTGGTGGTTACGTATTCACCACCATTGTCGGATCTGAGTTTCTTGATCTTCAAGCCTGTCTCATTCTCCACCATAACTTTCCAAATCTTGAAAGCTTCAAATACTTCTGACTTTTGTTTCAGAAAGTAAACCCATACCTTTCTGGAGTGATCATCGATAAAAGTCACGAAGTACTGCTTCCCACCAACGGATGGGACAGTCGTTGGACCCCAAACATCGGAGTGGATGAGCTCAAGCTTCTCCTTCTTTGGGGTTCTTCTACTTGTCTAAAAGCTGACTCTCTTCTGCTTTCCAAGTATACAACCTTCACACATGTCAATTTCTGTTGACTGGAGGCCTGGTAATTTTCCTTTTGAGTGAATGATCTTCATCCCTTTTTCACTCATATGCCCAAGTCTTTGGTGCCATAGATTGGGACTTTCATTTGTTGCAACTGCAATCAGATGACATGCTCCTTTGGTCTTGTAAAGAGTACCACTCTTTTTGCCTCGAGCAATTGTCATCGCACCCTTTGAAATCTTCCAATCATCACCATGGAAGATTGTCGTGTAGCCTTCACTAGCTAGTTGGCCTACGGAGATTAAATTCTTCGTTAGGTCGGGAATATGTCTGACATTTTTCAATTCCCAAACAAATCCGTTCAACTTGATTTTTACTGCACCTTTGCCGACAACCTCACATGATTGCTCATTACCAAGGTAAACTTTACCAATATTTCCAGGAACATAATTCTCGAATAGTTCCTTCTGTGAGGTAGCATGAAAGGATGCTCTAGAGTCTAACACCCAAGACTCTTCTCTGTTCTCCAAGGAACATATCAGCGAATTCCCTCCAGAGGTTGAAGCAATATTTGCCTCTTCTTTTGCCTCCTGACCCTTCGGTGCACTCTTGCACTGATTTCTATAGTGCCCGGTCTTTCCACAATTCCAGCACTGATCGACTTCGAGTTTTGAGAACTACGATGATTTCTGGATCTTCTTCCCTTTGATTTGATATGTCTGCTTTCTTTGGTTCAACTTCTTTTTCTTGTCTCTGTATGCAATACAGAAGAGGTTGATGGTTCACCCGACTCCCTCCGCCGGATCTCTTCACTGAGAACCAAATTTTGGACATCATCAAATCTCAACTTATTGCTTCCCGATGAGCTACTCACAGCTGTGACTGTAGCATTCCAGCTTTCTGGTAGGGAAGACAAAAGTATTAAAGCCCGTACTTCATCATCGAACTCGATCTCAACTGAACTCAACTGGGTTGTAACTGTGTTGAGTTCATTGAGATGATTTGCCACCAGAGCACCTTCGCTCATTCGCAGGTTGAACAATCGCCTCATCAAATGGACTTTATTTGAGGCTGATGGTTTCTCGTACATGTTGGAAAGAGCCTTCATGAGGCCTCCTGTCGTCTTTTCTTTTGCAATGTTAAAAGCAACATTATGGGATAACGTCAGCCGAATGGCTCGAAGGGCTTGTCTGTCAAGGAGACTCCATTCTTCCTCCTTCATGTCCTCTGGCTTCTTTCCCGTGAGTGGTTGATACATATTCTTCTGGTACATATAATCCTCGATCTGCATCTTCCAGAAGCCAAAGTCCGCACCATCGAACTTTTCGATTTTCATTTTTTCTTCGTCTGCAGCCATCACTTCGTCTCTGACCTGACTTCTCTGCCGGATCGTTTCTGCAATTTTTGTGAACTACCGTGTTTCAGAACAAGTCGGTAGATAAATTTGTAGCGCCGACAAATTTGGCACTATTCCCGTTTTTCACTATTCACGGAATAGTAACCCACATAAAAAAAAATTACAGAATTAACAATCTGGCTCTGATACCAGTTGTTGGGAAAAATACGCTGAAATTTCCATGAAGTCGGATCTATAAAAGTGAAATAAAAAATAAAAATTGGACACACCAATTTGATAACGGAGTTCGGCCAATAATGTCTACTTCTCCGGACTACTGCAGATATTTTATTGGGAAAAAGAAATACACTCGTGTTTACAAAACACTCGCAAACTCACTCACAACTCAAATACACACAGAAGCTAAATTCTTGCTTCTTGCTCACACCCTTTTTATCTCTCTTTTCTCTCTTTAGGATGTTTGTATTTTTTGTGATATTGTTCATCAGGATCCCCCTCAATTTATAGAGGGGGAAGTGTACATTTTTCAACATAAGGCAGCTTCCTCTTTTCCACAAAAAACAGCCGGATGCCTCTTTCCTTTTTTTTTTTTTATTCTGCTGCTTTCAAATGAGATGGGCACAACCCACTTTCTTTGACTCAACACTGGCCTTCATGCATCGAGGATTCGGATTCCGATCCTCTCCCTAAGCTGCTTGCTTATGCTCTGAAAGCCCGTAAAAATGATATCAGCGTCAAGGTCTGTCCTAATACTCGCCCTACTTTTTTTTAAGCTTTCAAGAATGAGATCCACGCTTTCGCTTAGTTGTGTTTGCATAAGCAAAAACTTGTTTACTATCTTTCTTCTTATAAGTGTATGCTATGTGCATTTCATTACGTAGCGAACGTAGTATTGACTTGAGGAAAGTATTTACTAGAATCGCTAAACTAGTACTGTGCATTTGGACAGATGCTTCTTTCTGAAGTATATAGATAGATTTATTTGGCTGTTGTGTTTGGTTTATATTAAGTTTTAATACATGTGATATGGTGAACATTTTTTTTATTCAGTATTTCATTTTTTTTTTATTGTGAAGCAGTATCGATTATTATTTGAATGTTCGTCGTCGTACCAGACCTATTAACATGTGTATCTTTTAATGTACTTTGTCCTGTTTTATTTTATTCTTCTTGGTATTTGGCTAACTTAGGTGGGTTTGAGATAATAGTTACACAGAAATTTACTTATGTTTTAATGATCTTGTCTCCATGATTTGATGATCTTGAAACTTGTAGACTCGCTTGACTATCTGCAAGGGAGGCGATGGTTTGAAGTTCTCGGATGGAGATGTTTTTGTTGGAAAAATCAGTTATAAAACTTGGGTTTGACCCAGTTTTGACTGAATTTTTGATGGCTAAATATTTAATTTGAGTTGAATTAAATATTGTAGAAAAATTCTACGTTCCGAGTAGATACTCGTGGTATATTTATTTTCGCAAAACTGATTTTCGGTGAGTGAGAAATAAATTATTAAAGTTAGCCATAAAAGGGCACGTAAAACGTTGGTTGTGGGAATTGAAGGGTCAAGAGTCACTCCCACATTGGACTCTTAAATGAGTTTAACTCTGTTTATTATAATAAAGAGAGTTGGAGAGGTTACAACAAGCACGGGCGTGCCCGGGGCCGGGCCCGGGCCTGGGTCTTGGGACTTGGGACTTGGGCCTTGGTCCTTGGTTCTTGGTTCTTGGTTCTTGGCAATTGGACTTTGGGCTGGACTTGGGCAGCCTTGGGCGCTTGGGGCTTGGGCCCAATCACTATATATCTTTTTGCTGCAAATTTATTTGCAACTTTAGGCCCAAATGAAAAGTCCAATTCTAGTTGAATTTGGACTCGGTTTTGACCCAACCCGAGTTATACCTCTCCAGGTACAATTAACATGGACATGTGACCTTTCATGTGGAAAGTGACTGTTCAGGTGGATGTTAATGGCTGGTTAATGGCCTTAACACCTGGTTAATGGTGTAGTAACACCTGGTTAATGTTGTAGTAATACTTGAATGATTTTACTGCCCATTATCTCTGCCTTAAGTGGCAGATGTGACTTCTGGCTTCCCTCAAGATGTGGAAGTCCTATAAATAGGACTTAGAGGTGCAGAGAACATACACAACATTTCATGCAATCTGATAATCTCAAAGCCTCACGCATCATATCATAATTCTCGGTTCTCGACTTCATTCTTGTTCGACTGGACTTTGAAGGCTGGTGTGCTACAGCTTCCGAGTGTTAAAGCCGTTGTATCTTTGGGGACATTACGCACTGACCCGTCAGCACTACACGGGGCATATTTGTCTTGCGGATAGATTTCAATCGCCTCGGCTCAAATCTCTCCGCGTTCGAGTTGTAATTTAATTTTTTGTTTTAGTTCTTTTGTACGAACTGAACACTTCAGTCAGTTCATAGGTTCCCGTTGTAATACAAAACACAAGTTGTGTAACAATCGCAAGACAAATATTCGTCACCTACTGAACTGATGGCATCCACTGGAGAAGGATCAAAAACTCAACCACCGGTCACCCCCGCTGTTCATCATCCCCAACCTGCTGTTCATGTTCCCACTGCTGAGAAGCCCGAAAAATTCAACGGCTTGATTTCAAGAGGTGGCAACAGAAGATGCACTTCTACCAGACCACATTGGGTTTGGTGAAGTACCTGAAAGACGACCCTCCAGTCATGGCTGAAAATGAATCGAATGCTGAGCTGCGAGCTACATTCGATGCTTGGGGGCAAGGTGATTACCTTTGCCGGAACTATGTCCTCAACGGACTGGCTCTGCCAAGGAGAAGAAATACAAAACAAAGGATGCCGGGGCGAAGAAATTCGTCGTCGGCAAATTTCTGGAGTTCAAGATGGTCGAAACTAAGACCGTCGTGTCTCAAGTGCAAGAGTTCCAACTCATCTTGCACGATATTCATGCTGAAGGAATATCTCTGAGCGAGTCATTCCAAGTTGCGGCTATGATCGAGAAACTGTCGCCGGGGTGGAAAGACTTCAAGAACTACCTCAAGCACAAGAGGAAGGAGATGAGTCTTGAAGACCTGGTTGTTCGTCTTAGCATTGAAGAGGACAATCGGAAGTCTTCAGGGAAGGCCCCGATGATGGAAGCTCGTGCAAACTTGCTGGAGCAAGGGAACTCGAGCAAAAGGAAGCCCCTTATCAAAGGGAAACAGTAGCCAGCCAAAGTTTGAAAATTTACCGGCAATTGCCACAACTGTGGTAAGCCAAATCATATGGCAAAGGACTACAGGAAGCCTAAAAAGGCTGGTCTAAAGAAGGCACCAAATAGTGCCCTCGTTGCTGAACACGGCCCTGTGCCGGGTGAACTAACCGACATGGATATGTCGGCTGTGGTGTTTGAAGCCAATTTGGTGGATAACCCAAGGGCGTGGTACATTGATACTGGTGCCACTCGCCACGTGTGTTCCGACAAGGGGTTGTTTTCTGACTACACTCCTACAACTGGTCGGAAGCTCCACATGGGCAACTCCTCCTCATCTGATGTGGCTGGAGTTGGCATCGTGGTGCTGAAGCTGACTTCTAGAAAGGAGTTGAAACTGAAGGATGTGCTGCATGTCCCAGACATCCGCAAGAATTTGGTCTCCAGGTCTCTTCTTGTTGAACATGGTTTTAAGCTAGTGTTTGAAGCTAAGAAGTTTATTCTTAGCAAGTATGGTAGGTTCCTTGGTCGTGGCTATCTCGATAATGGTCTATTTAAAATGAATGTAATGGTTGTGAGCCGTGTAACCGCTTCTACTGATAATGAAAATCGTACTTCTGTTTATATTGTGGAGTGCTCTGATTTACGGCATATTAGATTAGGACATGTGAATCTAAATGCAATTAAACGGTTGATGAACTTAGAATTAATTCCTAATTCTAAAATTGAATCACACAAAAAATGTGAAATTTGTGTTGAAGCCAAAATGGCTAAATTACCTTTTCACTCGGTGGAAAGAAATACTGAACCATTGGGTTTAATCCATACTGATGTATGTGACTTGAAGTTTGTGCAAACAAGAACGGGTAAAAGATATCTTATAACTTTTATTGATGATTGCACAAGGTTTTGCTACTTATATCTTTTAAGAAGCAATGACGAGGCTGTGGAAGCTCTTAAAAATTTTAAGACCGAAGTTGAAAATCAACTCGGCAAAAAGATTAAAATAATCCGAAGTGATAGGGGTGGGGAGTATGTAGCTCCTTTTGAACAAATATGTTCTGAATATGGCATAATTCATCAAACGACGACCCCCTATTCTCCACAGTCGAACGGTGTTGCTGAACGCAAGAATCGAACTTTAAAAGAGATGATGAATGCCATGTTGATAAATTCAGGATTACCCCAGAATATGTGGGGGGACGTTGTTTTAACAACTGTTGTTATGTGATTGTTAACAACGATATAGGGAATGATTAAGTGAGTAATTGGGAATGATTTGAACGTAAAGCATGTAAAGTTGAATCAATAATGGCCCCGGTCCGAGGTGAACCGAGGTGAAGAGCCGTGACGGGCTTTTGCGTGTTACGTAATAAAGGGTTTACAATTCGGTAATGTCTAGAGAAAAACGAGATCCCTTCACAATTGTCATAGGTCCGCTATTTATAGTAGTTTTGGGTTGAGGCATCGGGATCCGCGTACTACTTTTTGAATAAAGTGGCTTTTTATGGGCGGTTCGAGGTAGGGGGCCCCACGTAAATGATGACAGATCTTGTGGCGTAGGAGAGCTTCTCGTAGATGCCTTGTCACCTGCTTAAGGAGGTGACGACCTCGGTTCATGTTGTCCTCGGTGGGTGTTAACCTCGGTAATTTTAATCACTTCGGTCCTCAGCGGTTCAGATCGGTTCTTTGGTGTAGATCGGTGCGGTTCTGATTCATGTCGGTTTAACTGTTAATCGCGTTTAATAGGATGCTTAAAACCTCTTAACAGCGTCTTGCCGAGTCGGATGATAACAACAACAAATCATATTCTGAATAAAATACCATCTAAAGGGAAAAATGAGACTCCTTACGAAATGTGGAAAAATCGTAAGCCGTCTTATAAATACCTGAAAGTGTGGGGGTGTTTGGCTAAGGTTTCAGTTCCTGAACCAAAACAAATGAGAATCGGACCTAAGACGGTCGATTGTATTTTTATTGGATATGCGTACAATAGTAGTGCATATAGATTTCTGGTTCATAAATCAGAAAATCCGGAGGTATAGGTTGGTACCACTATTGAGTCGAGGAATGCTATATTCTTCGAGAATATTTTTCCTCTGAAGGAAAGGGCAGAATCTAGTTCTAACAAAAGGACGTATGAAACTGCTAGCGGTTCTGTACCAGATGGTACTAAAGATAAAGAAGAAGAACCGTGACGTGGTAAAAGGGTAAAAACGGCAAAAACGTTTGGACCTGATTTTATTACGTATATGTTAGACGATGAATCGAGTTCCATTAAGAAAGCTTTGTCTAGCCCAGATGGACCACTCTGGGAAGAAGCTATAAATAGCGAAATCGAGTCCATTATGCAAAATCATACTTGGGAGTTGGTTGATCTCCCTGCGGGTTGTAAATCTTTAGGATGCAAGTGGATCCTAAAAAGAAAATACAAAGCTGATGGAACGATTGATAAGTGTAAAGCAAGATTAGTGGTCAAAGGCTTTAAACAAAAAGAAGGGTACGACTTCTTTGATACCTATTCACCTGTGACACGTATAGCGTCAATTAGAGTGCTTCTCTCGATTGCTGCTTTGCACAATCTTGAGATTCATCAAATGGATGTCAAAACGGCATTTTTGAATGGTGAATTAGAAGAAGAGATTTACATGGAACAACCCGAAGGTTTTGTAGCACCTGGACAAGAGAAAAAGGTGTGTAATGATCAAATCCTTGTACGGACTTAAACAAGCTCCGAAACAATGGCATTTGAAATTTGATGACGTGATGTTGTCTAATGGGTTCAAATCAATGAATGTGACAAATGTGTTTATGTTAAAAACACATCAAATACATATGTAATTGTATGTCTATATGTAGATGATATGTTGATCATGGGGAGTAGCCATGACGTGATCATGGATACGAAACGAATGTTGAAAAGAAATTTCGACATGAAAGATATGGGTTTAGCTGATGTAATCTTGGAATAAGAATTATCAGAACCCAAGATGGAATTGTCTTGTCACAATCTCATTACGCAGAGAAAGTGCTCAAGAAATTTAATGCCTATGAAGGTCTTTTGTCTAGGACACCCCTTGATCTTAGCATAAATCTGGAAGCCAATAAAGGTCAACCAGTTGCTCAATTGGAATATTCACGGATAATAGGGAGTCTAATGTACTTGACGAACTGTACACGACCAGACTTGGCCTATCCAGTGAATAAGTTGAGTAGATTTACGAGCAATCCCAGTCATGAGCACTGGAATGCTTTGAAAAGAGTACTGAAGTACTTAAAGTACACCCTTGGATACAGGCTAAAATACTCGAGATATCCAGCAGTACTTGAAGGATATTGTGATGCAAGCTGGATATGGATTCGAGAGATTCTCACTCCACAAGTGGATATGTCTTCTGTATCGGAGGAGGAGCTGTTTCGTGGAAGTCCACAAAACAAACATGTATAGCTTGGTCAACCATGGAGTCGGAGTTCATCACTTTAGATAAAGCTGGTGAAGAAGCCGAGTGGCTTCGAAACTTCTTATTCGATATTCCATGTTGGAATAAACCGTTGTCGCCTGTGATGATTCACTGTGATAGCCAAGCCGCTATAGGAAGGGCGCAAAGTAACATGTACAACGGTAAATCTAGACATATTCGTCGTAGACATAATACCGTTCGCCAATTGATCACAAATGGTATTATTTCCATTGACTACGTAAAGTCTAAGGAAAATTTGGCTGATCCTTTTACTAAAGGATTGAATAGAGATCAATTGGGAATACTGCTAGAGGGAATGGGATTAAAAATCCACAATGAAAAGAATGATCATAGTGGTAACCCTACCTTGCTGAATGGAGATCCCATAAACTTGGTTCAAGGGGAAAACTAAACTATGAAAATTCAGCTAAGCACTTGGAACATTAGAATGTCCAAATCTATTCCCTAAAGCAATCCAAGTGCAAGATTATCTGTTGATTGTGGTGAGGGTAAGTCGCATAGACTTTTAATGAATCCCTAACCTTTTAAAGGTAGAGTAATACAGGATACTCTTGACAGGGAGGTCACCTATATAAGTGTGAAGTGAGGGCCGCTTCAATTGTAAACACTTATGAATCCAAAGTGTTGTCCATGGCCAAAACGGACACAACAATAGAACGGAATGGAGTTAAGGCTCTATTGTGTGAATGTCATTGTCTTGGTGTACACTATGGAGGAATAGTTCAAGGCACTATGTCCACTAAGCCGCCAGTACATCCGATGATGTTTACTAAGAAAGGTTCAAAGCCACAAGCTACCTTTTCTGATTAAATAGACTCTTGTGAGGATTGAGCACAAGAGTCTGCATACATGCATACATTTGATTTCCACTCATGTGGGGGATTGTTGGAAAAATCAGTTATAAAACTTGGGTTTGACCTAGTTTTGACTGAATTTTTGATTGCTAAATATTTAATTTGAGTTGAATTAAATATTGTAGAAAAATTCTACGTTCCGAGTAGATACTCATGGTATATTTATTTTCTCAAAACTGATTTTCGGTGAGTGAGAAATAAATTGTTAAAGTTAGC